>VWYP01003312.1:0-157628 GCA_013400435.1 Pycnonotus jocosus
TATATATTTAAAATATATATAAAGAAAATAGTAGGTATCATTGTAGCCACAACATGAACTCATTTTCAGTCCTGGAAAGTTCCTGTGCTTGCTGAATGAAGATTGAGCAGTGTGGCAGTGTCCCTTTAAGGTTATTGTGAGGAGTAAGGACGTATGAAAATGATTCACCAGGGCTGCTCTTGTCTCCAGGTTCCTGTAACAGGGAGATGATCTCAATCTGCCTTCATGCTGTTAAAATGATTCATAAGCCTCCCAGCAATCTCAAATGATGGAGTATTATTGCACCCTCTTAAAGTTGGGCACTGAGATAATTTGGCTGATGTTGGAGCAGGAATGTACCATCACCCCTGTGGCTCAACTTTCATTGAATAAATACGACACGCTGCTGCTTCTGCTCTCCTTGTGTATGGAAGAACAATTAACATGTCAGAAAAGAAGAATCACAGAATGTTCTGGCTCATTCCTGGAAAAGTGCAATTCCACACTGAGCTGCATTTTTGAAGTTACTGAGCAAGATCCAAGGTTTTATCTCCAGAATATCAGAGGAAGTCAGGCTTATGCTTCATATGGAAGGACGTTACTGAAGTTAGAAGAGCTTTATCACTGCATTACTTTAGCACTATCATATGTCTTAACAGGACACATTTTTATTGCTGGAGGTAAACAGGATCTGCAATATGATTACAGCAGTAGAGTTGTAAAGAAAAAAGGGCTTTTGTGTAGACGTAGATAGCTATGATCATGATTTCTCTTTCTTTTTTAGTTAAACCAAAAAACTTACCAACTGTCCAGAATAACTCAGGGAGAATTGTCTATGAGCTGAAGATTTCCCTTCCCTTTGGTTGTTGGCGTGATATTATGAGAGATATTGAAAACTTTTTAAAACTTGATTACCAATTGCCATACTTTTGGTCTTCTTTCATTTATGACCTTAACTGAAATGCTACCTTCTTTCTGTGCTTTCTCTGTTTGTTTGTTTGGTTTTGTTAGCCCCCCTACCTTCACTTGTTGAGGAGACTTTGCTGGTGTCCTGCAGTACAAAAAGGTTATGGTGAAACACAACTATTTCAAGTTTCTAGTCCATAGGCTGAAGTTTGCGTGAGAGAAGCTGTGAATGGACTCGTTACATGTTTCTGTTGAAAAACTGTTGCTAATTTTTGAGCAGATGTTTCTGACTGGTGAATACATTTCTAACAGCAATGAGGAAATTTAGATTTGGTGTAACATGAAATCAGTAGAAAGAAACTGTTACAATTTCTTATGCTCTCAGTGAGAATGAACAGAGAGTGATTGGGGTTTTTTTAGGGTTGTTTGGATTTCATTCTAATGTAGATACAGTTTGCCAAAGTCAAAATAGCGATTGGGAGTGGTGATGGATGAGAAGCAAGTGTAGGTTCATGTTAGTAAATGTTTTTCAAAAGGCAAGTGGATTAGTCTAGTTTTCATAAAGAAAATCTATTTGCAAATAAAATGGTTGTGTAACTGTACTATTTTGTAAAAAAATCAGAAATTAAAAATCTTAGAATTTGAAAAAAGGCAAGAGTTCGCCACAGGCTGCAGCTAATAACTCTGCCACATATTGAAATAATTGTGCAAAATGCTAACAATATCTTATTTAGCAGAGCAGCAGTCTTGTCAGACAGCATTTCAGGTGGAGTTTGTGGAACTGTAGCATACTCTTATCTTTGATAACACCTCTCTGTCTTGAAACATGCTTTCTAAGCCATCCAGTTCAAAGACAGTTCTCTTCTGAAATACATGACAGGATGTCTTTTACCTTCACTTCTACCTGTGTTTAACCCAGAGTACCCTGAGAATCATAATTTCTATAAATCAGAGCATACATTTTAAACAGTAAGATGATTGCATCTATCTTGAAGAAAGATTTGTTACTTCTTAAGGGTGCAAGTGCAGCTGTAAGTTGCCCTTGTTTGGGGCTCTGTGTTGTACCCTGCTCCTGATGCAGCTGGAATGCTCAGTGCCATGGAGAGAGGAGAGATAGACATGCCCTTAGTTTATATTGTGCTGTCACTGAAAAAAACAAGATAAATGTGTGCCTTTGTACTGATAAGGAAGTGTCCATAGCCTGTACTCAATCTTTTAACTTGACTGCTGTGATGTACCCTGCTTATTAGGTCTTACCCTTCTCCTGGCCTGAGTGCAGTTCTGAAATCCAATAGTTTTGCCTAAGACAAATCAGGTAATTCTGAACTCCTGCAGCAGTTCCATACCTTCTTTTTGTGAGAAATATTTCCTGTTGTACCCTGTTTCAGTCTCAGGAAGAACGTGAGATTACATAATCACGCTGGATGAAAAATCGCTTCATCTTCTTTCGGCAGCATCCCTTTCTGCATCGTGTGCATGGTAAAATTTGTGTTCTAGAACCTTCAAAATACAAAGTATCTGGAGTTTCTTCACTTCAATCATAGTCACCGTGTGCTTCTTTTTATCTGATTAGCAGTTTTAACAGTCCTGTCTTTCTGAAATTTAGCCTGAAAACTCCCAGCCTCAGAACTGTGCCTGAAAATGCCGTGCTTTGAAGGAGTCAAGGTTTTGCCTCTCAATTTCTAGATGAATGTAGTTTCCTAAGAGCTTCCTTTCAAGTCTCATCAGAAATTTCTGCATCACTGGATTTTTGACTTACGTATTTCCCACCCTTGATTGCTTGGAGGGCAATTCTTGCAGCTGCTGGCACTGATTGGTTTCTAAATATAGGGAAATCTTGCTGCAGGAAATTTTGAGACAGATCTGATAAAAGAAAAGGTGAGAAACTCTGTTATCAGAAAGTGGTGGTTGAAGGTCAGTTTTATATGGGCTTCTGTAATTTATCTAGCTGCTACAACTTGAATGAAAGATTAAATTTATCCTTTTCTGGCCAGATCTCGAGTAATCAGTCTTTGGGTGAGGAATTAGACCAGATTTGTAGAATTAGTATTTATCTTTTCACTTTTGATTAAAGTGGACTGCAGAGTAGCATTGGAATTCCTCTGGGATTCAGATGGTGAGTAAAAGCAGGGATGTGGCTTTTCCCTTTCCCCCATAGGACCTTGCAGGGTTGTTTGTCACCTCACACTGGCTTTCAGGCTGGACTCTGTGTCACCTGTTCTCGTTCTCCACAGAAATTTAGCTCTGCATTAGTCAATAATTTACAACTGTTTCCTCAGAGTGTTTCCCCCCTCTGCCAGTCAAATGTCTGTGGGGCTCCATTGCAGAGATGTTTAGTTAAATGAAAAATCACTACTTCAAAGTGATAATTTTACAAACTTCAGTGCAGGAGAAAATCTTCTATATTAGCCCCAGTGGCTGTGGCACCTCATGTGAAACATTGGCTACTTCTCCTCCCTCTTCCAGAGGTCTTGTTTTGCAAAGGAGCAGATATCATTTATTATCAAAGAATAGATCAGAATTAAATTCAGACGGTTTATATATAGAAAACCACAACAGTCAGGAGTTATTTTATCCATGTCACAGCTTGGGAGCTTGATTATGATTACTCTGTACTTAACCATGAAGCATCATCGCATTATTTGTCTTGTACCATAGAAATACAAAAATAAATATATGATTATCTAAACATAGGAGGACAGAAAACTGTTCCAGAGTAAGCCTATTGCATGAGGACTAGAACCTCCTCACTCCTGGGCAGCATTTTCTTCTGTTCCCTGCTCTAAGGGACACTTGGAACAGTTCACATCTGGATTTTCAAACCCAGAGACTTCGAATGAGGAGCCTTGAAGCAGCTTCCTGTAGTGGAGCAGTGTAATTAACCACTTCTAGGAAGCATTACATAAAGATCATTTTAAGGGCTTCAAACGTGGTGCAGTGTGAATTGGTGCTCAGGAGAATTGTGATGAAAGGTTGCCTTCATCAGAAAGAGGTGTCCACTCTCTGGAAGATGACTGGAAAGAGAACTAGAGGATGAGGATTATCCTGAGCACTGAGTAGCTGCTACTGCTATAAAAGCAAAAAACCCAGGCACAGGGTTGGATTTGCGTTTGAATAGTAAAGCTTGAAATTTGCTATTATTTGATTAGAGGTGAACTTTAGAAATGTTCATACCTGTGATCTGTTTGTTGCTACTAACCAAAGATAGAGCCAGGTTTTATGAAATTATTGCAATGTTTTATGAGACTGTTGGAGAATATTCAAATGTCATCCTTCACTAACTTCTTTGTTTCCTGGCTTTAAATATAATTTTCTCTTTGAAAGATATTGCAGTCTATTTCGCATTGTAACTTAAACGTTGATTCTTTATTTTATAGTTTTCTTTATTGTCAGTTATATGCTTGCTTTTAAAAGTCCATTTCAGTCCCTAATGCAGTTTCATTTGTTGGACAGTAAGGTACATTCTGTCTTTAAAAAATTATAATACCCTCAAAATTAAACTAGAGGAGCAAGATTCATGGAAATGGTGTTATCCAAATGTCTGTCTTTGTCCATTCATACTGTTATCTAGAGCAATAAAAGAGTTCTCACATTTGCAGGGAAAAGAATGTAAAAGGTGTGTCAATGTGTCCATAAATACACACGTGTATATCAGATAAAGTAGTGACAAGCCTTGTGAATAAACTTCTAAGTAAAACCTAAAATCAAGCAGTCATAAGTACTACCATTATTTCCTTTACTTTGCCTTTTATCTGCCTTTTCTCATCATATGCTAGAAACGTTTCCAATCCAATACCAGATCTTAATCATTTATTATGAGATAAAACTCTTTAATGTTCTCAGTGTTTCTTGGGACTGCAAAAGGAATGCAACAGTCTCTAATTAGTCACAATTTTGGTCAGCTTCCCTTCCTGTAAATTTTTCCTGAAGCACCATGCAGTCCTTTCTGTGTATTTTTCCACCCCCAGAGTGGTGCTCCCTTTTCTGCTACGAAGATCAATGCCAGAAGCCTGATGCTCACAAGCAATCCTATTATAGCAAACCAGTATTCACACACACTGCAAGGAAACACTCCAGTAAAGAAACAGATTTAAGTTTAAAGCTTGCAAAGGATTACTACATACAGCATAGAAATTTTTTTTTTTTGGAAAATAATTACAAGTATCATAAAATTATCCCTTTAATGTGATTTAAGCACGTCTTTGTGTCTGTAATAAGTATACATTTAATTTTGATGAGCTACTTGCAAATGAATTTACGACTGCTAGAAATGAGGATGCTTTTTTCAGTCACTTGTGTCAATTGCAGGGTAATTGGCTGGTTCTTCAGAGGACTTGTGGGAAAAGCACTGGAGTACTGTCAGCATTTGACTATGCTGTTTTATTTCCTTACTGTAAAGTACCCATAATTCAGCATAAGTTGCAGGCTCTAACCACAAAGATTATTTTATGCTAAAGAGCCTCTAAAAGCAAGGTCAAAATGCTGTCATGTGGACTGGGTGGAAATGTCAGCTACAACCTGTGTAAAAGCTAGAGAAGAGAGTGGAATGAAATGCATGCTAAATAGAACCTCTTAGTGCATGTTGTGTGCTCATGTTGATAGAATGAATGCATTAATCAATGAGAATGTACATAGGAACTAAAATGGAGCTCTATTTTTGCTGGCTCTTGTGCTGCTGTGTGAAAGTGATGGCTGATGCAGCTGAAAAGGCAAAGTTGGGCATCTCATCTTTAAGTCCAGATGAGCTGCTCCAAGACAGGCAGCTCTCAAAACTCTCGAGGTGGTGGCTGTTTGTGTACATGCAGTGCAGCAGGAACATTTTGGGGAAAGCTGGACAGATACTCTTATTTTCATCTAAGCTATACTCCTATTTTCATCTAAGCTATTGTGTCTGGTGGAAGCAGGGGATGTGTATGTTGCAGAGCAGTAGAAGACCATAATAAAGTGTCAGCATGAATTTTGGTCCCTACTTGTATCTATTTAGGACAGACCACTAATGTTATTTTAGTAAAGCATCCTGTGTTCTGTTGCAAATGCTGTGATACAGTGTGCTCTGGGAGAATATGAAATGGTTGGATAAACTTGGGTGCTTGGAAATAATCTTTCTTCCATTCTGATTTTGAGATGAATGCTGTTAAGTAAGGCTTTCATTAGCTGTGAGTTAATTTGGGGCAAACTACTGCATTTAATGTTTAGTAAATGGAAATGAGGGTGTCTCATGCTGATTGATTTTATTTTGTTCATATATCTTGGCCATTGCTCAAGCTGTGGCATTTTTGATACCAGCTAATTAGGTTCATTCTGGGTAGATGGACAGCCCAAGTGACTCAGCAGGGCAGAGTTAAATTGCTTCTGTCCATCCTGCTAGGCTTGTTAGCAAGTCATGAATATCTTGATTATTTTCCCCCTTTTATTATTTGCTATGTTTCAGTATTTTCTTCTTGTGAGTCATGGGCTAAAAATTAGCCTGCAAGAAGGTGTTAGATGTGTTGAGGGTGATTATCTTTCTCTTTTGAAATATCCCACAGACTAACCCTGAAGGTTAGTGGAAAGGTGAGTTAGTGAGCTGAAGGATGGCAGCTCTGTGCTAAAAACTCTTTGCAAAACTTTCCCATGTGAAGACCAGTGATATAATTAATTTGCCTCAGAATAAATCCTGTATTTCATAACTGGTTTAAAAAATGACAGAGAGTTGTTAATCTTGTGAGATCTCTGAGAATCAGAATCCTTTGGAACCAGGAAAAGGTGCAAAAGGCAGAGGATTTCACAGGCTGACACTATTTTGTCTATGTTAGTCATTGCAGGAATAGAACTGGTATTACTAGGAGCACAGTGAAATAGATGCATCTCAGGGACAAAATGTTTTTCTATTAACCACAACCATAGTTTACACAGACAAACTGGTCTTACAAACCAAACAGTAAAAGCCATGCTCCTAATTTCTTTCTCAGGAGAGCCTTTTATGATTTTGCATTGTATTTTTCTTTAGCATTCATCTAAGGTACTTCCAACACCTAGGACACTAATTGTTCAATAAGCAGCACCTGTTCCAAATGAGTGCCACTCCAAGGATATTTGCTTTTATTTACCATTTCTTCCTGGATCTTGATAACTAGCCAGTCACCCTGTTTGCTAAGCAATCTCTTTGATTCTCCCATGTATTATGTTAAATATCAGTTGGTAAGAAAAGCTGCAGTGGTGCCCCAGGGGTTTGCTGAGATATCTGAGATCTCAGCTTGTTGGTGGGCCACGCTAACAGTGGCAGAGGCTTCTGACTCTGAATCTCCTGTTCACATTAATTAGGCAGAGATGTGAGTTTAGCTGGAGCAAAATGAGTCAGTGCTGGTCCTCAGCACACAGCTCCCTGTGAAAAATCTCGTTCTGCTGCTGGGCTCTTAGCATACCAAAGAATTTTTTTTTTCTTTTGAGTTGAAATTGTTCTGGTTTTTCAAGTATGACTCAGTAAATTTCCAAAGCAGATGTGCCTGGTACTCACCCATCCAGGCCTATCTGTAACCAGCATTTGCATAACGTCTGCACGTTCAAGGCCTGCCTGATGATCTTTTAAGATGATGAGGGGTTTTTATTTTTAACTAAATATAAAGCCACTTTGAACTATGAGCATAAAATATTTAATCAAACTGAAATGCCTGGTGTGATAGATTCTGCAGGCATAAGACACATTTGTATGGATGCTGGTTTATGTTCACAGGTGGAAATTTATTTAAACTTAATGTTTGCTTGAAAAGACTGCTGGATTTCTTTTTTCAGGGAAGTTTTTTTAAAAATGTATTTTTTGACAGTTTCTCTCTGTGAATGTTAACTATTTCCAGAATCCTAACTTAAAGAAATCCTAACTTAAAGAAATCCTAACTTAAAGACTCTTTGGTGAAAGTACTTTTTAAACATTCTTAGCACGTGGGTGTGGGTGCACATCTGCTCTGGACTCCCCTGGTTATATGGAACAGACAGTTTCCTACCAACTCCCCAGCTAATGGATTTAATGCTTAATCCTCCAATGCTACACTTCTTGCTTACTCAGGGGCAGATCTTTCTCCTGTTTTTAAGAGGAGCCTGTGAAGAGAGAAAGATATGCAGACTGAATTGCAATGCAAATAAACATTTGGACAGCATAAATAACAAAACTGTGAATACAGAAATCAAAATGGCCACTCTGCTACCCACGTTGCAGGGGTTTGGAAATATTGTCTTTATCATATATGGAGCAACGTATTCAGGAAACAATAACACATAACTGCAATCATTGCTTTATTTTTCTTCAGTTTATTTATCTCAACTAACACTGAATGGGTTGTTATCCCTCACAATTTTCTTTGTTCTAGCAGGATTGATTAATTCTGATGAAATATTACTCAGCCTAATTTCAGTAGTCAGCTTCTGGTAATTGCTTTGGTTACTAAATACCTGACATGAACTTTTTGTTTCCCAAATGGATTAGATTATCTAAGCACTGGGTTCCCTGTGGGCATTGAATTTTTCAGCTCATTTCCATCTGGGTTTTAATGCTTTTCTAACAATGAAAAAAGTTGGTTGAACTGAAAATGATTGATATGACTAAAGAGATGTCTGAACCTTGGAGGGTTTTTTAGTGTTATTTTTTAATTTTTTTTCCCTAACTTCTTACATGGCTGTGTGAGAAATGCCTTCTAGACTTAATGAAGGAAAAGTGAAGCTCTACTTCTTATCATATTAATACAGTTTGGGATTTCCCAAGAGAGAATTTCTCATTTGTCTCAAGGTGATTTTTTGTGTTGTACTTAGGTTGTCTGAATGATAAATAGTGCCCTACGTAAGTTGCTGGCTGTACATGTAACAAGGAGTAATACTGCATTTGAAAGTTTTCTGATAAAGTGCAATCCAATTTTGCATGGAAAAGCTAAGATGAATTTTAACCACTTTTCACTGAAGTTTCAGCAGTCAATCTGGACTTATTAGGAAAGGAGAAATTATTCATTTAAATCTTCAGTGATTAGGGACTGACAAGATTACTTTATCAGAATCACTATCTTCAAGCAAAAGCGCAGATTATCTAATTTATTTACCTTATTTTAAAAAATCTATATAAGTATCTGTTATGTACAGATTGCGTGCATATATATGTACATATACAGCAAAAAATATATGTATTATATGTATATATGTACATGTATGGTTTTGTACAAAATTCTGCATTGTTTACCATTGGAAGGAGATCTTGAGATTAATTCTGACTTGCTTGCTAACATTAGTATGCAGTTATTTCTGTCAAAATGTTTTTAGATAATTTTGTTATTTTAATTGGTTCCACTTAAGAGGATGGTGGGTAGAATTTTTCTGGCTTAGCTTTACCTGCAGCACAGTTGATCCTCAGCCAGACCATGACAGCCAGTCCCACATGTAAACTACATGAGATGTAAAACATGGGTTTGCAGTAGCTCCAAAGAAAGCTGCTCATGCCACCTGCACTGACTTGGATGGGCAATTTAATAATGTGCTCATAAACTGAGAGATCTGCATATGAGTGAATGATAAAATACTCTCTATAGCTCTGAAAGCACGCATAAGAAACACAGGGCAGGTTAAAAAGCACAGAACTGTTTCACGTGTGCAATATCAAAATACCTTTCCCAGAGCTAAATGCAGGAAGAGAAGGAACACAGTGGCTGTTTCACATAACACTTAGCCAAAGAGCTGGCATGAAAAATAACTTCCACTTTGTTTCCCATCATGTTGCAGTAGGATCTGTGTCCTGAAAGTGAGTAAATGTGATGTCTGTATTAAAAATACTGGCTATGAGCATGAAGAAAATAATCTGAGCCTATTCTTTATTACCCCCATGCAATAATTATATCATTACCGTTTTGCAATATTTTTACATGTAGTTGCACTTTGTTTTCCAGATTACTTCACTCACCAATTGCCCTGAGTAATGAGAAAAGAAATTGTATTAGTAGGACTAAATTCTGAATGTGTTGAGGGTAGAAACACCTGATAATGAAGATGTCTTATCGGATTGTTGAGTGTCAAACAAGGTGTTTGTTTCTTTATCTTGCAGAAAGCTTTGTTTATGGCATGGCAGCGGTTGTCAGGAGCTCTGGTGCACTGGGGAGAGCTGAGCTTGGGAAAGCCTTCAGAGCAGTGGGAAACCATTCAGCTCTGTGCCCTGGCTGCTACACCTGGGACTTGGAGCAGCTCCTGCTCTTCCAGGCCCTGCAGGCTGATTCCCAGGCTGGCTGTGCCAAGGGCAGGCTCCTGCAGGGTTTGGAGCAGGCAGGGTGGTCAGGCAGGGGCACAGGGATGTGCTCAGACATCCCCCATGCTCAGCAGCAGCGGGGGCCCCTCGGCCTCCCCAGGCTTTGAGGAGCTCCCCATCTGTCCTGCTGTCTGGAGATAAGAGTGTGTCTGCTCTTGGCTGGGCAGGGGAAGTGATTGCAGGTGAAAAGCCTGAAGCCTCTTGCATGCCCAGAGCCAGCTTCAAGGGTAACCTCACGGGGTTTAGGTGTGGCTGCAGGAAAAGTCAGAAGGGGAAGGGTGACGATGCAGATTATGGATTTGGTGATGTGGGAGGGAAAAAGAAGATTCAAAGGGGAAATGACACCTCTTGTAAGTGGTGAGAGCAGAGATGCAAATTTATGTGGTATCTTTCCAATCAAATTGGGTAGTTTTAGGGCCTCTGGAGTTAATTGGTGTTATTTCCATGCATCCTTTTATGTAAACTGCTTTGGCATTTGTCTGTCTCAGTCTCCAAATTAATCATTTACTTTTTCCACCTGCTGCTATCACCTGTTTAACTCTTCTGCTTCCAACATGCCTGCATCACTTCCACTTTTAATTCTTTATTAGCTTGCACCATTTTAGAGAAGCTCAAAAGAAGTTTCTGATTTCAAACTCCAAATAGTCTGTGAGAATATAAAACACACATTATGTGTCACTTTTCAAGGACACACTGTACAAGTGGCTTGCTGTAATCTGTTCTAGGATGCTTAAATTTTAAAAGGCACAAGATTTTGATAGCTGATTTTGTTTCTGTGTGTGACTACTTATATTTTTAGCGCATTTGATAAAGTACCATTACACAACCGCCTCTTGGCTCTGGTGTAAAGCTTTGTACCAATGCTTTTTAATGCTTTGCAATGTGATTATGTAGCAATCTCTAGGTGTATTGAAAGCAGGTTCCCTTTCTCCTGTGATAGCTAAGTCATCTCCACCTTTGTATCCTCTACCTGACAGACCCTGACTCAAGTTTAAAACACTTGTCCTAATTTCTGAAACTTTTCTTCTAAACTGTATTTAAAACTTTCTGTTTTTAACATCCTCCTGTCTTCTTCTTTGCTGACTTTGTTCCAGTCTTCATCTTATGTCTGACCCACTTAAGTGCCTGTGACTTTCCCATTCTACTGCCTATAATTGAAGCTGTTTACTTTGCTTTGTGCCCAAAATACCCCTGTCTCTTCAGATCTGTTTTCAGACAGCAAGAACTCTCTTTACTTGTAAGTCAGATTCTCCCACAGAGAACTTGTCGTTGCCACAGCCCAGTGGCCGTGCTAAAATCACCCACACGTGATTTCCAGGAGCCCAGTCTGTGCTGAAACAGAAATTCTTTCATGTTTCCTGCCTCAAATTACCAAATCTGTCATTTGGTGACAATTTTTTTTTCTTAATAAGCAAACGCTGTAATTTACCAGATTGTTTTGTTTTATGACACTTACAGCAAGGTAGCAACTGTAGGGCAGGAACAGGAGGGGGATTTTTACCCAGCTCTCCTCGCCCTCTCAGTCCATCCCTGTGTTTCAGCCTATTCTCCCAGTGGGGAGGTGTGAAGTGTAAGTGCAGGCAGCAGAGTTAAGCTGGAATGTCCTGCAGAGATTCACTATCACAAAGGGTAATGCTGCTTTATCGATCCTTTCCAGACCGACTCCCACAGCTGTGTTAAGCCTGTAGCAAGTGCAACCTTTACAAAACAAGATCAAGAGATATGCCTTACCATTTAAGTTGAATACTGGCTTTAAAATAGGATAAAAGGATGTTTCTTGGGTATGACATATTGTTGGCATTTTAGTGTATACATGATAAAAAATCCACAGAGTGGAAATTTACATTTTTTGGAATATATTTTTTTGAGCCCTACATCTGTGAATGCAAGTGATAGGGCCAATGTAACTTTATATAAAGTATAACTTAGAAATGGAAAACTATTTTTAACTTTGACCAGACAGCTTTCCTAGAGAATTCAAATTCCCATTTCTCCTCATATTCTGCAATATATATGACATAGTCATAATTTTGTTACTTATACTCTAGGAGTGAAAACATACTGTCTAAAATTTAACAAAGACCATCACACATTTTTTTGTAAATATTTTGAGGTAATTGCCACCTCTCTGCTGTACTCAATTCCATTGCTGCAGCAGTTGCAGAAGATGTTGATGCAATTTTTCACTAGAGCTTGGTTAGAACATTAGCTCTAACCCCAGGCTTTCAAAAGAGTGCTGGAGGGCTTTCAGTTTTGCAGTGCAGATTCTTGCTTCCAGTGTTGGCCTGTACTTATAAAGAAATGTATTCATGTGATAGACCTTAATTTCTATTTTGAAATTCACCAGTAAAACATCGAGTGCTGTAGATCTTACTGGACTGCATTTTATCTTCAGGTGACTGAGGCAGAGCTGGGACCATTAAAAAACCAAATGAAATAGGGAGATTGTTCTGTTCAGGTTCTAGCAGTGGAGTTTGTTGTCTCCAGCCCAGCCTCTGTGCCTGGCCCTGGAACCAAAAGCCCTTTACAGATATGGCAGGAGCTCTTCTACAGCTTGGCCTTGAGGCAAACCTAAGCATCTTCTGCTAAAATTTTTCATCTTAAAGTTATTGCAGTGACTGACTTAAAGAGAATGCTCTCATCCACCAAAACCAACAACAGCAATGTTAAAAAAGAAATAAGAAAAAAAAGAGTAAAAAATCCCAAACAAAAACAAGCAAAAAAAAGCAAACACCAAAACAAAACCAAAACCAACCAAACAAAAAACCCCCACAAAAACCGAAACACCAAAACAAACAAAACCCTACACCAAAAAAACCCTCACCAAACCTAGATACCAACACATCATTATTTCTTCATTTTCCTTACTACAGTTACGTTACCACTTGTGCTCTCCAGCAAGGTGCAAATAAGTAATATGTGACGTGTATTGTAAGAAAGCTGTGGATTTTCTGTATTCATGTTATGGAAGCAAAATCATGGAATCAAAGGCTGCTGGGAAATTCAAAGGTTGGAATGAAACTCTGGTGATCTCAGTCAGTTCTGTCTGTTGTGATTAACCCTGCTTGTCACACAGAGGATTTATCCAGATGAGGAAGTCAGCAATGAATCAGGAAGAATTTGGAAGCAAACATCAGTCAGGAGTAAGAGCAAATACCTGTCAGGAAACCCTGTCTCACCCCCTCAGCATGGTTCCATCTTAGAACCTTCTGCCTGAAAGTTGTTACAATGAATAACATGAGGAAACGTTAAAATTCCTCATGTTCAATTTTAGATAGAATGAAAAGAGTGAGGTCATTGATTGCAGGCAGTGATCCTCTGAGCACACTGTCTGCATAGGTTACTGTTTGTCAAGTGAAGCAATAAAATGCAAACAGGTGATTGACTGTCACTGAAGCCAGGCTTAGCACCACACTGTTCTTTTTGTTTCATATGATGCAGATATATTTTTAGAAAAAAAAAATAGAGTAAATGATTTGTTAAAAAAATCCACTTTGAGGGCAAAACCCCCAGGTAATAGTATTTGATTCTATTATTGTGACTGTGAATAGATTTTTTAAAAAGTCTCTGGTATGTGCATGCCACATGAATGGAATGCACAGAGCTTAGAAAATACAATGCTATGAAGTAACTGATAAAGAAGAGCAGAATTCCCTATTTTCTTAAATAATTTTAACACAATCCTGAAGCAATTGAGAGAAGTGTTTCATTGTTTTAAAGCTTTCAATCCTCTAATGCTAGTGACACATTAAATCAGTACCATAGTATGTAATTATTAATATAATATTATTGTATAGCATGAGCATAATAACATTAAAATATTTTATTTCTATGTTTAAATAAAAGGAAAAGCACACCTTAATAAAGCTCTTCCTTCTGTTTATGATCCAGATTGCATGTCTGATAAGTTCTAGCAGAATTAATTAAAGTCTGAGGATGAACTCAGACCTGGAAGGGTGGACTGGAGAGATACTGTCTTAAAATGCAACATGTAGCTGACAGATAAGTTCCTTGTTAATTTAATTAGTTGGAACTTTTTAAAAGGTGGTTGATAGCAAACATCGAAACCAGCCTTCAAACAGGCAGCTGTCAAGTTATGGGTATTTAGGTGAGAAATGTTCCTGAGAATGTTCTCATTTTTACCAGTGTTTATAAACTATGCATGGCTGTATTCTCTTTGCAGGTTTGTTTATCTTATTTTGCAGTGTAATCAAGAATATTTCCAGAGGGGGAAAAAAGGGGGGATAAGACTTTTGGATTGGCAAATTGCAACCAGGACAGTTGTTGTTGTTGCTATTGTTTCATCAAAAAGTTGTGGGTCAGCCAGTTAAAAGGACTGTGCTAGAGAAATAAAACTTAATAAATGAAAACCCCCAATGCTTTTCAAAGTTACTAAACTGTATTGAAACTTTGGATAAAAACACATTATGTGGTAATTTTAACAAAAATCATTAAATTGATGCCACCACATTAAAACCAGTCATACAGTACAGCATAGTCAAAATATGGTACAGTTGCTAAAATACAGGAATTCAGGCTTCAGGAAAAAAATGTGCTGTGTTATTATGCCTGCATTTGGTAATGCACGGTAATGTGCTGTACTTTCCTGATCCCCCAGAACCTTTCACTAAGCCATTAGTTTTTCATATTGTTAGAGGAAAGGCACACACGAGTACTTTTGATAATCCATGGCTGGAAATTATTCCTCCTTCCAGTACTTGATGTGTTGTACATGTGCTGCAGTCACATCTTGTGCCCTTGGGGTGCTTTGTGAAAGGCAGTAGCTGGCAGTAAGGAGATGACAGGAATTTCACCCACCCTATTCCCAGGCACGTTGTTTCCCACACTGTTCCCTCCCAGGTTTGCAAGGGGGATGCTGCAGTGAACAGTGTCACCTGTGAATGGGCAGATACTGGTGCCAGTCCAGTAATCTACACTTCTGACCTTCTTTGTCCTCAAAGAAAGCTTTCCAAGTGAAGAGCATGGGCTGAGATGAGTAATTCCAGCAGACTGGAGGGCACACATGTCCTACAGGTTAAGCACTTCTGTAGAACAATTGCTCCAAAGTCACTGACCATCCTTCAGCTGTGTATTTAAGAAAGGGGGCACTTCCCATGGAACTGTTTAGGGTTTGGTTCTTGATTTTTAATTAATTCTCATTGGATGCAAAAGTATTAATGATTTTCTAATAAATGGAGAAGTAGAAATCACTGAATCAATGACATACTTTTGTTTCAGGGAAGCATTCTGAATAATTATTCCATTCTAATATTCTGGTTAATTGAAGTTGGGATTTTTCCATCTGGATTATTTATACGTAGCACAAGGCACATCCTTTTGAGACATTCCAGTCTATTGTGTATGAATTATGCTTTTATGTAGGAGTATAGTAATAACCCTTTAAATTTGGGTAATAATATTCTAGAGTCATGATATATTGAGAGAATGCTTTGGGTTTTCTGATGTGGCTTTCAGAGAGGTCCCTGTATGTGTTTGCATGTCAAGGATTGCAAAATATAGATAAGGTAAAAGAACTGATTTATGTGTAGACTTAAAGCTTGCCTTGGCCCTGAGTCAAATCACTTTTGTGATTTGGAGGGGGAAAAAAGTTCCATATTATCATTTTTGCACAACTTTACTATTTGGTTCCATTAGGGATTGGAAATGTGAAAATATTATGGAGTGGTTGCTATCAATCTGAGCAAAATTGAAATCTCATTAGCCTCTCTGTCAGGTGAGATCTAAACCCAAGGTCTTGGCCAGTTGTGGTCATTAAAGAACTTGCTCACTGCTCACAGGAGTAAAGGTGTTAAATACGGTGTCTTGGACAAAATCCAGCTTGTGAAATTAGGTTTGGCCTTAATTCCCTACCAGTTTAGTACTTTCCTTCATGTTCTTAACTAAAGTGTACTAATGTTTTGAGTTAATAAATGGATCCTCACATGTGTCCTAAGCATGTCTGCTTTTGATGATAGTGTATGTTAGCCCTTAATGGAGTAATATAAACTCCTTTAATTGCTGTAAAAGTTACATCAATCTTAAGTGGAAACAACAGTGTCAAAGGTTTACTATGCCAGTTTGGTCATATATTGCCAAAAATGTATATGCTGCGTTAGGGGAATAAAAGTACCTTGATTTCAGCTTCCTTTTTTCTGTAGCTCAGTTGGATCTGTAGGAAAAAGCAGCAGAAACATGTAATGAAACAGAGGTTTAAGAGCGGAAGAGCAGAATCTCTGCAGTCAGGACCATGACAGTGTCATGTAGCTGTGTTCCTGATGAGTACAAGGGAAGAGCTGTCTCATTTCAAGGATTTAGAAATGTACCAACCCTGTGTGCTCCAGCATCTCCTTGCACTTCAGACGTGGGCACTGTACCAGGTTTTTGCAGAGTAAGTCAGGCTGTTTCCACAAGTCACCTGCTCTACTGTGACTGACTGATCGTGTTCTTAGGTTAGGTCATATTTTTTGTCATTTATGGACAAACTACTGTATCTCTTCATGGAATACAAGTAATCACACAGTAATATCAGAATTTTGATGCAGCTTATTTACACCATTCAAACTTTCCTTAGTTTGAATGTCCCTTTCAATTAGTTGTATGGGATATTTCTCATTTTTTCACCTTTTTCCTTTTTTTTTTTTTAAGTAATATTCTAATTTTTCATATGCTGCCTGTTTTCTACATCCATCCAAGTACTTTTTAGTTCTGGATGTTCTAGCCTTTGAATTATGTATACTCAGCTTGTCAGTCAGGGCAGCTCTTGCAACATTTCTGTAGAAATTACTTCTCTAAGTCTTTTCCTCAAAGACATATTTCTGCTGCATTAGAATCTGCTTTGAAATCCAGTGAGAATACACTACAGAACCAGACAGCAAACACATAGATAAGGAAAAAAATTATATACGAGCATCTGTTGTTAATAGTAGTCATTTTGTAATACTCCTAGGAATCCAAACTGTTGTTCCTCACGTTTACAATGTTTCATGCATTTCCTTCTGAATCTTTCTTTAGTTTTGAAATAATTTGTTTCCAAACATACCTTATAGGGAACATACAGCTTCTTCAATATGTTATTGTTCTCCCCATCTCTTTTTACATAATAACTTAGTAAAGCAAGTGAAAAGCAAGCCAATAATATTGTGAGAGCTGTAAGATATAGGGTGGAGTATTTTATGATTTTTATGTTGATTTGAAAGTATTTAAATATACAATTATAATTATTTAGTTTAATGCTAAATTTAATGTTTGAAAAAGCAGGGGAGAGTGAAGTGGTTGGGGGTTTGAAGCATGGGAAGGAAAAAAAAATAATATCTGCTTTTTTGCTTGGCATGGATGAACACTGTGTGTCATGACAGGTCCTGAGCTGGTTCTCCAGCAAAAGTGAGAAATAATTACTGCACTTTCATTGTACAGCCACTTAGGTACCTGGCATGCATCCCAAAGAGACATAACTAGGGAGAGCAGCAGCCAGCACTCCCTAAAAACAGTGGGAATTTCACTTTTTTGAGGGATGACAGATAAACCCCTGAAACTCTCCCTTGTTAGGAGTTCATTGTGACAGTCTCAAGGAGAATTGCATTCCACTCTCACAGGATAAGTTGGACATTATGCCCATGTCTTGGTAGATTCCAAACTGCTCTTGTTCTAACTGGTTTTAGAAAAATATATTTTCTTAGTCATTCCGTTTCCTGTTGATAAGAAAAATAGCAAATACAGTCCAAGATTTAGGAAGTTGTGTGATGGTTAAAGCAGCCAAAATTTGTCTTGCTCAGCTTTCTGTTCATTCACGACAGCCATGACAGACTGTGCTGGGCTTTAGTCTGCAACTCAAAAAAGCTTAAAATTTACCAGAGGAGGTTTGGCTCTGTGCCTCCAGGAACTGTTGTGCTTCCATTGATCTAAATCATGGTGTCTAAGCCAGGCAAATGAAAATACTCACAGGTAGTTTTTCAGGTACTCCATCAGAAACTGGACTTTTTACACACACACACACACACACACACACACACACACGTGTGTGTGTGCATATATATTAGTGATTAATTGATCCATTTTTAATAACTGCCTTCTGATACATTTTTGTCCAGTTCTCTGCTGCAAGAAGAAATCTATTTTTTCATTTAAAATTCAAAACTATATCCAGCAATTTCTCTGTTGAGCAAAACAATATTATTTATGCTGCAATCCAGCTAATCCAGCTCCAAGTTGAAATAATATTTCCTTTCCTCGTTTTCTGCCTTAAATCCTGCTTTAGACAGATTTTCACATAGGAATGTCCAGCACCTCTAAAAGCAGGGACATACGTTGGATGTTTAAAGTAAGGTGGGTATAAAGCGAAAACACCCTTCAATATGTTAAATATTACTCTTTTGTCATCATGTAAACATGAAGATAATAAAGGGTAGTGTTAAAATATAGGAATAATATTTCCAGTGCATATAGATGTAAATGCATTTTCATTAATTAAATCTTAATAAATTTATTGCCCAGTGTTCGGTAAATAAGTTGGCACATTTTTGAGAGCAGTTAATAGCCCTGCTAGCTAAATTGGGACTATTAACTGATTTAGATTTCAAGAAATAGTTAAATGCATACATGATTGCACCCCTGGTAAAATAATTTGGCAATAAGCTGTACACATTAAAGTGTACATTCAATACCTGGTGTAGGTACTGGATAACTAAAAAAATATGTGGAAATCCAGGACTACATCACGAGGAGAAGTGAGAGCAGAGGCCAGCCTTCCTGGGGGTATTCACGGGGTGCAAAGCCAGCAAAAGTGGTGGGCTAGAAAGCAAAATAGAAGAGAAATTTTCTAGGCACAGGGCAAAGTGAGTGCTGTGAAACACAGCTGTGAAATTCTGCCTTTAATCCTGGTTTGAGTGGCCAGCTACAAGGGGTAGCATCTGTGTAGGAGGTTGTAGTGACTCTGCTGCTCAAGCTTGCTGGATAAAGATTTGTATTTGGCTGTATGATTGTGCAGCCTCAAATCTACAGAAATGAAGGCAGCTCTCAGCTTTTCTGTGTGGAAAAATTCTCCTTGAGGCAGAGATCCCAAAGTTCAAGTAACTAAAGTAACTAGAAAGTTCCTCTAGACACAAACACCCACACTCCACTCTACCCTCAATTTTCTACGTTTGTGTAGTGATTGACAAAGGTGTTACTTTATTTCACTTTTAAAACTAGTGGAAGCTGAAGAATAAAGGTTGTGTCTTGGTTCTGTTATAACATCTGCTGACTAGGATGCCTCTTTTCCATGGTTAGTCATTGAGATTTGACTGATTTGGGAAATATGGCTCAAAAATTGTGTGAAGTAGCTTGTCATTATCAGAGTAGTGAGTCCCAGGTCTTCATTTCTTGATTGCACATATTAGACATGGGTACAGAAGGCTGAGAATGATTTTACTGCAGAAGTGGCAATAATGATTGGTTAAACACATTTAAATCATCATTAAAAACTGGAGTTTTCATCGTCCTCATGTTCAGTATTTTCTCATTAAAATCTGAAAATGGAAATTACACAGGATAAAGTGGTGTTGTTCTTGATATCCAGTCTGTGGGAGAGTAGAGGTTTGTGGACTGTGAATGGGTGGACCAAGAAGGGATTGAACATGGCTGAGTTGCAAAACCCCACAGTCAAAGGTGGTAAAGCCAACTGACATAAAATTTCTAGGAAGTCTCAAATGCTGAGTATGTCTGTTAACATCAGTCTTCACAACACGTGTATTGTCTCATACAAGGTTTCACAACACAGAATTTGCTTTCACTACTGTGATAATTCAAAAGGAAACACAGTAAGGATCAATAGTTCCTGAAAGTTTTGCAGGAGGTACTGCAGTGTCACGATTTCCATCAGATGCAGCATTTATCTTCATCTTGTGTTCATGAGGGGTTTGGTTGGTTTGTCCTTCCTGTGTGAATTTGGGGTTTTTTTTGGTGTAGAGAGCTGCTGGTGCATCATTTATATGCCTGTAATACCTGAGTGGTCCATGTTGTTTTATCTTCCTTTCCTGCTAATTTCTATTGACTTACATTTAAATATTGACAAAATTTCAAGTATTGCTGGATCAGAGTTCTTGAGATATATCAGTTATTTTGGGACTAGAAAGTCAGTTATAGCTGGTGTTTTACTGCCAGGCCTGTGGGGCTTTGTGTCTCTTCATTAACATGCTTATGAAATAGAACCAAATGTGTGGAAACTTGTAATTAGTCTTTCTCTTCTACGTTCAACAAGTGTTGTGTTGCCTTTTAAGGGAGTTTAGTTGATTGCTGCTTTGAGGGCACAGGGGAAGGATGGAAGGAGTCAGTGGTCAGGCTGGTGGTCAGCTGGTACCAGATGTCACAGGGACAGACCTTTGGAAGACTGAGACTGGTGAACTACTCCAAGAAGGCCTAAAAGTGGCAGACACAGGAAGCTGTAAGCTATGTGCTTACAATGAGGTGCATAAAACATAAAGCAATATTAGTTTGTATTGTCACTGCTTTACAAACTACTTTGTCATAGCCACCCCAAGCTCCAGGAGAAAGCCCGTGGTCCCAGCTGTCTCATTGATCATATGCCACTAGTTGTTGCAGCACACACAATTGAATTGCTTTTCCCTCAGGGAAACAGTGTCTCCAGGTGTGCTAATAAT
Organism: Pycnonotus jocosus; assembly: GCA_013400435.1. Taxonomy (NCBI): domain Eukaryota; kingdom Metazoa; phylum Chordata; class Aves; order Passeriformes; family Pycnonotidae; genus Pycnonotus; species Pycnonotus jocosus. The sequence goes on from VWYP01003312.1 coordinate 20,773, forward strand.
AAAATTAATAGCTTAGAGAAACTGCTTGCCACAGCAGCTGTGGCTTTACAATGAGAGGATCGATTCCAGTGTTTAACTGTCCTAATTCCACAGTGGATACCCGACTCAGCCACCGCTGAGATACGCTCAGGCTCACAGTTAATCAATACATCCCTGATTTAAAACAAAGAGCCAAGATTCAGGATTAGAAGTCTTTCTGAATAAAAAGATGTAGGTTAAAACTGTCAACACCCTTCAACTATTATCTTAACATAAAAGTTGGGAGTGCTTCAGCTAGTGCCTCCACAGGAAGTGGATGTGAGTCTACTGACTATATCCCACTCATTTTGTGAAGCATTAGCTTGTAAATATTAGGATGTAAAATGGCACTTAAATCGTCTTGACCTGCCATTTTGTAGAGCTTCATGAATTCTGATTGTAATTGATAATATTACTTTAGTGTGAATAATGTATGTAGGCATACACCGTAGTTATTACTGTCGTGGAGTGCTGCTGTCAGTAGCCACAGATTTGACTGCCAGCAATGTGTCTTGAGGGGCACAAATGCTTTTCATATTGGATTTTGAGAAGATCCCGATTCTGAGTGCTTATAAATGTCAAGGTTTAGCCTGTGTATGAAAGAAAATATGCATTTTTATAAGTTGATAGCAGAAAGTGAAAGAGCATTAAATATTATTGGATATGGGGCTGAAATTTCAGTGACAGCTTCTTAGTTGCAAGAGAAATGAGAAAGACATTGAAAATCACAGCTTGTTTGCCAAAGTTGGGTAGGATTTGTTTGTTTGTTCTATTAAACTTGTAATTTGGGCTGATCATAGCCTTTATTGTTCCTTGTCTTGCTTATGTCCTTAGACAACAACAGTTCCACCATGCTACCTGCCACAATTTAGCACAGCGAGGAAGGGAGCTCTGAGACGTTTCTGTCAACCATTAAATACTGCAGTTCCCTGCAGAGGGAAAGTAAATTCTCCTTTCCTCTCCCTTGGAGTCCAGTGAAAGGAATCAAAATCACCCCTCCCTGTTGCATTCGATACCACCAGAAGAGTGTGGCTTCATTTGATTCTTGCAAATTTAGGAAATCTAAAGTTAACCATAAGAAGAAGTTTGAGAGTGTTACCCTAATCCAGTGAAGGCTTTGTAGGCAATGGGCAATTGGAGGTGGTACCGGACCTGAAAAAAAGTAAAGCAGTTAGGGAAGGAAAGACTTCTAAACAAATACAAGTGTTAAAATGCTGTTCTCACCCGACCATAACCAGACCAGAATCAAGCCTCTGTAGTGTGTTTCTGAGGCAAGTAACTTTACATGGTTGCTGAGAGATATTGGTAGGAATGGAGGGAGACCTTTGTGGTTTTGATTGCTTGAATAAATAAATTGTTAGGAAAAATGTTCTTTGAGTTGCCTAAATACACTGTTGGACATGGGCTTCCAATGGGGAAGCTCTTAAAGATGCAAAGGTTTGTTAAGCAGCAACCAAGTTTTTCCTAAAAGAGGAGCATGGCCTGCTCTAGGAGGGCAGGCAGGCTGAGAACGAGCCTGTGTGGTGTTTTTCTGAGGCAGCAACTTTGGATGTTTGCTGAGAGATATTTGTGCCCTGTGGCATCGTCTCCCAAATCTCAAAGTTCAGCCACTGTCCTTGGCAATAAGGAGACTTGGCAAGGAAAGGTGACAGGGATGAGAAGACCTAATAAAAAAGCATGTTTAAAAGAGGCTTCAGCCACCTCCAGTTTACACCAGCAGGTAAAGCATTGCTTGTATGGGTATGGGAGTGTCAGCACCAAAGAAGTGCTGGTAGTTTTTGCAGGCTTGAGTTGTTCACAGTGCTCTTTGTCTCAAACACGTTGCTTTTTGTCTTGTGGCTCTAGCCTTTATTTGTATTGCTTGTTCTGACAGATGTGAGAGAGGTCTGCATTTCTATTTTTATCAAGTGTGTTTCGGTGACTTTGCTTTATAATAAATTGCTTTAATTTTTTTCAGCCTCTTAATGAATTAACATCCAGAAGTTAAATGTCTCAGGATAAATAGTTTCAAGAGAGTAGCCAGGGCCATGTCTAGATCACTAATTAGTTGGTTTTTTTCTTTTCTTCTCTGTGTCCCCGTGCCACACACACTTTGTACACAAAGGTTGAGGGCACGAGATAAAGATAAATGTCAAGCAGCAACCAACTTTTCCCTAAATAGGGATCATGGCCCAGTTGGGCAGGCTGAGAATGAGCCTGTGTGGCTGTTCCTGAGGCAGCAACATTAGAAGATTTCTGGGTTTATTGGTGGGAATGAAGGCAGACCCTTGTGGTTTTGATTGTTTGAATAAATAAATTTGTGAGGAAAATTGTGCTTTGAGTTCCTTGGATACGCTGCTGGACACAGGCTTCCAATGGGGAAGCTCTTAAAGGTGCAAATTAGAGTTTGGTCTGTTGCTTCAATGCATTTGCAAGTACTGGAGCTGAGAGTCTGAGAAGCATTAGGAGATCTGTAGGATTGTGTTCTGGAAGAAATCCAAGAAATTGGTTTCATCTGAAGAACAGAGTTCAGATGGGAGATTAAAGAAATCATGTCTCTACTGCTGCATGAGGCTGTCCATCTGAACAAGAAGCCTGCATGAGGGGAGAAGCTTAGAGGTCTCACAGAGATTTTTTAATTTTTTTTTCCAGTTGGTGTCATTGCAGGTGAAGTTTTCCACTTATCTGTGGGAAATTGGGACTGCATTTCCAGTCTTTTCTTAACAGCTGCGAGCATTCAGCTCTTTATTTATTAAAAACTTTAATTTTCAAGAGACGAGTGTATGCTGCAGAGAATTTTTTTCTAAAGCTGTATCAGGTAAAGCATATCTTTTCAACATACAAGTTGCTTCCTCACTCCAAGTTATATGAATTTTTATTAAACAATAATATCATTATTAAACCTCTTAAGCTATTATTAAATCTGTTAAACCTCCTAATTGTGTGAGAGTCAGTTTTGCATAAGAAAATGTGGTGCTGGTGTGTCGGTCACATTGCAGAAGTGCCAATCCATGGTATTGGCCTGACTGGTTTTTGTTCCATTAGCAAATGTCACTGAGATTTTTATGGTGCTTTAAAATATATTCAGCTTTAAGAGAACTAGTTTTATAAGCTGCACAGAAGCATCAGTAACTGACTAATAAAGAGACATAATTTAGTTTTCATTAATATTACACTTACTAGATTAAAACAATGAATTTTTATTAAATAGACTTGTATAAGAAGTCATTTTGATTAAGATACTCTCTTCATATAATGGATGTTGGTTCCATGCAGAGTAATGGATGAAAATTGCCTCTAGAAGAAAAAAAAAGAAAAGAAAAAAAAATGCATATAAAGAGATGAAGGCATAGATTTTCCTCCACGGCTTGCCAATACTCACAAACTTGATTTAACAATTCTTTGGTCTGCTTTTAATTTTATGGAATTATTAGTTGGCTTAGAGTAGTGAAGTTTATTTAATTTTTTTAAGGAACATCTTCAGATGTTTTACTTTAGACCTAGTAATTTTTTTTTTAATAAATTCCAGCTAACCTGGAGTGTTTTAATGTTATGGTGTAGTCTTGAAAGATGCTAACAGTCTGTTTAAAATCCCTGAGGAGTTTCATTGGTACATTAGGATTATGTTTGTGTGTGAATAAGAACCAATTGGTGGAAGTGTTTGTAAGCTGGTTTTAAGGGAAGTCCCACAAACACAGCCCAGTGTAAGGTCCACGTTTGTAATGAACTCTGTGCATCAAACCCTTGAATGTCTGAGCTGCTGTGGGGTGGCTGGTGATGGGCTGGGCTGCAGCTGCCAGGTCAGGGCTGTCTGGAGGGTCCCTCCAGCTCCTGTTCCCTGGCTGCTGTCTGGAGCAGGGGGAGGAAGGAGAGCTGCTCCAGCTGCTGCTGAAACCTGGGGCTTCAGCTCTCCCATCTGGAATGAGGAGGCAGCAGCTCTGCAGGAAGTGTTTTCCTGCTGCCTCCATCTCTCTGTACCCCCTCTGCATTCCCAGGGCCTCGGCTGGGGCGGCTCAGAGGGGACCTGTCTGGAGAAAGTTCATTCAAATGACCATTATTGCTGCTGTGCTGGCATGATCTGTGCCAGACAAGGCACAGGGCTGCACAGGGGAGACAAATTCTGTGCTAAAGCCCTGCTGAAACTGAATAAACCCTCATAAGGGGCAAAGGCATGTTTTCTTTAACCCTTGGGCTAGCTCCTTGATAAATTTCAAAGGTTTGCTGTGAGCAACAGAGGTGTTAGTACTTCCTAAGTATCTTGTAAAATATGGAGCTAAGCCTTGAATTAAGTTGTTAAGCTTTGTACAAGTCATTTTATCAATCCCTTCTGTAGCATCCCAGTATCACTTCCCAAAATGGAAACTTTTGGGTTGTGATAGCATTAAGAAGATAGTGCCACACAAGTGCAAATCCCTGTCTTTGATTTTTATTTTGATAATTTATGTAGCAATAACCTAAGTGCTATTTTGGTGTGGAAGAACAATTGTGTTGTGTAAAAGCAGAGTATTTTCTTTCATTTATAGGTTTGGGCTCTAGGAAGAAGGTGTTGCCAGGGATTAAGTGTAATCAAATTCCAACTCTCATCTCTTAAAAAGTAGAATGGAGGACAGAAAATATTTTCAGTCATTTCTACAATATGTGGCTTTCTGTTGCATTGAAAATGCCAGTAAGCTACAGTTTCAGAACAAAAGCATGGAAAAGAAACGTAAGTTCACAATAATTCAAAGGTCATGGTCTTTATTATCCTTTTAATGAATAGATGAATTACACTGCAATTTTATAAGCCTTCTGTGAATACTTTTTTCTTACACAATGACTGTTTATTCTCACTTGACTTCAATGAAATTATATGAAAGGTAAATGTAAATGTTAGTTACAATCTGAAATACTTTTTGATCAGTGCTGTCACTTTACTTTTCCTGTTGTTCAAATCCATCTTGCTGGAGAATATAAGGCTATAAAACTTTCATACTATTTTTTTTTCCTGCTGCATTTTTGATCTTCCATTCAAGAGCCAGAACTTAGAGAAGGAGGATCTTCTCAGATCTTCTCTCCATCCCTAATTTCTTTGCCAATTGTCTTACTTATTTTCTGGCATATACAAATCCTGTTGCTTGATTGCACATCAGAGCTTTTGTCCATCAGAATTAAAGGATGTGCAATCCATACTGTACTGGAACACTTACAGGAGAAGCAGCACTGCCAGCATGGATGCTCAAAAGTCAGAAATCAAAACTACTAAGTGACTAGGAAGAGTCTTTCTTAGGCAGTTACAGAAAGTCTGTAAAATTATTTTGAAAGAACAGTGTTATTTGTTAGATAATGGACAAAAGATAAGGCTGGCATGTAATTTCATACATATATTACCTAGACTTGTGTGGGATGTGAGCATCTTAGGAGGGGAAAACAATTAATGTAGAAGCTTTAGGTCATAAATGTGAAATAAACCCTCTGTCATTAATACCAGGTGATGTCAATCACTTTCTCTTGCAAATAATCTCTATAAATAGAGCAATTACTACATAAGCAGTCAATTATAAACTATTGCGTTGTGGAAAAAAACCAACCCTGCAGTACATTGGCTTGCTCTCATTTCCAGAAAGGCTTTAACCTTTTACTAAAAACTAAATAAGTACTTATGATTCAGGGGGAAGGACCTAGAAGAGCTGTTAAAAGAGAAGAAAGTGATGCTGCATAGAATCCCACAGGACTTAGGAACTCCAGTGTTCCTCAGCTGAGATCTGTTTCTGATGGTTTGGATTGAGATGTTGGGTTGAAATGCAGAGCCTGGGTCTTTGCAGGGCCACGGGGGCCACAATTACTGTTTGAGCAGGGAGAGAAAATGAGCTTTTTGTAAAAATGTTCAGCTGCAATTGAGTTCCTCAAGCCTTTGTTCAGCAGGGTGGCACAACACCAGGCACTACAGGACTGAAACAGCTCTGCAGCAGATGTGAGTTGTTTACAAACCTCTTGTTGTTGTTCTAGAGTAACTTTCCTCAGGTGTCTTAGAAGAATTCAGGCAGTCACATTACTGAGTGATGGACCTCAGTTTCATAAAGGTGCACTCTTGTGTGCAAATGTTCATATGATACACTAAAATACAACCCTATTATCTGACATTTCTGTAGATGGAATTGTTCTTTTGGATAAGTAGTGTCAGGATAAGTAGTTCTTCCTGTGATCCTGTGACACAATTGGTTTCTTCCCACTGTGTTGTAGAATTAGGTGCAACCAATATGTGGATTGGAAACACTCAGACTCTGGCATTGCTGAGAATTCTGTGGATACCATATTATTGGACACCACAATGTCCCCATTCTGCACTAGAAATGCCCAGAATAAATAGAGTGTTTAAATATTAAAACGTGGAGTGATGTCTCTACTACCTGGAAAGTAGGAGCATGTGATACACACCCTAGAACATCAAATCGCCCTCCTAGAGAGGAAGGGTAAGGTCAGTTAGATACAAAAACTGGTTTTGAGGGCCCCCACTGACGTCAGATGTGTTTGCAACCAGGCTCAAGAGGGTTTGGGCCAATTTATTCATTCTAGTGAGGGAGCAGACACGTGTTCCTACTGTCATGTACAAGTCTCGGCTGTGATCTTGTGGCCTCCTAATCGGCTGCTCTGCTTTTTTATTGAGTTGAGATTCTGTCCATCTCAGCCAGTACTGTGTAATGAATACAGTAAATGTGTGTGCATCATGAGTAAAACCTGGGAAGAGAGATCTGATACCTCTTCATACATAATCAGTGATTCTTAAATGTCTGTTTCACAGTAGAAACAAATATGTTGTTCTTGTATTAATATTACAGGAAGATCTCTTCTGCCTCCCTGTTTTGGGGTATGTTTGAATATGAAAGGAACCTCACTGTAGTATATACATACATGGTATAATACATAAGTAGTTCTCCCTGTGGAATAAGTTGTGTATAACTGACATGGTTTGTTCTTATATTTATTTAGTGATCACTGTGCTGAAACTTTCCCTGCCAGCTCTGTGTCATCAGCGCTTTTGCAGGAGGCTGACTTGCCTCACCTGGGAAAACTTTTGGAATTGTAGTTCAAGAGACTGTGGGAATCAAACAATTTCTCCTTCTAGAAATAAACATTGTACAAAGTGAGGTACACTCCCAAAATTCTGTCTAGGAAAATAGCTGTAACCTTTGTTTATCTGTGGTAGCTGCAAATAATTGTAACTACTCCATGGTGAACACGTAGCTTGTTAGAAGCACCAGCATTTAAAGGGATCAAATGATTAAAGTGAGCTCTTCAATCACATATATCTGGAGACTAAAACAGGCTTTGGAAGCACATACCTCAAACACGAGGTAATTCTGTTTCTGAGATGCAGAGAAAAGCGAGGTCAGAACCTACAGAGCAGTTAGAGATTGTGCAATCCCAGAGCATGGGGTGCAGTACTGCAGTCTGCCTCCTGTTTTGTGAGCTGTTTCACATGACACTGCTGTGCTAGAACACGGGTTTATCAACAGGAAATTTAATTTTGAGACCTTCTGTGTATAAGGAATGAAGTTCTGAAGGGGTGAAAGTAAAGGGGAAAAGAGATGTGTTTGTTGTTTAAATTATTATTCAAAATGTTGGAGTTGGTTGTTTTGAAAAATGCTTGGAGTGAATGAGATGCAGAGAAGTGGTTGGTGTTTAATTACACAGGACTGCCACCTAGCATCAGCTCACAGCTCTGAGCAGCAGCATGCTTACAGCAGCATCACTTCTGGCTCTTCACTGAAATTCATTTTTTCTTTCCAACCTTGTTATTGCAGTATAAATGTCTATGCTAAAAAAGACAGCTCTTACATGGTAAACCTCTGATATTAACATTAAAAGCTTTTTAATTCAGACAAATGGAAACAGGACTAGTAAAAGCTTTTTTGTTAGATAGATATAATTATATTTTAGCTAATAATAATGGTTTCCAAGTTTATCTAGGTAGATGCCTTGTTAATTAATGTTACTATTTCAGCAGCCCTTAAAAAAATCAATTTTTGCATTTAGTATTGTTACTAAACTACTACTACTACTGCTAGTAGTGTGCTTTCAAATTCAAGCATTAACTGGAAAATGAAGAAGTCTCTTCATGGCATTAGTGTAAACACTCCAGAATGACATATTCCTAAAAGGAACAATATCTGTGGGATCATGAAAAAGAAGGCCACAGTAATCAAGAAATGACTGATTCTGGATGTGGCAGCAACCAGATATTTTATGTTTGGAAATTTGTAAGATTTGTGAGGACAATTGATGCTGACAAATAAGGGAAATGCCAGCTCTCAGTCATACAGCCTTTTAGTCTGAGCATAGCACAGAGTGAATTAATCCTTCATATTTCTCTGAAGCGCAGTGTGAAGCCAGGACCCCAATCAAAAAGCTGCTTTACCTGAATGATCTGTTAGTACTTTGTTCTATTTTCTTACACTTTATAGTAAGTAAAATATTTTTTAAAAAATAAAATCTAAGAAATACCAAAATATTGCATTTAGATTGATTTTGTATTTAATGAGTCCTTTATAGGATGTAATACCAAGTGTTAATCGATAGACATGCCAGAATAGCTTCCAATACAACCTTGTAGAGTTTTTTAAATTAATTCTTATTAAAATTATTGACTTGTTGTGACTTACTAAGGTTGCAACTGGAGCAGTTTTTCATCCTAATTAGGAGGTTAGGTTCCACTACTCAAACTGCAGATAATAGTGTAATGATTGTCATCTGGAAACATAAAAATCAATGTGAGATACTATCAGAATCTACCGGCTGTCACAAATTATGGAAATCGCTCACGGTTTTAAAAACACTGCTAAACGGTGTTTCCTTTTATTCTTTATAACATATTCAAGCACAGCTACTCGAGAGAGCGTCTGTTAACATAAAGCAAGTATCAAGTGGTGCTCAGATAGTTATGGTCACCTCTTAATCTGTGATGTAATACACAAATATTTTAGCAGAGATGTGGAATAGTCTTCCTTTTATGGTATTAAAAAAGTCAAATATTTTATTACAAATGACGTAGCAGGATTGTATTGTAGTTAACACAGTTCTGTTTTCTGGTCAATTATATCTGTTGATGCAAGATCTGTAAAGAAACTGGAATGTGAAGATAATGGCCACACACATGGCTGTACATTTCCCTCAATGGTAACATCAGGAGAATTGGAAAATTTTAGGTCATTCTATAGATATATATTCCATCTTTTCTTTCACAGTCTTCACACTGCAATGTCAAGGGGCAGAAATGAGAGAAAAAGGAAAAAAGAATGTTAGTTGTCACTGGGGCTGTGCTTCAGTTTGAGGTTATTTATAGTGATTTTGTTTTTAATATTTGATGTACACAGATCTTTCCTTCTCAGTCAGGTGTAACTCTGAAAACTCCTCTCCTATAATTGCCTTTGGAGGTCTATGGGAGGTTATAAAAACATGTTACATGCTGTTTGATTAGTCATGTATAAATCACTATGTATTTTCCCATTCTATCTGCCCTGTCTGCAGAATTTATTCTCCTATTTTCTTATGTTCATAATAGAAAAAATAGTGTTCTTCATTTGAATGTTAGTGTATGTCATGTGCAAGGGGAAATGAGGAATAAAACCTTTGGATTCAAATGGAAACCAAGCTGATGCTTGCATGCAAATATTCACCAAATTGCCAGGGTGTTGGTCCTTGTCTCTTTGCAAGTATCGTAAAGCAATTCATTTCCAGTTTTGTGATGAGGCACTACAAGTTCTGGGTCCAAATCTTATATCTTTCTTTTTTTTTTTTCCTTTCTACTTCATCATCTGTGTGCAGGTGGAATTGCTGACAATCCTTCACAAAAGTATTTTAAAAGAATGTAGAGCTTTAGAAATAAAAAAGCACAGAGTGGCAGGTACTGAGGGAGGTGGCATTTGTGTTCGGGGACATGGAGATTTTATTATTCACCATGGCTCAGAAATTTAGAATCAACTGATTTGTAATGTGTACTCTGATGAGTTGACTGAAATTTTAAGTGGTGTATTTAAATTTTAATGCAAACAAATTTCTGACAAAACCAAGACTTTTACCGGTATGTAGCTTTGTGTTTTCACTGAAAAAGAGCTTTGAAAATCATGATTCTACCCCTGCTCGGGGCAGAAACTGGCAGAATCCCCAGCTGCTGCAAATCAACATATCTCCATCAACTCAGTGGAGGTGAAGAGATTTATGGGAGCTGCAGAGATAATCATCATTACCTTTCTGTGAAGAAGGTAAAACTGGTTCTAAAGATCTGCACAGTAGATTAAGACATTATTTGAAAAGTGTTTATTAACCTTGCACTGTTAAACAGAAAATAACTTCTGGTAGCTGATATAAGAGGAGGTAAGATTTAAAACACTTGAGAGGGAAACAATAAACAGCTGTTCCTGTGGTGGGCTTTGGAGAATATTCAGTTCTGGATTCAAACTTGCATGCTGTTTGGTCAGAAACCATTGGTCAGAAACTCTTGGAGTTGCTCGGATGGTGAACCAGAATTTGTTGGAAGAAAGCCTCTTCTACAGCAGCAGTGCGATATTTCAAAATGTAAGTCTCATTAAATTCCTTCTGATATAAAACAAAGAAAATTGTGAGTACAATAATTAGAAGCACAGTAACCAGCACAAGCTGCTTTTCTCCATTAAAGTGTCAAATTCAATCCTCAGTGTGAAAACAAAGCAGAATATAATTTTAGTGAAATGTTTGGGGGAAAAAAGAGAGAAATATTTTTGTTTGCAGACTCCTTAGAGGCAATTAAGCATTAGCTCTGTCAAATACTGAATTATAGGTGAATTCAGTTTCAATTATGTGAACTATACATTCTTTGAAATTTGCCTAAAAAGAAAGTGGCTGCACATGTTTTGAAAGCATTCTAGTAATGCCTAACACCTTCCAAAGTACCTTTCAAGCAGTGAAATACATATTCAGCACATCTGTGCTCCTACAAGACTTGCAGTAATAATTAGATTGGTTAACTATACTTTTTCTTTTTGAGATTGATTTTAATGTTTTAATCGATTCGAGGCAGATGAACTCAGTTGTGTGTAAAATCTTATTTATTTGGGGACAAAAGGGAATTGAGTTTTGATAGGAAAAAACCTACATTCCAGAGAAGAAAAGCCCTTAGACTACACATTTTAAGGCAAGTTCAGCATACTTAGAAATTCATCCTTTTGGTCAGAATTACTAGTTGGATATGGAATTTACTCTATTTTAGTGCGTTTTGGATCCAGGATTGCAGTTACAAGTGTTGAAAAGTGTCGTAGGTACAGGGATAGTGTATTAGTTATTTTTCTTCCATTAATCCATTTCTTCAATTGACTTTTCCTGGCTAGTAATGATTACTTCAAAGAGCTGCATATAAATGCACACAGTAGAAACTCATTAATTTTCAGTAATTTTGGAAATGCACATGAGGAATAGATGAATTCTGAAAATCTGTGCTATTGTCCCATGCTGGATTCATTTATGAGGAGAATTGTAGATCATTGCAAATGCACTGCACCTAGAATTTGAGAAATCAAGAGAAAAAGGGAGAACAGCTTCTAGAAGTGCAGATGGGTTTGGGGAACACTCAAAATTAAGAAGCTTTCTGCTCAGACACAAAAATGGGTCAAAATCAAGTAGCTGAAACCCTCAAAATGTTAATGAAGTTCTGATTACAAACAGGAAAAAAAAAAAGTCTTGCAATCTTGTCAGTTCACTGCTCTGAAATGTGTGCATCATACTCTGACCTTTATTCATTGTGGATTTTTAAGATCAATTATTTTATTTATTTTAAATCTTTTAATTTTACCTGCACTACAGATTTTGTACTTAGCTGCCCATTGGCAGTGTTTTGGGCACCTCCTGTGTCACTGGTTTTGTTACACACACGCTGATCAGAACTCTGCTGCCTCAAGTACTTGTCCGTTGTTACTTTTTTTTTTACTGCTCCAAATTCTCATGCAAATCACAGAGGTTTGGTTTAACTGTGGAGCTTGAGCACAGCACTTGTTAGTAGAAATTTCAGGAGTTTTTCATGATATGACACTTTTCCTAGTTCAGTTCCTAGTGGGAATGATAAGGAAATCTGCTTTTGGTCCCTCTGATAAATGATGTTATTTAAAGTGAGGATTAGCCTGGTTCTACATAGATAAGTAGACTTATCCTTAGACTTATCTAATTTCTGGAATTCTTAGGAAGTATGGACAAATCTCTCTATAGAAAGAAATAACTTTTAAAAGCATTCTGATTCTTCATTAAACAAAATCTAATTAACTGATATGTCACAATTTCATGTTGAATTACAATTCTTAAGTCACATATATTTGCAGCCCTGATCTTACCATCTGTCTGGTGATGCACATGCACTGTATCAGAACGAACATTAGTGCAGTCTAAATGGAGGCATGGCAATGTGGACCCGTTTGTATTTCCTTCTTATCACTCAAAACTCAATTTCTAAATGGGACATTTCCTAATTCTGTAGTCTTGATTATTGGAAAATATTCCAGCAGCCTCGTGTAAGTTTTTTATACTGACTATAAAAAAAAATTTCAAATGGATAAATGACTTAAAGAAAGGCATATGTCTATGATTTTTCACCTGTGCAAAAGAGAGGAGAAACTTTGCTCGTTCAGGCTAGAATTTCTAAACTGCTTTCAATTTTTAAGCCGGCCCACGTGGAAAACTGAGAATTCCATCAAGATATTATGGAAGTAATTATGGACTTCCTTGAACTATTTTGGGAAATGAGAGATAACTAGTGTATTTTATGTTTAAGAGTCACTCTTTTCAGTTCATGGTTATTCCACTTCCATAAATTCAGTTGCAGGTGAGGTTATTACAGATCTTCTCTTGAGGAGTTGCCCCAAGCATTGAGATCTGTGTGTTGTAGAATCTCTCCTTTACTGATCTTCTAATATATAAATGTTACCATCAGTTCAAAATTGCAGAGAAAACCCCAATCTGTAAGCTGCTCTTAAGAAATTTATTTATTTTCCCTTTAGTTTTGGGGGTTTTTTCAGGACTATGCTATCAGGCTACTTAAAAAAAGAATTGAAAATTGAAGCTGAAAGTTGACCAGAAGTTGAAAACTAAAACTAAATAATTCAAAAAGTATATATTACATGAACAAGGGTTCATGCAAACTGCTTTGTCCTTGACAATATTTTCATGAGAATTATAAAAGGGACTTAATGTCAAACTAAATAAATGCCATGTTTATTTATTTAAGAGAATACCCACTGCAGAAGTTCAAGCAAAGGAATTTGTAAGTTATGTATATGTAACAGACTAAAACTTACTTTTCAATCAAAATTGTGCAGCTGGACAGTGTTGTTAAATTGCTGAAGCTTGATTTCTGTTCCCAGTAGTTAACTCTCAGTGTACTTGCTCAGTCTGGGGATTGTCTTTTTTTTATCTTGCCTCTCAGGAAATGGGAATGAAACAGGACAGCTCAGTGATGTAAATGGAAATCCTTTGCTCTTATGGTAGCTAAAATAAAAAATAATGAATCATGTATCTTTAATGCTGTTAGAATTGTAAACCAATATTAGTGGTTTAAACACACGCTCAGTTTGGTGTTGGTTGTTTTGTTTTGCTTTTTTCCCCACTCTAATTGAACAAATACTTGTTTTCTTTTTCTGGTGGCAGTTCCAGCTGCTTCTCAAAGCACAGAACTCCTGTCTGTAGGAAGCTGTCTGGTTCAGGGAGTGCTTTTTCCTGGAGAAGTAGGAATTACTGATGGAGGGGGTGTTTGCTCCTGCTGCCCAGTGCTCTGCACTGCATGTGTTTTATATCCCCTGTTACTGTGTGTTAGTGCAGAGCAACAAACCTGGTCAGGGGTTGCTGTCCTGCTTGGATCTCCATGGGAGTGCTGGAAGAGATGTCACTTCAAGTGCCTTTGGCTGTGCCATTGACCCAACACCCAAATATCCTTATCAGTCCTACTCTTTTTTGGGTAGGAGACTCCTTTTGAGAAGTATGAGGGACCACCACCTCCACCTGCCATGGTCTGAGCTCACAGATCCACCCTTCTGGGAGCTGCCAACCAGCAGCTTTTTGTTTGTGCACAACCAGCTTTTGTAGAGCAACGTGTGCATATCAGTGATAATGGCATCAAGGAAAAGATTTCTTTTCTCTCCTTTACCTTTCATTTTTTATTTTAATAATTCATAAAAGTTTTCATGCAAGTTAGAATTCAGTGAAGTAATTTGGGCAACTGAGTAAGTTGGTAATAGTATATAGATCATTTTACTCTAGGTCATTGTGTATCTCGATATTGACCTAAAATTACAATCTGATGGCTCTTAATGTATATGAAAAGCTTTATCAGATGTCTTTTCAGTTCTGTTTGCTAGTAAATTAGATTACAACTGTTCATAGTTTATTGATTTCGATTCAGGATAATAAGCATTTATAGTATTTATTTCCAGTTTCCTTCCTGCTCTGAGAGGCACAGATAGAGGAGGCTCTTCCCACTGTCTGTATGTGAGAAGGACCTATTGCACCAAGGGAGGCTTTAAACAGGGCTGCTGCACTCTGCTCTCCTCTGCCCCAGTAACTTTTGTATTAAAATAGGGCATTGCAGTGCTTGTCTTGGGGAAGAGAAGCAACTCTTTAAAGGGTGGAGCGTTAGTGAAATCCCTGGTGGAAGGTGCAGTAGGGTGTTGCTTAGAGCACACTTTGTCCAGTGGGCTGAGGTGCAGCTGTGGCTGCTGCCAGAGCCAGGTGTGTGTGGGAGTGAGTTCATGAGCTTGGAAATACAGTGGAAATTCTGGATAACCCAGCATGGATGGGAACTCACCTGGGCCACAAATGGGGAAATTACAAAGAAGGTGGTTAATTAGGACACTCTGGTGACTCTGCACATCTCAACGACTACCAACACTAATTCACATAATGGGTATCAGTGAAGCATTCCTTCCTTCACAGTTTGTGCTGGCCAACTGCTCTCTCTCTAGTCCCAGCACTAGTAGCTCATGTTCTCCACACTCCTGCTTTGACTTAAATTATTTTAGTCCATATTGGCTAAAATCAGTGAGACTTTTGAAGTTTGGCAGACAAGATTTTACAGGAAGAGAGAAAACCACTGACTTCTATAGGGTTATGGGTTCACACCTGCTGTCTGTGCCATACTCAGCAATGGAAATAGAAATGGAAGAATTTTGTTGGTAAATCACTATAACAATTTAAGTTCTGATTTCCTCTTTCTTTTTTTCTTTTTTTTTTCTTTTTTTTTTTTTTTAATTTTGTTTTGCAAGAGTCTTTAGAATTCCAGACAGAATAATGTACCATATGCCTGTGTATCACACACAGATCTCGAGTTGGTCATTGGCCATATAGCTATAGGGTAGGGCTAGATGAATGCCATGCTTCCTGG
The DNA here is from genome assembly GCA_013400435.1 of Pycnonotus jocosus. Taxonomy (NCBI): domain Eukaryota; kingdom Metazoa; phylum Chordata; class Aves; order Passeriformes; family Pycnonotidae; genus Pycnonotus; species Pycnonotus jocosus. Next base: position 36,140 of record VWYP01003312.1, read on the forward strand.
GCCTCCAAACAAAAGACAAAATCTTCAGTGTAAAGAGAATAGGCCTTTTATTGATTTACATGACACAGGGATGTGGCTCTGGCTGCTGAAGAGGTGAGTGTTAGAGGTTAGAATTCCTTTTCATGTGTTGTTTTCTTTAGATTTATGGTAGTGTCATCACAACATATGGCAGAGTTGTTTTCTTTGGGGTTTGTTTTCACATTTTTAAGGGACTGTTTCAAAGTCAACACTGTCAAATGACATGTTTGGAAACGTATAAGCTTGCAGCAGTGCCTTGGGAATTGTGATAGAGCTTGTGCTTCTTACTTTTGTTAAATTGTGCTTTTAGTTCCTGTGCATTCTCTTCACTCTAGAACTGTATTCCCTCAAAGGTCTGGGCTGTGCAACTGGAGAAGGAATAAAGCCTTCAGGGTAAAAACCATTTTTCCCTGACACACCACACACACACTGGTGTGCCATCAGTGTGACTGCAGCAACACCCCACTGCAGTGGTGTCTGCTCCTCTGCAGACAGAATGCAGCTTCTGTCTTATTGTGCTCTTCAAGTTTGGAATTCAGATTTAAACCTGCAAGCTTAGATGATTTTTTTACTTTAAAAATCTCTGACTTTTTAAGCCTGCATGCTCAGCTTACAAAGCTTGCCTTGTGTTTTACTTTGCAGGCTTGCTTCCAAAATAAATAGTTCCTTTGGTTCTTCCTACTTTTTAATGGTTCCGGAACTTTTCCTAAATTAAGAACATCATAGTCACAGACCACTGAGGCTGGAAAGGACCTCTGGAGCTCACCTAATCCAGGTGTCAGTGTTGAACTGGGACTGGGCTTTGTGTAGTTGAGTCTTGAAAATGAGCAAGATTCCCCAGCCCCTGTGGCAACCTCTCCAGTGCGTATTTGTCCCCAGAGTGATTTTTACTCACTTCATTTCTGTTCAGAACTTCCTGTACCTCAGTTTGCACTGGTGGTTTCTCACTCCCTTTTGGTTGCCCCCTGTAAAGCTCCATCTCCCTCTCCTCCATGGCCTCACAGGAACAGCAAGGCCACTGCTGGACATTTCTGCAATTAAACAAGTCCAATTCCTTCATCTCTTCATGCAGATCCCATGTTCCAGGCCCTTGAGACACTGGCATCCTTCCCTGGACTTGCTCCAATTCGTGAGCATCTTTCTTGTTTTGTGGAAGAAGAATTCGATGCAGTATTATCGCCTTGTGTAAAGTACTGCTAAAAATAATGGTACTAAGAAATCTTTTACCTTGGTAGGTAATTCAGAATTGGAACAAAGAGAGCATTTTAAGGCTTGTGTTTAACTTACAACAAGTTGGTTATGACCACAGAGAATTGTGATTTCACAAGGTAAATTTTGTTAAGCTGCGTTATTAATTTTGTTCTCTGTACTTAACATCTAATCCTTACAAAAAGAACCAACTAAGCTTTGGACCTCTAGTTAATCTTCTGTTTTGAAAAGCAAAGCTATAAACTTGTTCAAACTATCCAATGTCTTTGGAGAATAGTCAATTTTAAAACACTATCAATTTCATATACTGTGGAAGGAGAGCGGGATGACTGTACAGCTATACATATACAATTAATACTTAGTTTAAATTAAGTGTCTTTATTGAAGTGATACATTTTATTTTGCAGGAGTCAATGATACAAGTGGATGTCGTTGGTGGAACAGAATTTGCTTTAAATTTGCCAAATTCCCTCGGGTTGGGTCTCTGTCCTTGTCACAGGGTGCTGATGCTTTTCCTGGGAAGTTCAGCCTCAGCCATTGCAGAACGTTGGGATCTCTGTGCAGGGTGCACAGCAATCCAGGCAGCAGATGGCAAAATTGTGGGGGCTGGCTTGAATGCAGGGAGCTTAGACTTGTGAAGAAATTAGACATTGCAGCTTGGTTATTGTTCAATCTGTGAAAGGGCAACGGAAAGAAAGGACCAAATGGATTTTGCAACAATTCCATGCGCTTTTAAGAGCATTTTTAAACTTGTTTCTCCTTTCTTCTTGCTTGGTGCAGCTCTGGCACAGATGGTGAATAGGAGATGGTCGTTTGCATTTTTTGTGTGGTAGCTTATCTGAGACATCCCCACGTGAGCCGCCTTGTTCTGGGCTGGTGCAGCCTCAGCCCTTGCTGTCCCCAGCTGCCTTCAGGCACCCCCTGTGGGCTGTTGGATGAGGGTCTCACATAGGGCTGAGGAGCCAGGATGGGCTTCTCTGTGACAACTCAGCCCCCTGAGCAGTGAGTGCTGGCAGAGTGACACGGAGGAAACCCCTTATCCTTATCCAAATGCCAGGCTTTCCATGGAGACACAGCTAGAAGAGAGGAAGCAGAACAATGGTCCTGTGTAAGGAATCTGCTGGAGGAAGTTGCAGAATGAGAGTGAATATTAGAGTGCATGTTCTGTCCTGAATGATTAGGTAGATAACAGAAGATAATGTCTGCTGAGGCATGTGGCCGTTTCTCCAGAGAGATTCTCCTCCGGAGGGATTGGAGCAGTTTTCTTCATGACTGGAGATGAAACAGAGGGTGTAGTGATGTCTGCACAGTGCCTGTACAATATTATGAGATATCTGCTGCTTTTTGTGATCTTGGATTAGTTGATTTTCTAGAAGTGTATTTTTCTTAACTAAGGTTATTTTAAAAATTCTATTGATCAAGATAACCCTCTGTATCCTCTTCTGCTATGATAATTTGTGAGTAAACGTTGCACTGCAGATTTGGATGGACCAGCTTTCAGGGTAGGAAGGTCTCAGTTCCATTCCTGATGACCCCTTGATGTGTTTATCCTGGAGATTCACTTCAGACACGTTGAGATACAGTTGGTTATTTTTAATAATGGTTGTGATCATTGTATCCTTCACTGCAAGGTTTAATTGATTTCTATAAAGCAATTAATTTTCCTTTATTGAAAGATGGAATAACACTTGTTAGCTGAGAGTCTTCCAGTGTAGCTTTCTTACTTCATTATGCAAAGTTTTGTTGCTGGCTGAGGCGATCTAGAATTTAAAATGTTTCAGCAAATACTTGTGTGGAAGCTGTTGAGATATAATGTCATCCATTTCATGTGCCTTATCACGATGTTCTGTTGTTTTCCATTCCGATTTCTTTTTTCTTTTAACTTTTTCTTTGCTTACCTTGAACCTTTTAAAACAAAGAATCCCTCAAGGAAGTTGTTATTTCTGATAAAATCTATGTGTTTACAAAGGTGGAGAATTCACAAGGTATAAAGTTACCAGTTTACACAAATAAAAACACTCTCGCTTTTTTCCTGTCTTTTTCTTTCCTTTTTTCTTTCCCTTTGTTTTTCTCTAATGGAGTGTCAGAGCTTAGCTGAGTGGACTATGTGTAATTTGGAGTAGCTTTATTGAAATTCTATTAAATACTATTAGGCATTTTAAAATATTGTTGATTTTTCTTACCATATAAGTTTATACAGCCTTAATGGTGGTCTCTAGTAAAGCCTTGTGCAAAAAATATTTTTACAGATTGATACTGCTAGCAGAGAGAAAGTGTATTAAAGCCTCCTGCTTATAAGCAAATGAAAATTGTTAGTATCAAATTGAGGCAAGAGAGGTTCTGTGAAAGCTTTAAAGAAAAAAAAAGGGACTGTTTCTTAGACAGAATGAGAGAAAATGATGTAAGTGTAAAATGAAAAGCAGGTGGTGTTCTTGACTGAAATGATAAAAAAAGTACCTAAACCTGTAAGTGTTTGCATGATTTCTACATTTGATGAATTTTGAGAATAGTCTTGTAGAGGTTTGAAAATAGCTAAGAAACTTCTTCAGCAACACGATCATCTCACAGTGGGATGAGGTGTGCACAGGAGCTTTGCTGATCTCAGATTCTGGCAGAGTTCCCCTGCACAGTGTATTCATCTGTAAACAAGGAATGAAAGGCATATTCCTGGTGTTTCTCTCATGGCTGATCTTGTACCCACTGGTTCAGGTTTTGCTGCTGCCAGCAGGAGCAGAGGTGCCCAGTGGATGTAGAATTGCAAGAGTGTTTTAGCATAAGGAAGTGAAAAATAATTAGGAAGGAGCTGTCTTAAAATTCTTGGCATTGGATCTGCTTGGGTGCAAGAGAAGCACAAGTCCTTTGATATTACATTTCTCCAACTTGATAGCACAGTCATATATTTGAGATCATAATCCTTGAGTCTGGTACTCAGCACGGTGCCCAGGAGCTCCCAGAGCCAGCTGATGGATTAGCGTGGGTGTGAAGGAGGAGGCTTGTGGGCATGGACAGCATTCAAACCCACAACAGAAACTCTGGGCATAAATAAGGAATTTAAAAGGTAAAGGAGCCTGACAAGAGGACAGAACACTGGAAAATGCTGGTGAATAATTAAGTGAACTGGTGACTGAGTGTTGGTGAAAGCAAAGCAGAGGGGGAATGGTTGGAGCACAACCAGCTTGATGTCTTGGCTCCATTGCTGGTAAGGTTGAAAATCCCATGAAGTTAATTAAAGACAGCATTTTACCCAGGATTAGAATGAAAAAAGTGCATCACCTGTGGACAATTAAATAAAGCAAGGTGTCACTCCTGGTATGGGCATTTAGGTCTGTCTCACTTCTATAAATGTGGATCAGTTTGATCAAGGACTTAATCAAAAATTATTTAGACAATTACTCCCTGTTTTAAAAGTGTTCTCTAGTGATAGGAAACTATTATACAGAATCATTAAAGCATGCTTAACAGCATTGTCTTAATTATACAATAATAAATTATCCTACCTTTCTTCATTAATAGAGGTTTAGCAGTAGATAATATTATTGTTTATTCTTTCTAGGCAGTAAAAGAGCAACAGCGCTCTTTAGGCAATTACTTCTAGCAAATGTAGTCTTTTGAAGTGGTCAGTTTGTATTTGATCTTTAAATCATTTTGTGAACTTGTTCAGCCATACGAATTTTACATAATTATATTAATTGAGACCTTGGCTTTTTGTGTTGTTTTATGGTGGCTTAATTTTATTTATTTGTTTATTTATTTTAAACCCGACTGCATAGATTGATGGAAGGATGCAAATAATTATACTGAGAGCAGGAAACCGAGCACTGGAACTCCGGGGTTTCAAATGTGCAGCAAATTCACTTTGTGACATCAGCTGGGATTCTTATCTTCATGGTATTTAACCTTTGCTGTAGAATAAGAATGATACCGATTTAGCTCTTGTGGCTGTTCAAAAGCCTAATAAATACCTGTAAACAGCTTTGAGTTAGTAGTTATGTTATCCTTGGGTAAAATCTCTTTTATTTCTTTTTCTGGAATGGGGGATAGTTAAGGCCTCACCCAGAAAAGAAGGAAGAACACTCTCCAACAGGAAAAAACTTGAAAACTTTGCATGGTTTTCCGTCTGTGTATCTGGGAAGAAAAGATGTGATTTCAGCCTCCTTTGTATAACTAGCAATGTTCTGCTTAGAACCACTTTGGGGGATTTATAAGCCTTTCACTGAGAAATGAGCTTTTCTCACCTCTGAATGACTGTGACACAATGTCCTCATGGCTTCTGTAGCTTCCAGGATGCGAATCAGCAACATAGTTGATGATGTCTCTTGATGATCAGATACTGAATTGTGTACTATCTCAATAAGATTTTAGTGAATTTCAAATAATTTTCAAGAAAAATCAACTAAATATTCTCTGTGGGTTATCGAGGCACTGAGTGAATATTGTTTGTGGAGTTTGCTATTTCTCATGCTCTCAGAGAGGGAAAAGCAGCTGGTTTGTAGCAGCTGAACACAAAGTCTTGGGTGGTTCATGTGTGCCCTGCTGTGCCTCACACTGGGACACTGCAGGTGCTTTGCTGATAGTGAAATTTTACTTTTGCCCTGATTTTCTAGCCTTCTGATGTTTTTGCATTCTTTAGTGGAGTTCTCAGAGATTTTCATGTAAACAGTGTATATTTTTGGAACTATCTTCCTTTGTTTACATTTTTCTCCTTGAGGAGGAGACAAACTGATGCACTGTGATTTTCACCATGTGGTTGGAGAGGTGGCAACTTCATCCTCCAGTCTCTAACCTTTATTAGAAATCTATATAAACTGAAGCCAGAAAATAAACTTCCCTTCCTTTGCCTCTGAACTCAGCCTGGAGTCAGTCTTGTTCTTTTGTGTCCTATAGTGACATTTTACTGGTCTGGTTTCCAGATCCTTGGTGCTCCCCAGCTTGTGCATAAACTAGAAGCCACATTTAAGAACATTTATGCCTTTGTACCTGAGTTTGTCTAGCAGTTTTTTCAGCTGACCTCTGAAAAAGAAACTCCCCATTTGGGAGTCAGCTGTGGTTTTGAAGCCCTTTAGGACAGGGATGAGTCTGGGCTCATATCCACCAACCTTCTCTGCCCAGTGGAAAGGGGAATAAATTTGGGGGAGAATAAGGGGTTAATCCTTAGCAGTCAGTGAATGATGGGACACTGCTGGAAAACTGTCTCATAGCTCCTGGGCTTTTCATCAGTTCTGGATGGCATGTTATTTTCTTAATGGAATGCTATTTTCATAATAGATTTAAGCAGTTCTGGGATTTATAAGTTGTTCCTGGAGTACAGAAATCTCTAAAGATAATATAGAAATAAAAACATGTATATTTAGACAGATAAAATATATATATATGGGATAAATATTTGGCTCAGTGCTTGATTTTGTTGTTGTGTAAACCATTTTGACTGCCCTTAGCTTGAAAATACTTCACAGAGCTTTTATTTATTAAAAGGAAAAAGTAAAACAGGTTTTGTTTGCAGTAAAGCAGAACATAGAATGCCTATAAGCATTGTGTGTCTTACATTACTTAACTTGAATCATTCATCACAGCAATTCTGACATAGCTGTTTCCATGTCATACTAAACATATCTAGTTTTCAACTTAATATTGAGTGGCTCACTAAACCAAAAACTCACTATTTGGTCAGGAAAAAAAAAAAAAAGAATTAAAAAATTCAGAAGAATAATTTATCAATGAAAAATGAGGCTACACCAAACTGCCTGTCCAAATATACTTTCATTTTTGGTGCAAATCAAAACCAGCATACTTGTCATCAGTATTACTTCATTTAACAAAGTGCACATATTGTGGTGTACAGTTCGTAGCATTTAGTTGAAAATTTCATTTCATTTATTGTCTCTTTTTTTTTTTTTTTTTTTTTTTTTTAATAGACAGAGGGGATCCAGAAGTAGAGATGTTCTTTTTCACTAATATTGAAATCAGAAACAAATACAACAGTTAAATAACCATTTTAAATTTTTTGCCTGAAAATTTGTTCAGCACAAAAGCTGAATAGCTGCATTTTCTCATTTCAAAAATAGTCTTTGCATAAAATAATGAACAGCATTTGAATCTCTGAATCAAGCTTACTTCCAATTGCTGCTCCTGAAAAGGAGTCCAGGCTTTTAAGAGACTTTTTTTTTTTTTTTTTTAATTTAATGAACAGATTGGTACATGGTGTGCTACTTATTTTAAATATTAAAAAAGGGGGAAAAAGAAAAAAAGGCTGTTTCCAACACTGTCTGCACTATTGCAATGTTTTGATTTAGTTGTGCCAGGTGATTTGGGGGCACAATATAAATGTGAAGTTCTTTGTTTCCCCTGAACTTCCGTGAGATCCCTGGGCTCTGTGTGGTGTGAGTGGCAGTTCTAATGGCCCTGTACACTGTAATCATGTCAGGATCATTACAAAATGCAGCAAACAAGCCCATGACTTGAGTTAGAGAAATGTATGAATCAACTTTAAATTTACAGTTTTAGCATAAGCTTCACTAAGCCATTAAAATTCATTTTGGGCCCTCCCTCCATGCCTCCTATTGATTTGGCTGTGCTAACACAAAAAGAAGTGGTCAGGATTTTTAAACCCCCTAAACAAAAATCTATTTTTCATTTCTCTTCTCCCCAGCTTTTTCTTCCTTTATCCTCTCTCTTCTTTTCCCCCCTTGTCTCTGCTGTCCCTGCAGGATGTGCAGTGTTTAAAGGCCTTGCACTGTTACACTTAGGGTCTCATTCCCACTGCCAGTCATGTTCAGGTACATAGTCACCTTATAGAATCACAGTGAATCTTACATTGGGTAAATAACGAGTCAGAAGTGTATTACACATGTGTAACTGGGGGCACATGGGATCTGTGTACATCAGCAGCAACAGCCTGAGCTGTTCATTGCTTTAGATTGATTGCTACAGTAGGTCCAGATCAGCTGAGCCTGTATTCCTGTGAAACTTGACCAGCCCTTTAGCAGGCCATTATAAATAATAAATATTTTCTGAATAAACACCTTTCTCAGAAAGTTAGACTGAGCTCATGTGTTTCTGAAATAATTAAACCAAAACCAGATGAGAAAAGCAGTTGAAGCCACTTGTTAGTGGTTGTACTGCTCTGTAGTGTAAGTGGGTCAGAATGAGCTGTATTAGTTAAATCCTTTGAAACAAAAGAAATTATTAAATCAGTTACGATTTAGGTCAGTTCCTCAAAATAAACCATTCACAGAGTGCTCTTGAGACAGGCAAGTCAAGGAGCACCAGGAGCTCTGAACTCAAATTGCATCTCATCTCACCATTATTCTCTAAGGAAAGCTCTCACACCTTACCTTTCCAGGAATACAGTGCAGAAAGGTTTCACTGTCTAACAAGAAAGGTGTTCAGCACTGAATCTAATCAGTATTTCATCTATTTAACATAAGCATGGAAAAAAAAAAAGTGGAACAGATTTTTTTAGAAGTGTTTCACACCTTTATTCACTGTGTTTTAAGTCATGTGTGGTGATGTCTAAATTTTGAGAATAGTTTGAGGATGATGCTCTGGAACTGGTTTTCGCCTGGCTGATTTAAGTTCAGAGAAATCCCCAAAGCACAGATGAGGAGGAGAGAAGTATCTCTGAGAATATTTTGTTGTGTTCAGGTAAATGTATTTAGTCTCAGATGCTTGGGATTTGTCCTCAAGTAATGGAAAATTAAGGAAAACAAAAATTAAAACTAATAAATATGAAAATGACATTGAACAATTATCCAGCAAAAATGTTATCATTTTATCAATAGCATTTGAAGGACCTACTAAAATTAGTAAAGTTCAAGAAATTTTTAATAGTCTGGTATCACAAAAATGAAGTTATTCACCAAACTATTCTGATGTCTGATTCTTGTAACAAGATTTTCCTAATGAAAGATCAAAGTAAAAGTCTTGGGACATTTCTACATTTATTTTCTTATGTTAGCCAGAGTTGCCGTAGTGCAGACATTGTGCCTCATGTTCTGCATGTGCACACGACTGAGGAAGACTTCCAGGCACGGTCAGCAGTGAACACTGCCTTACCATTTCCTTTTATTTTTGTATCTGCAGGGGAATTGCACAAAACTCTACAAAAGAATGATTATTGAGGGAACAATTTCAAAAACTCTTGTCTGCCTAAGAAGATGCTTTAATAAGCTAATGTCCTGGAAATACTCAGAAGTTTTATCTCAGTCACAGTAAATCCTTCTTTTAACTACAGTAACAAGGAATTAAACATTCTTTCAGGAACAATAGAAATCAGGCCAGACAGCTTTAAGTTTAGCAGTCATAAAAACAAAAAGCTGTTTGTTTGTCTGAACTGACAGACAATATAGAACTCATATGGAATGACAGGCTTTTGTGTTGAAGAGCAGCATGAGGACTCCCAGAGAGTAACTGGCAGGTTTTGCTCAATGCTGCAGCATCTGTGTCTGTTTCTGTGTTTATAACTGTGATTTATTGATATCTGAATTTGATGAGAGAGTATTAAAATGGGATCAAAGATCCAGGCGTTGCTAATCTAAATCATCATGTATCTCCTGAAACTTCAAGAAACTGTTTGTGCCTCCAGTGTTAGTGTGCTTTACAGTTAACAAGCTTTCCAGTTTAATCAATATTACAGAACTGAACTGAACTAAAATATTCAGATATGGAGGAGTCAGCTTAGCCAGTATATGTTCAGAGAGCTGAGAAACAGGAATGTGGATTGAATCTTTCTTTCTCTTTAATCTGAAGTTATAAAACAAACCTTGACGGTTTCAAGTGCCAAATGTCTCTGCTTTTGTTTTGGCTTTTCTGTATATGTTGTTTTGTGACTTTTTTCCCCCCTCTGAAATGTTAAAAATAAATGAAAAAGAAGAAAAAAAAGTAAGCATGTTTACACTTTTTATTCCTCACAGATTGCAGAATACCTGTGGGTGGCTTAAAGCAGCTGTTTCTTGTGGTTACCTAACTTTCTTCTTTAAAATACAGAAAGAAAAAAAAAACCAAAAACCCAAAAACCACAACAAGGCTAAATGTCAAATGTAAATGAAGGCAAAAAACCTTTTCTCTAGGTCACCAGCTCCTCTGGCCAAGTACATTTATTCTCTCTTAGGGCCATAATCTGTTTTAAAAAGCAATGATTTTGCCAATACTTGTGCCAGTTCTGTGACCTCTTCCCCTGCAGCTGCAAACAACTACCACAATGAAAGGCTTGGCTGCCTCCTGCATGTTTTCTCATCTTCTGCTGCAGTTTGTTCCTTTGGTGGCAGAGGTGGCACAAGGAATCACTGCTGAAACGCTTGGGTGGACTCAGCAAAGCTTCTGGCCTGGGCATGTTCTGCTGGGTGGGCTTGGCAGAGGGGACCTGGACTAAGAGGGGACAAGGGCAAGGAAAAGCTCTTCAACTGTCCCAGCTAAACCATTCCTTCACCTCCCTAGCCATGTAGAGAAAAGCAAGATGTTTTGTTCCAATTTTTGCTTCTTAGCAAATCTGAGTATTTTTTATGTCGGAAGATTTAATTTCCAGCAAAAAAAAAAAAATTGTCATGAGATTTCTCAGGACTAGCACAGATCTCAACATAGTGTGCCAGGAGAGAAAGACATACATACTAATACAACTGAAAATAATTAGTACCCCAGTGGGTAGGGTGTTTGTGCTTTTACTGTATTTCTTGCTTTCTACAGAAGCTTTCATTTTGCAGGTTTTGTATGCTAACGATGCATATATTAAAGTCTATATGCCACAGTAAGGGTGTCCTAATTAAGCACACTGTAAGAAACTCTATGGTCCATTGAACAAGAAGAGATTTAGACAGTTTTCAAGAGCCACAAGTGCTGAGTTGGATGAACTGGTCATCTTGAGGGGTGGTGAAGAAGCTCATCCAGTCACGTTGTGGGGTGCACAAGAGCAGCCAATGCCCAAAGGGTGCTCAGACACAGCCATGCAGGAATGCCAGGGTTGGGATGGACCTCTGGGGAGACCTTGTCCACCTTCAGAGCAGGGCCTTGGATTTCTGTTAATCAGGGGCAAAAGAATCAGTTTCTGCTGCTTGTGAACACGATGTTAAAGGACAATGTACAGCTCTGTAATGTATAAATGCTGAATACGAATAATCTCCTCTCTGGAACTCTCCTGCATGCTTCAGTCTTAATTGCAAACCATCCTGCAGGAAGAATGGAAATAATTAAAGCTAGTTTGAGTCTACTTTTCTTCTGCTGCATAACAGAAACAAACACTGTTCTGTCAGTTCTGTGTTGTTGCCAGAGTTCATTCAAAAATCAAAAGATGACAGTGTTTTTGTTTTATCATTATTTTTTTTTCAACTCTTTGATGATGTGATGATTTAGATAGAATGCAATTATCTTACAGCATTTAATTGTTTTCCTCCACCCATTCAGGTTAATTATTTCAATTTCTAGAGGATGCATCATGCGGGCCTTCCCTTTCTTCCCATTGTTCTTCAAGGACAAGACAGGGAAAGCAGAATAAAACAAAAACCTAGTGGCAGCATTACTTACTCTTTTTGTCATCCTTTCATGTCGTTAGGTGACAGTGACTGACCCCAGTGAGAAGAGTGGCTCTTCTGGAGGCACCTGGCTGAGGGCAATGGACATCAAGGACAGGAGGCACCGCTCGCTGACCAGGGGCCGCTGCGGGAAGCAGTGCCGCTACACCAGCTCCTCTCTGGACAGCGAGGACTGCAGGGTGCCCACACAGAAATCCTACAGCTCCAGTGAGACCCTGAAGGCCTATGACCACGACACCAGGATGCACTATGGGAACAGAGTGTCTGACCTGGTGCACAGGGAGTCGGATGAGTTTCCAAGGCAAGGTATGTTCAAAGTCAGAGCTGGCTTCTGTCACGGTAAATCCTCGGTGGACACTGCTCCTTGTTAAAGCATCTCAGTGCTACAAGGGGTTTTAATGAAACAGCTCTAGGACAATGGATATTATCTTACCATTATTTCCACTGCTTTGTGCTAAATTAGAATGTTCTTTCTTTCCTCAGAGTTCTGGTACTTTTGAAATCCACAGTTTGTAAATGAGGCAAACCAAGATTCACTGATTAAAACATCTGATAGACACAAACACCATGACCCTTAACCAGAGGATGTCTTTTGCACAGATCTGGGGGTTAGCCAATGTGCTAACTTGGTATCCTATGCCTAGGTTAATTTTGGAAATGGTAACAGCATTTTCTCTTAAATGTGTCTCTCTTTAACACAGAATCTGTACTGAAAATACAACTTAAACACAGTTACGATAAAAACCCATATAGCCAACACACATTCATTGTTCATCAGGTGTCTTGGAATTCCCTTCCTGTTCTTGAATGCTGTGTAACTGAACTGTGGGAATGGGAGTGCTGGTTTCTCTGACTTCATTTTGTCACTGCTCACCCATATTGCTCACCCTTGACCTCATAAAAACTGAAAGGAGGAAACCCATCTAATTCCTTTTGTAATTGGCTATAATTGAGCATTGCAGCCTACAGCTAATATTTGAAATAACCTGCCTGTGTGAACTTGTAAGCTAGGGGAATTAATCTCTTTTTTTATAAAATGGTCCCAGCTATGTCCAATGGATTAATGAATTAAAAATGTAAATAGTTTTACTTGAAAAACCTGTAAATGTGCACTGTACACATGTAGTTTTGGGTGTGTACAGTACACATTTGGGTATTTGCTTGTCTGAAGAACTTGTAAGCCTCTGTGCTGAAACCATTAGTGAACATTGCTTCCTAGGAACTGTGTTTAATCATCTGCTTTACTTGTCCAAATAGCCAGGTTAAATTGGCATTCAGCCAACAATTAGATTTGAATTAAAAGCCTTGGTTCAGTGTCATTTGAAGAATCAGATATGGTTCAGACCAGCTAAGATACAGGCAGGCTTGATGGATAAATGTACAGGTTTTGGCCCCTCTCAGTGGACGCTAAATCATCTGGTACGTGATTTCAATGTACCGTAATTTAAATGCAGAAACTCTTCTGGTTTGTAGATGTGCTTGTTAACAGCCTGTGATAGTTCTCTGCTATCACACATTTCTGATGTGGTGGCTGAGGGGCTGAGCCTTGGAAATCCTTCAGTGGAAGGTCGTTTCTTATGCCTGATATCATGTCACACATCTTGTTTAAAGCATTCTGACAGCAGCCAGTGTCTGTCTTCACCTTTAAATCAAACTAATAATTAGTGTCGATAATTAAGCCCTTGTCTAATCCCTTGTTTCTCTCACATTTGTCTACAGACATGTGGGAGTGTTTGCACTGTGCTTGGTCTGTCAAACACCCAGTTCTGTTTTCTGGGGTAATCTCTGTTCTTGGAGGGTCTTTCTTTGCTTAGAGGTGTTTACCTAAGATAAAGCATCAAAGTGCACCTTGAACGTCAGAGCTGCTGGAGCCATTTTCACTGCAGGTTGTTCTACTTTTCTGTACAGGAGTCATCTAAATATTACTTTTCCCTATCAGGATGGTTGATGCTTCAGCTCAAGCGCCTCATTTTAGTTTGCAGGTCATTATTCAGTATTCCATAATGGTCTTTTTCCCTTGATTACTGATTTGAAAACTGTTCATCCTCCCCCTGCTCTAAATGTGTTCTTCTCTGCCCTCTTTACAAAAGGGAATGCAAATTGTTGGTAACTGAATTGAAACACTCAGATTTTTTTTTCTTATTGTCATTTTTCCCCTACTTGTGTTGTTGTGTCTAAATAAATAGTGTTTATTTTAGAGGTGCAAAGTAATTTTTTGGTGGATAATGAGCAGCAACTCCTTACTTTCCTGCTTTTGTTAAGTTTAGCAAGCAAATTTTTTTAGAAAATGAATCTCTATGATGATTCTTTGCAATTGAAAGCTGGATATCTTTCTGATTGAATGGTTTTACTGACATGAAATTTGAGATAATGTGACAGGTAGATCTAGATCAAGATTTGGTAGCTGTTCTCATTTTCTACATTAACATTAGATAGATAAAAATGTGGTTCATATAGTAGGAAGTTCTGTTCAATACGTCTTGTGCATGCAGTTTCCAGCTGCAGATGTCTAGGAATTGATACATTTAAATTTATTCTAACTTTGAGTGGGTGCTATAATGGGATTAAATTCTGTAGGAAATAAACATGTTTAAAATAAATAGTCTTTAGAGGTTTTTTGTTCTATTAGAAAAAAAGCTTGAAATTTTTTAAGGAATTGCAGGTATTTTGCTCAGTATTTTGTCTCTTCTATTAGAAAAGCTAAATACTTTTGACTTACTGCAAAATATTTGGTTTGACCATGGCACTGGAACTGCTCTCAGCTGTTTGGAGCTGTTGTACATTACTGAGCTTAGAAAATCTGTTCAGACAAAGTTGCACTCATTCTGCTTTTGTTTATCATGGTTTGTCAGGGAAATGCTAATTACAAAAACTATACTCAGAGCTCAGATGTCTGAACCAGTTCTTGCTGGGTTGCTGTAGTATGTTCCTGGAAGGGATGAAGGTCGTTCAGACTTAGAGGAAGGTTTTAACTGTTCACAGTGACTGAGGAGCTGCTGCTTACAGGCCACAGCTGCTCTTACAGGTGCTGAGGCTGACCAGACTTTCTCTCCCTGCTCATATTCCCAATAACACCAAGATGAGATCTTTGATCATCTTGTCATCAAACCTGAGTCATCCTCAACTCCTCTGTTAAAATTAATGTATCCCTTCCAAATCCAACCAAGCTTTGGCAATTACAGTTTTAATACTTCTCTGCAGGACCTGTGACCTTTTGGAAATGAAATGTTTTGATACATATATTTGTATTAAAGACATAAAATAAAACTTTTTTTTTGTATTCTGCCTAGAGTGAGAGCACATTCTTGCTTTTCCTTTGTCATGCAAGGTTTTTGAGTGGCATTCTGCATTCTGTTGATTTTTCATCATATCTGTATGGTTACATAATTAGAGGAAATTTGAGGTAGAGGCAGGAGGGCAGATTCTTTGACATGGAATCAGATGTAGGGTGGGAAAAGGCCTCAAGGCAACTTTCCTCTTCTAGCCAGTACATGTGAAACCTCCACTTCTCCTGAATCAAGGCTTACTTTGCTTTTAATGGTGACCTGAGAGAAACACGATCCCAGGATAAAATATTTATTAGTGTGATACAACTGCCTTCAATTTCCCCTGTCTAGAAAGCCTAGTCATATTGAGAAGTAAAAAATTACAATTTATATAGCTTATTTAATAAGGGAAAGATGCTGAACAAAATCTCCCTCCTTTACCCTCTCCCTCCCCAAATCCTAAGAGATGATAAGGTTCTTATTAAGTGATTTTAAAACATGAAAGCACTTTTCATCTGTGCTTTCATCTGTGTTGAAGTTGTTATTAATGGAGCAATGTGGCAGCATTACTAGACTAGAAAATAAATAAAAGGACAAACCTTTAGAGCAGCCTTCTGTCAGTATGCTTTTGAGAAAGGAAAAGGTAAGAAAGTCAACCCCAAACCTGAGATTCCTCCTCTGATTTACACTCTAATATCAGTCAAGTGCCATTTTGAGCTGAAATAGCAAGATGATCTGATAAACAGGAATTAAACCAAAACTTTGTATATATTAGATCTGAGTCACAATAAATAACCAGAGAAAATATATTTAGAAGTGGATTTTCAGGGAGACATCATGGGATTGACTTTCAGTCTTTGGGGTACTTTCTTTTAAATATGCACAAATTGTTTTCTCTTGGTATTTTGTGGATTTTGTTGTTTTGTTTTGTAATGTTTGGGAGTTTAATTTTGTTTGTGTGTTTTGTTTTGTTTTAATTTTTTTTTTCTTTCTGAGCAGAAAACTCTCTGGTTTGCAAATGGCAGTTTAAATCAGTTGCGATAATCTCTTCCTTTTCACTTCCTTTACATTCCACTTCCATCCTGTTTTCTTGGCATTTCACCATTTTATATCTTCGTTTATACTTTGCTGGGTGTGGTTGGGTGCTCAGACCCCTGGACTGACCATTGAGAGTGAGAGTGTCTGACCTGGGCTCGCTGCATCTTCATCTCTCCTCACCTGCTGGACCAGCTGTGATGCTGATGAGAACTCCAGTAATAACTCATAACACCAGTGCTGGCAAACTGTTCTAATATTAATATGTATTTGTAGAATAAACAACGGCTAGACATAATACGAGAATTCTCTGAACATGCAGTTTCTCTCAGGGAATAACTTTTTATTCTTGGCAGTTTCCCACAACTGATCATTATTAAAAATCAGCATTTGTTTACAGTTTAAATTAGACACTCAGAATGCAGGGATTTCTCATGCAAATATATAAGTATATATAGACTTATGCTACTTTTTTTTTCCTTTTTTGCTCGTTTATTTAGCTTTCAAAAAGAGCTTCTATGTTTACTGCTTCTCTACTGGACTCCTCATTAGTTGATGATTAAGTTAAACTAGGTTCTGCTTTTTTAAACCATTTGCAAAGCTACATTCACATTGTGTAAACCACGTATAAAAGGATAACTTCTAAAAACTAGATGTTATCAACATGTAGTAAGCACACACTAAATAAAAGAAAAAATTAAAAACCTCAGGTCTACCTTAAAATAGGCTTAATAACATTTTCATGCAAATACCTTTTCAGAAGAACTTCAAAATTAATAGGAAATATGCTTTCTATACTTCATTGTTTCAAATTTCTATCAAGCAAAAAGATCTTGTGTTTCATTGGAAGCTGTGCTTGCTCATCTTATAGTGCTGGGGTCTGACTGACTGTCAAAGAAAACCTTTCCTTTGTGTACTTTTTCTTCCCCTCATTCCTTTACTCCACTATGTAATAGAATTCTAAGACTTTGGATACTGAAAATAATAATTTTTGATCCTATAAACCGTTCTCCATTTTCTTGTACACATGTGAGCACACTCTTCTAAGAAGTTTGTTTACACACATCTGTGGATGCTCTCTCTCATATTAAAATCTACTATAAAGGAAATAATGTACTCCATGGAGATGAAATAATAGTTTTGTTTTTTAAAAAAGATACTTTAAATTAAAATCATTTTTGACTAAATCAAGTAATGAAAATGGCTATCATTGAGCAAATCTTGCAAATTTGTTCAAGCTTCTATGTCTTCTTGTCTTCTAAAGGATCTACAGTTCAACTGACAGTTTTTTAGGATCTGGTTTTCAGCAAGAAGCATTTGGAAGGGAGGTTGAGTACTTGTGAGTGTTCTCAGACTGATGGAGATACTTAGATTATTTTCTAATACACCTATTAACATTGAAATGTCAGATTTAAAAAGCTTTTGCATTTGATCTGGATTTGAATTGGACATCTCTGTCCCTGCACCCGAGCCATGTTCCAGAAAATGAGTTTTTACCTGTAGTCCTGAGTTTGCTTTAGTGAATATCATTTTATTTCTGTGAACTTGAGAACTTGTCTAAAGCTTTTTTCTGGTAAAGAGCAATTAGGCCATTTTCCTTCTCCTCCTCTTTTCTCATAATACAGGAAGAAAGAACTGTTTAAATAAAATGGAGTTCAGCAAATATTTAACATACAATAGCATGTATTTTGGATTATAGGTTGTTGAACTCTCCAATGCCACATGTTTTTAAGATCTGCATCTTCAGAAAAAGTAAGAGAAGGATTAGATATTTGTATTTTAGTGGAGTGTGTGGAAGATGGGTTAAGCACCAGAGGGTATTCACTGCTCTAATGCATGAATCACTTTTCAGCTCAAATGCACTGGAACCAGGTTTTAGGTGAGTTTTTGTTTACTCTGTAATTGTCTTTTCTGCTTTATTTTTTCCTCCTGTGTTCCTTTGAAATGTGTTACTACTGGGGACTGAATTCTCGACTCAATGGACAGCTGGTTGATCTGTGGTGATGATTGCTGTGTTTGTATTTCCTCTGTCCTCCCTATTTGTTCTCCTGATACCTCCAATGTATGAGGTGATTTCTAGAAGCTTTTAAAATATTGTGGCTGGATCCAAATGCACACACTTCACATAGTAAGAAAAACATAAGGAAAGTTTCAAACAAATAAAAACACCCCCCAAAGCTCATTGTCTTCCTTAGGGTGGTTTTGGAGTTGAGTCCAAGTGCTGAGGACCAATTCATTTAAAGCCTATAAATCAATAGAAAAACAAAATGATCAGGAACTATAACTGGGTAAGCAGGGCCCAGCATTTGTTCTGTTTGTTTTACAGTATTTGTCTCTGGATTCAGAGTTCCAGGTCAGAGGATCTGCAGTTACCTTCCTTGGGCCACTATCAGGTTGCTCATTAACTTTCATCAGGTTATTTCTACATTGATTCCAGTAATCTTTCCTTGAATTTAGCACATTCCCAAGTTCTGGAAACCTCAGTAGACCAAAAATCCATGATTTCCACTGATGGGCAGTGACTGTGGGAACTCAGGCTCCACATGAAAAGCAGATGCCAGCTTCTCTCTGGGTTTTGGAAACTGCCTTCAGTTTTAGCCACTGGGTCTGGTGATGCTCTTTTCTGTGTTATTGCAACACCCATAGTACCCAGTGTTTTTCTGTACAGATTTAATCAAATGCTGCAGTTAAGTCAGTTGTCTGTTCTGTGAGCTGTCAATCTAAGCAGAGCTCTTCAAGCATCTGCCTGTATAATGTCATCTTCTGTTATGAATTTCGACTCAGTGGTGGTTTCTAAACCCTTTCCTACCTTGTAGTTTGTCTCTAATGGAAGTGCAATATGCCATGGAAATGCTCTACATGCCCCAGTGATGTGGATAAAAACAGGTTGAAGAGACAGTGACTTGTATAAAGGTGGTTCTTTGACACTATTTCACGTTTGTAAATCCAACTTCAAATTATCTTTTGCTGGTAGCAGTCAGTTCCTGTTGAGGTGCTGATCCTTTAACGTTTCAAAATGGTTTTAGAGACTAGATAGCTGATTAGACAAAATAGAATGCAGATATCTTTATATATTGCCTTTTTTAAAATTTCTTTTTCAAATGAGTGCTTAGCTGGAAGTGACTGCAGTGAATGCAAAAGTACATGTCTGTGAATGCAGACCATATTGGAAACAGAGATTTACTGTCCCAAAGTGTAATGCTTACTCAGCCATCTGATGAGATTTGAGCACTAAACAGTTTGAGAGGGATGCATAAAGCTGTTTTATTACAAGATGCTGTTATGAATTGTAGCAGCTTTCCTTATGCCATGCTGCTGTTGCCAAACAAGTTGCATGGATGTAAGCAGTTTTATTTGTAATTACTTGCTTACATTTCCTTAGACTAGTTGGTTATAGCTGTTTGTGATTCCTGCTTCTCCACTGGTGGCAATCTCTACATCCTGTCTAATTCAGAATGTAAAGATAACTTTTTAAACTGTTTGGAGAAAAGCCTCCCTGAGGACTGCTGCTGCTAAAGGTGGAGTTGGGCTCAGATGTTTGTGTGTGTGGTAGAACCTTGTTAAAATGGATGCAGAAAGCTCAGAAAAGCAGTTGACTGTTTCTTCATAATGCAGTAAAAAGTAGAGATCTCATTTTAGTTGAATTTGGGCAAGTCCAGAAAAGGGAGAATTAAATCACTCACCTAAAGAAATGTTATGGAAAACACACTAGTTAAAACCTTTTTCCTAAGCTTTAGTCATAACCTGGATGTTACAAACTGAATTTAACACTTGAAACTGTTCTTGACAGAGCAATGAAGGCAGTTCCTGTTTTCTTGCTTGTGTGTAGTAGCTACAATTGCTTCTGATGATGCTGCTGGACTCCGTCTTCCTTAAGACAATCAAGTGTGTTCCTTCTGACAATCACTACTTTCACAAAGTAAGATAGTTGTTTGAAGAAGATTGCAAGAGAAGAACAGTTTGATATTAGTGCTGAAATGTCTCTTCAGAGTAGTTTGTCCAGTGTAATTTGGAATGTTGAGTCTTGGTCTTCTGTTGATTGCCATGCAAGATTCTTCCTCAGCTTAAAAAGACCAATTTGCTTCAAAGAACTTACCAGCATCTATCAGTTTTATTCCTAGCATTGCTCCTTCTCTCCATGTTCTCAGCCCAGGTGTGCCTTGCCAATCCTGGTATTGTTAGGCAGCTTTTAGCTATCTGTCCATCACTCTCATATTCCTTCTTTCCTTATTGCCTCATTTATCCACTCTTGAGTTTGGAATCCTGGGAGTTGCTGTTTGTTATGTTTTTTCTCTTGGCATGTTTTTCCAATTATTCATGTGTCACCTGAACTGTATAGAAAGCTTCTTGTGCAAGGGGATGGCACCAAGCACTGCAGCTGAGGAGTTTTGTTTTGCAGGTCCACCAGCACTTGTAGAATATAAAGAAATGTGTAATGCTAAAGAAATTTGAGCAGCTGGCTAACATCAACTGCATTTTTGCACTGCTCCGTGTGAAAACCAAAGAACAGCCTGTGGTCAGTTTTTACCTAGAAGTGAGCAAGTTGTCTGCTGTCTGTGGAGAAAAGTGGAAATTTTGATTATGAAATTGATATTCATAATCGTATTTCATTTTATGAAATGGTAAAGGCTCATTTGCAGATGACTCAGTTTAGTACAACTTTGTTTTCTCAAATACATTAATCAACTCCATTTGTTTAAATACTGAAGTAAAAATTATCAGTATTTTAGGTTTTGCTACTAGGGCCAGAAGCAATGTTAGTCAGATAATAATAAAAAAAGACCATCATGTAGAAGAAATTGCATAAATGTTATTCCTTCAAGGAAATGGTCACTCTGTGGTAACTGGTCTAGAACTGTATATTCACTTTTTAAAATTACTTCCAATGGAGTAGTGTTTTAAGGATCACAGTTTATGATGATATATTAAATATTATGAACATAATAATTTTTCATATTATGTAGCTAGAGTACCAGAAAAACTTTTTATAGGTGGTAGTCAATTTGACTTCATAGCAACATCTGATTTTCTTTTGAAGTTTTTCTGTCCCTGAGATAGGCATTTGAATATCGAAGAAAAGCTAAAATGGTACTTAGTCTCTGTGGGGAAAGTATTACCTTTGACTAAAATTATTTACAATATGCTAAAACTTTACTACACAAAAAGTGATAATCTGAATTTTATTCTTGCTTAAGTAACCTTACCAAGGAGTTAGAGAGGTGGAAAGAATACTATTAGTCACACAGTTTCTCTTTCTGGGGGGTTGGGGTTTAGTTTCTTGTGTCTGCTAAACTTGCTGCAAATATATTTTGACACTAATATTGAAGCCATTACAGCAAATAAAATTTTGTGTATGACTAGGCAACTAAGTGTGTATGCTCCTATTAAGTCTGTTCCTAAATTCTTACAAAAATAAAGCTTGTAAGGCATTATTACCAGTATGTGCTTGAAGCACTGAATTTATAAAGTAGGTTGGTAATATGAGGAATGATATATCACAGCTGTAATGCCATGTCTTCCAAAGTTAATGAATACTTACAGTTTTCATAATGAAAAATTAAAATAAGGTTAAAGTGGTTTATAAGACTGCCTACAGATCCAGCAGAAGTCTAATTAGAAGAAAGAACATTAAATTTGAGAGACTTGGAAATATATATTACCTTATTATATACGGACTAAAATCCTGCACTTGTATTTAGGATTGCTCAAATGTGGACAATTCAACCAGAACCCAGCACAGAAAAATGAAATGTTATTTGCTCTCTGAAATCACTGTGTACACAACAGATTGTGGGTTTAGATGTCTTCAGTACTCCAGTTATGTGAGTCTCTCTTGTTGACTCAGTGCAACAATCTCTCATCCGTGTTTGCCCGTTTCTTTACCATTTCTGGGGTGAGATGAACCTTTGTGCTTGTTTCTGCTGTTTCCAAAGCCTAATGAAGCTCTCGTTGCTGTGCCGTGGCGGTTCCGCAGCAGCTGCCATGCAAATGAGGCGCTGCTTGCACACACCAAGGTGTGCTGGAGAGAGCCCTCTGCCCACAGCTGCTGGGTTGGGAGAGGTGGTGCTGCACAGCTGAGGCTCAGCTGGGTTTGTGGAATTCCCCCTCAAAGAAAACCCTGAATTTCCCTGGTGATGTTCAGAGCACAAGCAGCTGCTGTGCCGTGTTCCTGTAGGGTGTGGCACTGCTGGAAAAGGNGCTGCTGTGCCGTGTTCCGTGTTCCTGTGCTGGGGCAGGGTGTGGCACTGCTGGAAAAGGACAAAGTGCCTTCTCTTCCTACAGGTGTCTGCCCAGGCAGGAGTATGGGGAGGCTGACAACAAAAAAACTGAGATGATGTTGCAATACTGCACTGCAATGGTTTTTGCATTTTGTGTAATGCAGAATGACTGTAATTGAGAGTACCTTTGGAATGAGCTGCCTTTGTGGTTATCAAATATGTCAGCTTTGCTTTTTGTGTTTATGTGTCGGGTTTGTACCTCTTATAAGCTGTTACTGCATGACAGACTCCTCCATCTTAATTTCAGTCTCTTAAATTCATCTCCTTCCTTCATTTTTTTGACAGCATAACAATATTACACCTTGATCCCAGTGTACCTATCCCACATGGGGTTTGCTGTGTGGTGTTTTTTGTGGCCATCGCTACATGAGCAGAACAGTCCTTGTTAACAAAATTCCTCTGAAGTATTGTTTGGGAGTGAAGGTTTTTTTGATCTCTCTCTTTTCTCATTATGTCTACAGCTTGCAAAAGCATAGTGGAATAGAATTTACCTGGTTTTTCTCCAGTATCTCTTTTACTCCTTAGGAACTTAGTATCCAGTTTTAAAAAATGTATCTCAAAAAGTATTTCAGAAATGTGGCAAATTATCCTCTTAACCATACAGGTGTGATATTTATAAAACAGAAACTTTGGCATTTTAAGATGTTATGATGCTCTGTAGAATAAGAAGGCAAAGCAAGAACTTGGAATAATTAGAATGACTTGACAAAACAAAGAAACCTGAAATTATGAGGTAATTTTTTACAGACATAACATTGTGTTTTAAAATATACAAATATACAAATGTTTTATTGTTTAATACTACTGATTCACTTACTGAATTTAAAGTATCCATTTGCTTAGCCGTGAGTAGTGGAGAATAGGGATTTAATTTAGATTCAATTTTTTCCCTGAAAATTATGATTTTTCTTATTATAGCATGGTTTTGAGTTCTAATTTATTTTAAATTTAATCTAAAATATTTTAATGATACCATGATTAATTATGATTTCATTATGATTTTTTTATCCTCGTTGTGTGGGAAATCAAGGCACAGAGGATTCTCAGAACCTCATGCCTGCAGGCCCAAACACAGCAGAGATTACAGGGTTCGACCTGAGACCTTGGAAAAGGCTTCCAAATTTAGAGACCATAAGCAAGAATGTAGGTTTGTAGTTTAAGCAGAGACATATTAAGCTAGGTAATGAAAAGTTTTAAGGTTTTAAAGTTAAGATACAGAAGTATTTATAAAGATAATAAGTTTTAAGTGGTTCTGTAGTCTTGTGTGTCACTGTATGATTGGATAAAATTGTCCACATTGAGGGGAGGGCGTGGAATACAGTTTAATTAGCCATTGGTGGGAAAATTAAAACAATGTGTGTGGCAGTAGATTATTGGCTAATAAACCTTTTAAAACCCCTCTAACCTGTGGCCTTGTGACCACTGACTCTGAACTCCTGGCGTGTGCAGTGAAGACCTTCTCACTCCTTAAGGCTGAGGCAATAAATTATGTTTTAAGATGTCTCCCAGTGGTCTTGTCTCTCATAATATCCCCAAATCATTGTTTAAGCTATAGTCGGAGCAGGTGAAGTTGATAACCCTTTTCATACAATGGTTTGGGTTGGAGGGGACATCAAACCATCAAAACCATCTCATTCCAAGCCCCCTGCCCTGGGTGGGGCACCTTCCACCAGACCCGTCCAGCCTGGCCTTGGAGATTCCCATGGAAGGGAACCACAGCTCCTCTGGGCAATCCTTCCCTTGAGATGAAAAGAGAGAGTGGCCATTGCAGACAGCAGAGGAAATCCAGCTCTTAGTATATTTGTCAGGCATGGGAAAGGCTTGTTTACATGTGTTTGCACCAGGGATCTGCAAACAAATAAATGGGTCAAACTGATGGAGATTTACCTTAGATCCTCCTCAGGTGACGGAAATAATATGCTGCAAGAGAAGAGTTACAGTTGCATATAAAAAAAATGCTGTTACAGAAATGCACAGTAAATTTCCACAAACTATTAAATAAATTAAGCTCCTGGACACGTTTATGGTACTGTTTTCAAAACAGGAATTAAAATTTATGTCTCTGGAGGTCGTATGACTACTTAGCAAGGAAACAGACTCAAAGTTATTGGTAGCATCAGGGAATAACAAATATACTTTTGTTAAAACAAGATGTATTGTACCTCATATGTTTACTACATTTAGTCCAGCAGTATCATTTACTTAATACTCTGCAGTATTCCTGGGGGAAAAAAAGAAACAAACAAAAAAGCCAAATTTTTTGGCCTAAATGCATCTTGTTCATATGTAAGAAAATGACTAAAGTAAGTATTTCATTTATTGTTTGTTCTTGTAAGAGAATGTCTTGCAAAGATGATGGGTCTCAAAGAACTTTAGCACTTCAGATCTCCAGACAGAGGGTGAAGTTGGGCTAAATCTCTGCACAAACTTTACCTTGCTCCAGCGTTTTTACTGAAAGGTATTTTTCTGTTGTCAGCAGCTCCAAGAACAGAGTTCTGTGGTTTTGGTCTTTGCACAAACCTCCTTGTGAAAGAACCAAAGGAAATCTTTTAGCAGAGTGAGCAGCTAAAGGACAAAGTAGACCCTGTTGCATAAGAGGGCAAACTGTGATTTCTTATCATTTAACTCCCTCCTGTTCCACTTAAAAACTTTTTTCATAAGGACTATCTTAAATTTCTTATGACTCCAGGTTGTAAATTAACATACGGCATAATCTGAAATGCAGATGAGGGGAGAGAGGGCACTTGTGGAAAGTGGCTTCTTGTCTTACTGTCAAGGAGACTGTTATACTTGAAGTTTTATATTTCTGCTGAAATGCATAGATATTTTTGGATATGCAGGTGGTAGAGTGTGTCTGACAAATTTTCTTTTTTTTTTTTTTCCCTCTCAATTAATTCTATGCAAGAATCTTGGCAAAATATTTTGAATGCATTTGTGATTTTTTTTTCCTTTTTTTCTCTATAGTCACAATTCAATTACATCTTTTTTTTTGCCTGATTTTTGATCTCAGTGGTCCTTTATTAAAGACTTCTAATTGTGCAGAATGGTACTGGTAAATAAAGACTTGTAAAATCACAGAAATAGCATTTTTCAAATGGGAAGTGAAAGTTCACGTCAGCAGGACAAGCGTGTGCTGAGCTTGGCTTTATTTCTTCCATAAGAATGTAATATTTTGTTCTTCTAGATAGTGTCATATATATACCTATCATAGTTTTATGTATATAATTGCATTTTCTATTTATTTTATATAGACATTGTTCTTACCTTCAGAAAGCAAATGTTATTGTAATTTCTGACAATGAGCATTTATTTACTAAGAAAATAAATTTTACTTTCAGAGCTTTTCGATTGGAAAGAAAGAAAAGCAAACTGATTATTATGAACTATAAAATTATTCAGCACTGAATACCAGTAGATAATCCAGGGCACTTTTTTTTTTCATCTATTTAACAGGCCTCTAAATGATAATGAACTTGTCTTGATGTGCATGTTAATTTGTGGTGAAAGGTGGTAAATGAGAAGTTACCCAAGATTTAAAGTCTAAGAAAAACAACTTGAAATGCCTCAATTTCATCTTTTATGTAGCTAAAAATGATATAAAATGGAATAAGACAGAGGTGAAATGCTTAAGAATGAAAAATGTATAGATTTTAAGTAATTCATAGGGGTTTTTTTCTGAAGAGAACAAAAGCTAAGATTATATATGTCATTCTGATGTACCAAATCCTGTTTAAATAATTGAGATGTTTGGATTTTGGGGTTTTTTGTGTTATTCTAACTCACTTATTACGCCAATGGGATAAATGATTTTGGTTCATTCCCATTTTACAGACAAAGTGCATGAGAAAAAAGATTAAGTGAGTTGCTCAGGGGCATGAATAACATTGTGAGCTGGAAAAGGCAAAAAGAATCTTTGCACTTAGATTAGTAATCCATTTTTATTTGTATTAGCTAATATTTCCACTGTTGGTTTTTTCCTTCCCTTTCTGTTGTCTGTGTAGTATGTATTCTTAACTAATCAGAAATTATTTTGCAGACTTCTCTGATTAGTGAAACCTCAAGCCATCCATCAAAAGGGAGAGTTCCACTTCAGTTAATTCCATGTGTCTTGTTTTCATCGAATTTTTTGGTGTTTCTGGAAAATACATATTGCTTTTATCCATCACAAAAGCTTTAATAATAATTTAGAAAAATAAAGATTAGAGTGCTTGATTTCTTGTTACAAAATAGAATTTAAAAATACGAAGGTGAAGTCAAAGGCATACTTTTACTGGGTTTTATTAACATAGGAATTACTTCTGTTCAAGCAGCCTTATTAATATAATTTATTTAATAAAGATGTCTGAAACTGCTGGATTGGGGAGAACAAAAGACAGTCAAAGAAATAGGAAAGGTAGGGATCAAGAGAGACAATAGCGGAGGCTCAGTGAGGGCTGTCACACCTTAGATAGGAGTTGGGAAATAAATGGGAGAAGAGGAGAAATGAGCTGAATTTGCACAAATTTTCAGGACTAAGTCATCTAACTCTGACTTTAAGTGTGAATAACACCTCAGAAGTCAGTGATAACCATGTCTTTCATTGAGAATCCAGGTTTATTATCTCTCTGGGGTGACTCCTAGAAAAATGTCAATAGTATTTGACTGAGCATGTTTGGAGACTTTGCCTTGTTGGCTAAACCCAGGATTCTCTATGGAGGGTCTTTTCCAGAGACAGAATTTTTTATTGATCCTTGGATTGTTACTCTGAAAATTGCCCACAGGCTTCATGGCAGTGGTACTGTCATACTTGGAGTGTCCTCTGGTGCCAGGAGATATAATTATAAATCAGTTTTCCATTGGGAAAGGGCCACAGGTGAGATGCAGACCCTGAGCAGCACACGGATTGCCTTGTGTCATGGGGAAAGGAAAGAGACCACATTCACCATGACATGGATAAGTCCCTTTCACACTGGGAAGGTCCAGCACAAGATTTGCAGCCACTCTAGCCCTGTATCAGAGGAATTTTTGTCATAATAGTCAATGAGTTCCTTCATGGTTCAAGTGCACAAGACAAATTGTGTTTGGAGTGTGCTGTTGTGGTCACTTGATTCTATCTAATACTGTTATTGATAACAACTTAGATTGCTTGTACCAGTATAATTTGCAGTCCCTTGAGTAATTTTTATAGTGTCTAGCAAAAAAAAAAAAAAAAAAGAAGTAGCTAAGCCTTCTAGATGGGTTTATTCAGATTATAATATCCTTCTAAGCACTGTAAATCTTTCATTGCATTAATTAAAAAACCTGTAGCAAGATCAGTTTCTGGTTTTCTGAAATTCAGGGTACATCTCCATGTCAAAAATAGGCATTCATTTTAGAAAATTATGGAGCCAACCTTGATTTAAAACATGAAGTGAAATTACAGGGTTTGAGTTTGTTGTTGTCCTTTGGTCAATAATCTTTCTCTCTTCTGATCTGTAACACAGAGGGCAACAGTAGGAATCTCTTCTCTGTGTAATACTTCACTATATTCACAAAGCATAATTTAGTTTAAATACGGGCTACATATGCATGGATGGATCATATGTTTGGTGGCCAGCCTGATCTGTTCATGGAGAGGATTTTCCTTATCCATCCATCCATTTATATTGAGAATGCAAGGAAATATGAGTTATCCCCAGGTAACTGCAGCACTGGATAAAGTCTTTACAATTCATGGAACTTTAGAAAAAAATGCATGCAAGAAATATTTTAAAATCCAGGTAATTTGAAATGTTCATGGTTAAACTAAACAGCCCCATTCATACATAATCCAATTAATTTTAAAAAAAAGTTCATGAAAGTCGAAACGTTTTACATGGGGACAGTGCTTGTAATTATCAGTGCCACCAAGAAAATTAAAGTATAGGTGTATCTAAATGAAGACACTGAGGAAAAAAAATCATATGGGTTTAAAATTGTAGTTGAACTGCATTAATTCACTCTTACTCATTATTTTAGTGACCTTACTTCAGTTTCATTAGTTATTTTTTTGGAAGCCATTACATCAAAGTAAAAGCTATTACATTTCTAAAAATCAGCATTTGTGTGGATATACTTAGTAGTTTATTCATCCCTATTTAAACTTTTTGGGGTTTGTGCAGGTAAATTGTAACCCAGACACAAGCAGAGATAATTCAGGCTATAGAGATGCCAGCTGTCAGGCATTCCAAGGCAGTGATTCCATGCACAATCCCAACAGGAGTCAGGCTCCCTTTCCCAGTAACAGTCATGGCTGCAAATGGTGTTCAGCTTCAGAACACTGGTGTCACAGGATGGGGGCAAATGTTTGTTCAGGTGCTTGCAAATAATGATGAAATATATTCTGAGTAACTAAATGCCCAATATGTAATCATCTCAATGGCAGTTCTCTATGAAGGGTATATGTTCTGACACATTTTATGTGACTTTTGATGATTTTTTTTTTTCTACTCAGAACATATGCAACAAAACCAAGAAATCTAAGCCAACTTCTTTGTCATGCCCATTAGATTATAAGTTGTCTCCATTAATTTCTCTTCTAGCCTGAAAAAAAAAAAGCTTGTTACTCTTTCAGGTTGGAGGTGCCATTAACAAATTTAGGTCCAAGGGTCACTGCCTCTTTTCAGTTCCTGTACATGAAGCAGAAGGAATCAAGGTACATCTGATCCAGTCCTACGTCACTTAGGACTGTGTGTATTGCAGTTGTAGGTTCACAGCAGCCATTAGCTTGTTCTTCCCCAGCCAGGAAACTCTGTCCCAGGGAAGGTCAGGCTGTGGTAGGAGGGTGCAGAAGTCAGGTTTATGGTTCAATACTGACCTCCCTCCCTTTTCTGTCTTGAACCATCCTCTTCATGATATGTGGTATCATACAAGTGCTATGTGGCTCACTTGTCATGTTTCTGCTGAACTGGACCAAAAGACTGGAATTACATAGCTGCTTTTTTTCCAGCATTTCCTATGCTGGAGCTATGTTTTCCTTATGTTTACAGTTTTCTGGTGCACAGGGCAAGGTCTGTCTCAGTCCTGATGAATGTGATGTAGCTGTTCACAAAGGTATTGTTTCTACTCCATACTGCCTTTAAAATGAGTGTACAACGTGCTGCTGGTTCGGAATTCAGCCTGAATGTGACCTTTGAGTAAATGGTTAATCTGAGTAAAAATTAACCTAATGGATATTTTGTCATACCAGAGTTTCTTTTAATTCTAAAGCAGGAGAGAAGGTTTACACAGTGCTTGGTAACTTTCCTCCCCTACTTGAGAGGGTTGCAGGTTAAGTGGGAAGGGAGCCAACTCCCAGTTTCATGTCCTTGCAATTTCAGCTGGACTGTTCCTGTCAGGTTAGAGCAGATATTGTCATACATAAATGGATTCAAATCAAATAGAAATTACTTTAGATTTTTTTTTTATATGAGTGTAATTGACAAAGCTGAGTCCCTATAAAATCCTATTAAATTCTGAGGGTTTTTTTTTTTACATGTACTGATACATAGAGCATTGCAAGCCTTCTTTTTTTTATAACGGGAAAATGTTTGGGGAGATAAAACCATAAGCTGTAACTCATCAAATGCTTGCAGATGAGGATTTTTGTTTCCTAGTTGATTCACCTCCCTGTCCTTTTTTTAAGCTTGAGAAATCACTTAGAGGTGGCTTGAGAGTAGAATATGGCTCACTGATAGGGAGGATTTCATGGAATTTATGGTGGGAAACTGAAAATGTGCTTCAACAAGTGAGGGAAAACAAGAGGAGTAAGGAAAGGAGAGTGAGGTGTGGGAGCAGATGTGTTTTTACTTGGGTCCATCCAAGCGTTAATAAGCTCAGATTTGAGTCCTACTGGACTTTAATTAATAACCCTCTGCTGGGAGACACAGACTTGCTAAACCAGTGGTGAGGAATTCCAAAGAAAAAGAGCTAATCTGACAAGTATTATCTCTACAGGCATACAGAGAAATAAATGCTTTGTTGTAAGAAATGCACTGTAACTGATCTGTGACCTTCCTGCCTAAAGCAACAGCCTGGGGAGGTTATTTTTGACTCCCAAAATGAGTGCTGCACTATCATTGCTGCTTACTGTGCTGCAGCTCACAAGGCGTGGTTCCTAATGCCATTTTACCTATAGAAGGAATGGATTAAGCTATTCTTGAAGTTAGCTTCATAGAATGAAACACATACCATGATCTGGAATTCCATAATGTTACCAGGGTTTGCCTATACTGGGGAAAAAATCAGAATATTTGGAAATTTCATCTTGATGAAATCTCTGCCACTGAGGCTTGACTGGTAAACACATAATACTTTATTTTTTGTAACTGAAGATGGTGTTCTGGCTTTACAGCTAAAGCAAGGCAGGACTCTGGGTAGGCTGTATTGACTATAACTGTATCATGCAAATGAGCTGAGGGAAATTTACCCCTATATGCTTATTCTTTTACAATGCCTGTACAATTCTTTTTAAGAGGAGCAAAGATTGAATTTATTCTATTAAGAAATTGCGTGGTGTATTTTCTCTTTGTGCTTTCTTTTTGCAGAATATTTTTTCCCTGTGCTTTTTCATATTTAGAACCTGTCTGAGTTGGAAATGGAAGCCTAAAGGTTTTTCTGACAAATTGCTGAGGTCTATTAATTTGTATGGTTCGTTTGTGCTCTCCATAGTCAAACTGAATTTTCTGGTGCATACTTTGGTTGTGTAGGAAATGCAGTTCTATTTTAAAGTGGTATCTAGTCCCCGTAATATTTTTTCCTATCAGTGTCAATGTATTTGGAAGACTGAGTCCCTGTAAGGCTGAAAAGAGTCACTTCAGGAAATAAAACTAAATTGTATGTGAGGAGTTTGTGAAGAGAAGCTTCAGTGGCTGGCGAAGGCTCTTACAGGAGTACTGAGGGGAGGAGAGGAGCTGTTTAATGCCAGCTCTTCCTGTAGCCTGTCAATTTATTCATGCAGTGGACCTTGCAAGCCCAATCCACAGATGCTATTTTCTGCTCCTTACTGAATAAAACTCAGTGCTGGGTCCTGAGTGTAAAGATTAATTAGTCAGTGAGTGTTAAAGGTCTGTTAAAGCCATTATGGCGTGTGTCCACAGAGACAAATAGGGGCTATAAAACACTGTGTTCAAAACCTAATTTTACATGTGTATTTTTCATTAATAATAATGATGGTAGTAATAATTATGGTCTTTTCATTCTGAAAGCTCTCCAAGGACTAAATGCATAGTGCAGTGCCTACTGTGTAGGAAGGAGCATGCTTTCCATCACTGAAATGCAGGCTGTCAGAAGGCAGCCTTGGACTGATGGGGAGCTCAGGTTGTTGTTGGCCATTGCTCAGACAGCTGTGCAGTGCAGCTCCTCCAAGGAAGCTTCTGCTGTCCACAACTAATTGTTTCCTGAGCTGAGGGTACTAGAAAATGTGTGTCAAGTGTCAGTGTTGAAAATGGCAATCAAAGAAATATATATAGTTATCTATGTTTTACTTGCCTTTTTTTCCCTTTTTCTTTCCTTTTTTTTTTTTTTTTTAGTTTGACTTCAAAAACATATCCTTCCATTTGGTAGCCAGCTTTCAAATAAGCTTAGATTTACAACATTGTTGAATGCTTGACTTTTTATCAGAATTTTTTAGCTAAGTTAATAATTTTTAGCAATTGGCATAAATGGAAAGAATTTGTTTGTAAATATAAGCATATGCATGAGTCAAAAATGCTCTTACTCATTTCTTAGGACCAAGCTGCAGCTGTTCTGTGTGCACTGAAAATGAATGTCAGCATTACCAGCACCTTCAAAGTGAAATACTCCCCTTTGCCTATTTTGCAGAGCTCTGTGGAGTTTAGTGACATTTTTGTGTATATTTTTGGTGTTTGGAACCAAAGCTGAAGAGAGCTGAGATGGGTGAACCAGCAGATAGGGTCTATCTCTCACATCTGTTCCAGCATACAAAGCTAGCATTGATTATAATATTTGTAAAGGTATTCCTTGTTTTCTCAGAATCAGAATGAAGCAAGGAAGGAAGCCTTTATAGATGTTCCCAAAAATTTGGGATTGTTTACCCCATTATGTCCAGCTATGGGGTCGTTGTTTGATTAACACAACCCAAATTTACAAAACTGACTATATGTATTTTCTATCTGATTACAATGAAGAAAATTGTCAGCATGATTGGAAGGGAACTTCTGGCTCTACTTTGGATGCTTGCTTTGTACAGTGTTTTCATCACAGTGCCATGTGTGAAAGATGCCATGATCAGAAATACAGAAGGAAAGAAAGATGGCATTTTTCATGTAAAAGCAATGGACTGTCAGGTCAGGTTCCCACTGTTTTTCTCTGAATACTTTCCAGTGTGTAACTCCTTGTTACACACTGACATCTTAGACAATTAAAAAAATCTGTTGGTTCTGTCCAGCAATGGAGAGGAGAATTCTGTAGTGTATGCAAAAGCTTTCTGGGGTTTCTCCCACTCTTTCAAATTGTCCAACTCCTGCAGTGTTTAAGGGAAGCCTTGTTCCTTTAGGGGAACAGTAAGCTCTTGTTTCAGCTGATGCCAAACCTGGGAAGCACAGAAAAGAAATAGAAAGATGTTGAACAGGCTTCCAGCACAAAGATGACTGAATAAAAATGGATAGAGATGATGATTGGTTTAGTGTCTATGTTACATGGAACTGTGATGCAGCAAGAAAAGGTTATTCTTGGAGAGAAGTTGAAGAGGCAGAAAAAAAGAAACAATTTAGTGGCTCCTGCCAGATTTCTAACTACAAATGGTAGAAAACCAGTTATGTTTTGGAACCTCCATGGATAGTCATTCTAGAGGCTTCAAGAATTTAGCACTCTGGCCAAAGAAATGGAATTAATCACTCACTTTAGCAATGTATTTCTATTAGCCAGTGAATGAATGAAGTCAAAGGGCTAATAGATGTAGTGAGCAAAGCACTTGCTTTTCAGCTGCAGGTCAAGCAGCAATTGCAGATCTCTGAGGAGTTCCTTTCCCAGAGAAAAACTTGGTTTCAGTGTGCTGGAGTGACTGACAGAGCCAAGGGTGTGAGTGGCAGCTGTGCTTGTTCACCTCATCACTGTACCCAATGCTGCCTGAAGCCCTATCCAAACATTTCACACCTTGTAATGAAAGCACACTAACTGTGGTGTCATCTCTTAAAGTATAGAAACATGCTTTATTCTAAGATAGTTATCATCACAGAAAAAAAAAGGTATTTATTTTAGGCTCTAGTTAATTTTTGAAGTAATTTTACTGGTATGAGTAATATTGATTGTGTTGGAATTGTGAGGGGTGCAGAAGGTCTTGTGAAGATTGAGTAATTCAGAATATTTTAGATGCCTTATTTGACTTTTATTTGGCAAGCCATCAACACTACACTGTTAAAATTAATACATGTGTTAAAATTAATACTTGAGTGTGACAGTTTTTTGAGATATGTGTCAAGGTACTTGGCCATAAATCCCTAGTTCTGTGTATGGTAATGATTCTTCACAAATATTCAAAATAGTTACAAACAGTTGAAATTTGGGCAAAAAAATTTAATTTACATAAGTGAATCCATAATCAAAAATTGCAAATTGGGAGAGTGCCTGTTTATAGTCATAAGCTTTGATTTAATCCTGGGCTTTTTCAAGCACTTGCCCATTCTGCTTGATGTTTGTTGCAATTCATGTTGTTATATTTTGATGTAAATCTTTATGGCTTTCCAGTGATTAGAGAAGCCAGTGCAGGCCATTAAGATGTCTGAGAAGGAAGAGTGCTTGTACATAGCAGGGTCAAAACATACTTGCAATTTGCAAACAAGAAGTAACAACAGCAAAAGTTTTAATCAAGCAACATTTCAGAGGGAAAAACAATGTCTGAGTAATCTCAGTGACCAAGGACTGAGAAGAGGCAATGATGTTCTTTGTAGATGGAGGGCAATACCATTGTGGTTTTTTCATCATCTTAAGCTTCTAAATCTCCCTTTCAGCCTTTCGCTACAAAATTAGACTTTAATGTCTCATTATTTACACGTAATATGAATTCAGTCCTCTTAATAGTTAGTCTTCTCTCCATTTCATTGTTTTACTGTGTGCTTTTTGTAGATATTAGCCTTTCATTTTTATTGGCAAAATAAAAAAAAAAAAATTGAGTGCATTTTAAGCACCACAAATTAAGCTAATTTTTTACTGTTGCCTTTTAAATCTTAATGATGTATGTGTTATTGTATAAATCATGTGAATGGCTCATGTATAACACTAATAATAGCACCACCACTAACAAAAGAAAGCCAAGTTGTGAGTGGTGGATCTTGTATACTTTCTGTATGATTATTTCATGGGGAGTAGAGACTAACAAAAGCCAGTAACGATGGATAATTTAATGCATACAGCATGGCTAGCAAATCAAGTGCCAGAAGCTGCATCTTAATTTAGGCAGATATTTTCTGGATTCCTTCTAAAAACCTCCGCAAATACTACAAATGCAGGTTGTGAATATAACATTGTAGGGTAGCAATTTATTGCACTATAATTTTATTTATGGCACTACTGATCTGCAGTTTCACTGAGGTGGCTTAAAGCTTGACTTTTATTGGAATAGACATTTTGTGGAATAGCAATGACCAACAATTCCATCGTTTTTTGTCATTTTCATATGGGTATCATTTATTAACAGCAATATCCAAATTAGCATTTCAGAGGTTGTTCAGGCTAGATGGTTTTAACTGCTCCTTCTCACATGAAAGTCTTAATTTCCTTCACAGCACGGACCTGTGAACTGCAGGAAATGACTGTGGGGGTCTGTACCTGATAAATCTGCCTTCTAATGAGGGTCATGGCCATGGGGGGCTGCTAGGGTGGGAGCATCCCTGGCAGCCCCCTCTGCTCTGGCTCCAGGTGTGGCATGGGCAGAGCTGTGCCAGCAGTGCAGGAGGTGCAGTTCTGCTGCAGCTGCTTGGACCAATACCCCAGTGTCTTGGTTTGGAAAGACAGGTATCTGCCAGGGAAAGCTGGTGCTTCCCTTGGAATGGAGAATGTAAACCCCCTCCCTCTGAATTATTGTAAACTGGCAATTAAGGGGGATTTCAGGCAAAGATATGGGAATAGGAATAACAGTTCTTTACTAGGAATATTAAAAATACAAATGTAGTAGTATTAAAAAAAAACAACAAAAAAAAACCCCAAAAACCCAAACCAATACAAAACAAAACAAACAAAAAAAACCCTCCAAGCAAACAAGAAAAAAAAAAATCCTAGAAACACTGCCAGAGTCAAAACACAACCTGACACCCTGTTGGTCAGGGTGCTGGTTGCAGTCCAAGTAAGTCCTCCTGGAGTGACAGATGGGGTTCTGTTGGAGCAATGATCCCGTAGAAAGGTGTAATCTCCTTCTGAAGGTCCAGTGGTGGTAAAATGAGCCCAGTCTTCCCCTGGGAATACAGTGCACACAGGCTGTGCTGCTGTTCTCTATCCCAGGGTTTGTTTATCCAGGTCAATAATCCAGTGCACACAGGCTGTGCTGCTGTTCTCTATCCCAGGTTTATCCAGGTCAATAATCCAGTGCACACAGGCTGTGCTGCTGTTCTCTATCCCAGGTTTATCCAGGTAGGAATGCTGGGCTCCTCCCCTGGGTGCAGCATCTCCCCATGGATGATGGAATTCTCAGCCATGCCTGAGCCTCGATGGCCCATGAACAGCAAAGATCCCCTGCAGGGAGGATGGGTCCTGGAAGATATAAAGAACTCTGCCCCAGCTGGTTTAACAGCTGCCCATTAACAGAAGGCACTGCCCTCTCCCTTCTGGAGTCATGAGGAATGGGTTATGCGAGAGATAAAGAAAACACCTCCCCAACTGGTTTCAACAGATAGAAAACAGAATACACATTTTTGGTTACACATTGCAACCCAATACCCCAGGGGAGGGAAGGTGCCTGGCTCCAAGGTGGAGCAGCCCAAGGCACAGCGGCTCACCTGTTCCTCCTGAAGCTCCTCCAGGAACCAGCTGTTCCTGCCTGGGTGGGATAGAGCTGCTGCTGCCCAGGCTCAGGGAGGGGCCCTGAGGATGAGCACAGGACAGAGCCCTGCTCAGCACAAGCCCCTGTGGCTCTGGGGGCTCTCCTTTGTGTCCCTGTGTCCATGATAATGAGATAGAATGGACATCTTGGGTTTGGCCTCCTTTCACAGGGTTGGGTGCTGGGGCTTTGGAGTCAATCTTTGACACATGTCACAGCTGTTAAGGTATGTATTAATACAAAATAATACATTTGTGTAGTGTTCAACTTTCCTGGAGCTGTCTATCAGAAAGTTCTGAAGTGGATTTCTTTAAAGACTCCCTGTCTCCTGAGGAAAAGGGGATAAGGCAGTGTGTCCCTGGACAGGATCTATGACTCATTATGTCAATCAAATTCCACTTCAGAGGGGAATAAAGAGATTTGTATCTCAAAGCTGTGCATAACGACTTCTTGGCTTTTCATTTCATATTTATGAGCGGTTTACTTTGAAGTGTTTATCAGGCAATACGCAGAAACATGAGAGAGCATTGCCTGAAACCATGTTCAAGTGTCTAATCTGTTAAATGCTTGCTGAGCAGGCTAGTTCATCAGTGCATGCAATGCAAAAAAGAGAGGAAAAAAATAAACTTTCTGGGGTTTTGAAGCAGAATCTTTATATTAACAATATAAAAAGGATTAATAATGCCAAGCATTTTGAAATAAATGTAATATATGAAACTTACAAAAGTTGGTTATGTTCTGTGTTAAGTAGATAAATAGTTCTTTGCTTGAAAGGAACCTTGACAGTACTTAATACCAAAACTATACAGTGCCACATCTGCTCTTAAGATGGGAGTATACAGTATCCACAGGATTCTCACTGCTAATTTTGAAGCCTTGAGGCATTCATAGGCACAGGCTGATGTAGGCTTCACTTTCCCCTCTAAAAAGGTCATTTCCCGATAACAGGAATGTTAAAAGCTGATTAAAAAAAAAGCAGTGGCATTAGTCTGCAATGGAAACAAATTTAGAGCAGTATTACCCATTTGCTGTGTGGCTGTGCCTGCAGTGGAGCTCTGAAGAGGCAAGTATTGTTAAATAGGTCAAAAATTAAACCCCACAATTTTAGGTAAAATGGAAACCAAATGGCAATGTTTGTCTCATTTTCCTTTAGCTGCAGTGGGTTCATTAGAAGAGCCCGTGTGCCTTGTGGTGCTTGTTCCAGTTTCTTCACACATTTTCTGCTACCAGTGCTCTCAAGTCAGGCTTTACTAATTCTGGCTGGATGTGGCTGGTCCAGGGAGTCATGTGAGGTCAGGTTTTACTAATTCTGGCTGGATGTGGCTGGTCCAGGCAGCTGTGGGAGGTGGAGGAGGTGGCACAGCCACTGAAGCCCCAACCTGCAAACTCCCTGGTTGCTCTGAGGTGCACATGGGCAGGGCAGTGGTTACCTGGGTGAGCCTGTGCTCCTTTCTTTCTATGCATGTTATCCTGCACTGAATTTGGGCTTGGAAGTGAAGTTGTCTTCCTTCTTCAAACATGTTCTTACATATTAGTAATATTAAGAAGGATCAACAGGAATATCACTAGTTTGGTGCTTGATTTTTACCAAAATTCTTTAAGCAAGAGAAGTATCTTTTACCCCTACAGAGAACATATTTGAATTTGAATTACTTGATTTGTGGGTTTCTGCTTTGGATTTCTTAAAGTTATCCCTAAAATAATTTAGATGACCACTGCTATTCTCAACTGTACACTTCTCATTATTTTAGCTATAGGTTTCTGCTGTGACTTTCCAGGTCAGAAATCCTTGGAAACTTTTAGATTTTTCACTTTTTTGGATGGAGTGTTCTCTCCTCAGGCTTTCCTGTTCAATGATGAAATGGTTTTCTTGTTTCTATATTCATGCACATTGTTCATGAAATTCCCAGTTTAAAATGAACAAACAAACAAAAAAAAAACCCACCTGCAAAAAAAGACCCCTAAGCCCCATAAACTTATTCTCTGTTCAGTTCCCATTACAAAAGTAAGTTATAGAAGAACTTGAATCCAAGGGTAGTTTTGTGACATGTATGCCTGTTCTCTGTTCTGAAGTCCTTTAAAGAGATAACAAAAAAGAAAATAGAACAAGCAAATGCCTTTGAGAAGCACAAATCTGCAATTTAAATAGAGGTGCTGGCAAGCTTTAATGTGCTCAGCCAAATCAGAGTTCATCAGTGTGAAAGTGATGGATAAATCTGAGTGCCCAGAGCCTGTCACGGTGGCTTAAGCCACCTGCAGCCGCCGGCCAGCTCAGCTCCTGTGCCCTATCACACTGCTAATTAAGAACACAATTTTCTCCAATGAGACAGTGACTGCAAGGCCACAGGCAAGAGATGCCCAACAGCACCAAACAGTGCTGCTGTCAGTATTCACATCATGGCTAAAGAGGCTGGGAGCAGAATGGACAAGCTCTCATCCTGTCAGCAGCAGAGAGGAGAGGGGTTTTTCCCATCCCTATCTCTGGTGCTGTCCTTACATACTCCATACTCCCTTTCAAACACTGTAGGTTCAGAACTGCTGGTGGCTCCCATATAACCAAAAGGGAATTATGTGAACTTAGCCTGAAAGGCTTCTTTGCAAAATGTTGGTGGGCTGAAAAGTGTGAACTAGTGGGAGGATTAATAAATAATCCAATCTAATCTCCCTCTTGCTAAATCCAAAGAGTTCTATAATTGGAGTCTGCAAACTCAAAAATAATAACGATGATGATGATAAATAAAAATAATAATGTAATCGTATGATGCCTAGGCATACTTGACCTTTATCAGTGAGATGTGAATTTATCATTTCACCTGATCTGCAAGGCACTTATGAAGCAAGTAAAGGCACTTAGCAATTGAGATGACGTGTGTGTTAAAAATAGTCAGATAACTCAACCTGCACAGTAACTCTCTTTCAAACCAACTGAATTTTGGTCTGATTTTGTAGTATTTGGTGTATTATCTCTTACAAGTAATGCCTCACAAAGATTTTGGGGTTAGGCTGAAATATTTTTTTAATGCAGAGCTAAGTGACAGACAACTGCAGTATTTTTTTACAGCTGGTTCTTGTGTAGAATATTTGATCTAGTGGGGGGAAAATAATTCTTTTTAAAGCCAGTTTGTGAAAACCAGTGTCAACATTTCCACATACATAAAAGATTATTTGACAAAATTGTTGTTCTAATTGAGATATCTTGATAATTCCTCTTCAGGGGATCGCCACTGCCACCTGTTAAACTTAATGGAAAGTGATGGTAGGAGCTTGACTCACTCTTTGGCACACTTGCATGTCCCTCTATTATTAACCAATAAAGTCAGTGCTGGCAGTCCTTCAAATCCGAGACAAAAGTGAGAGGGAAGGGACAACAGAAGTGCAAAAACTGGCCCTATTGTTCCAATGGGGTTTTATAGAACAAAGACATAGTTTCAAACAGCAGAAAGTTTGAATAAACATAATCTATAGCCTTGCCTATATTTATTGGCACATAACACAGATCTTCTCTTCATTGAAGAAGGGAAAAGTAGAAAAGAAAATTGAAACACTGCCACTGAAATCCTAAACCACTGGAACAGAGAGAACTATAGGTGAAATAGAGAAGCAGTTTACATTAACCAAGGGGAGTTGTGGTGCTGAGGTGGGCAGAGAACCTTGGAGCAGCTGTGCCTGCCAGCACCACTGCTGGGTGCCACGGGCTGAAACCTTGGTGTTCAACATGGGCACACAGGGACCAGGAGAACAACATCAAATAGCAGCATGGAAAACACCACAAGGTAGGGAAGGAAAAGAGGTGCATGGGAGGAGATCATATTTATCCCTGCCCAGTCCTCAGATGCCTGGCACACCCAGTGAGCTCCAGCAGTGGAGCTGGTGGCTCTGCAGGGCTGTTGGATGTGCCAGCAAGGCAGATCACTGTATTTGTGTGCCTGGGACTGTGTGTGCAAACAACAGTCACTGGTGGAATGAAAGAAATCCTGTGTTAAGGATGTGTATTTCATCTGTAGCAAAGTTCAGGACCAGAAGTCATCTGGACTGGTGCCAGCTGATCCATTCATAATACCACAACTGACTGGCCAATGAAAATAACTGATTATTTAGCTAGGGTGAACAATGAAAAGCTGAAAGCAGTTTATAATTCAGTCAAATAAATACAGATGTTTCCTGATCTTCTCATATAATGAAAGCAATCGGTGAATAAAAGAAAATAAAGTTGTTTGTAGGTAAACTTCTGAAATGGCTTCATCTGTTTCCCTTGATACCTGATTATAAGATATTTATCTTTTACTCCAAAATTATAGTGCTCAAATGATTTTAATTTCATTATTCTCCAAATTTGGCATGAAGTTTATGTGGATTTTTTATGTGACTTTTTCAATTGATGCAGTTCTCAGTTTAAAATGGGTTTTTTGGGGGGGAACCTCTTCGTTTTGGGTGAATTATTTTCTCAGTCCTCAAAGTTGTTCGTATTGGTCTACTGATGGTGCTCCTAGTAGGATTAGAAATGCAGAGTTAAAGGATGGCATCTCTGTCATTTCTAAAACCTGTTAGGAGCAACATCATTCAGACTATAAACACAAGTTCTCAGCCGAATAATGCTTTAAACTTTTTATTCTACTGTACAGGTTACAATTTACCATTATTTCTAAGTGACATGGTATTTACAGTGAAGAAGTACCTTGTGACTAAAGAGCTGACAGCTGCTAGTGCTCAGAAATCTTTATATGTGCCTGGGGACCTTCATCAAATATAGAGTATGCGTGTTCCTAGCTTGTGAAGCAAGGTATAGAGAAACAATTAAGGTTTTGTCTGTGTTGACAGCTGATTCAGGTTTTTGAGAGTTCCCAATTAAACAGTTATGGAAGTATGAAAGCTTATTACCAGTGACTTCTGCTGTTTCTTGAGAGCACAGTTTATTTATCAAGTCATAAGCAGCAGTTTATTTTTTGGGTCACTTTTTAAATCTTGATTTAGGAGTATAAAAATAAGAAAAAGGCTTTTCATTAATTCAGCACAGTATCAACAGCTCATTTATCCACTGGTTGTTTACTACAGATTTTTGTAGGACTTTTTCTTAATAATTGAACTCACTTTAGTGTATCAGTGAAGATAAACAGCCATACAGTGATTTTATCAAAAATTACCTTATATGTGTATATAGAGAGAGTGAACTAGAAACCAAGGAGAACTCACTGTCTTTTTCTGACATAACTGAAAATACTTTAACAAGAGATCCAAATCTTCTGATCTAGACTAGAATAAAAATGACCTTTTTTACTGGTGAAAACTGACTTTAAATTCTGTATAAATAAATTATTGTATACTTTGTGCCAAATGAGTCTAAGTGTGCATTGCAAACATGCATAGTCAATACAGATACTAAATGGGAGCTCTCCTCTATTGGGATTGCACTTCATTCTTTCTTTATATTGTTTTTAAAACTGACTACTCTTCCATGGAGCTGCAGTTATTCCTTGATAGGAAAATACTCTGCTTGTCTGACAGGAGATAATATCAGGTGCAGTTGGTTAACATAAAAAAGCAGATTGAAAATAATTTTTTGTGTTCTTTGTGCTAGCTATCACTTTAAGTACACAGAAATTCCTAATTTTATCATGTGTTTCTGTGATGGATTTTATTTAGAAATTCACTATCTCTTAAAAGCAAACAGGTATTTAACAATATTATTCTACAATTTGATGCATTTTGGGTCTGGGAATAGAAAAGAT
The DNA here is from genome assembly GCA_013400435.1 of Pycnonotus jocosus. NCBI lineage: Eukaryota > Metazoa > Chordata > Aves > Passeriformes > Pycnonotidae > Pycnonotus > Pycnonotus jocosus. Next base: position 78,158 of record VWYP01003312.1, read on the forward strand.
GCACTCTCTTTTTTCATAATATTCTATTTTTAAAAAAAACCCAAATAAACAAACAAACAAAAAACCCCACAAAAAACCAAAAAAAACCAAACACCACCTCCAAAACCCACTATCACTTTGATGGAATTTGGGCCGGAGCTGGGGAGTTTTACAAGAACTTCATGATTTGCCATGAGGCTTCACATTCTGTTCTTTCTTTGCTGCTTGTAAAGGAAAATGTAACAGGAACTGAATTTTGGTCTCTGGGGATTGGTTTGTTTGGAGACTGGACAGAGAATATTGAACTGGTTCTAAGATGGATCCTGGAGAAAATCTCTCCTGTTGCCTTCAGTGACTGTTGTGTTGGTTAAACCAAGGTATCTCCATGCTTTCAATGGGAGATTCCAAATCTGGGAATCTTTCCCCTCTCTCTGTCTGTGCATCTCTGCTGAAATACAACAGATTTGCTGGAGGCTGAGTGCAGAAGTGCTGGGAGCTCTCAGGTGTGCCCAGGTGCTGCTGCTGGCCTGCAGGGTCAGCTCTGAGCAGGGCTTTCTGCTGCCAGACAGAGAATAATAGGGGAGGCTCAACCTGGAATTTTCTGTCTTCTGGCACTTAATCAGCAAGGAGGAGGAGGAGGAGGAGGAGGAGGAGAAATGCCCCCAGGGAGAGCACAGAAGGGTGAAGCATAGAGGAGAGCAGAGCAATTGCTTACAGAATTGCATACATCTGTCTCCTTCAGGTTTGAGAATGGATAGTGGATAGGAATAACACATCTCTTTGGAATAAACAAAGTTGTATTGCTTTTATGATTCCTCAGAGCTTGGAAAAGTTGGAAAGATTGGCTAAGAAAGTAAAGCGCTAGCCTGAAGAGTTGCATTTCAATGTGGGGTGTGTGGGGTAGATAATAAATAGTCCTGTTTGCTACCTAGCTCCATCCTCTTGTCTTCTCAAATCTGATTTTGTCTTTAATCAACATCAGCCCTCGAGGAGAAATCCATAAATGTATATTTCTCCTTAAACCAGCATATCATCACAATCAAGTTCATCACCATAAGATGATGGCAGACGTGTGGATGGTGGGAGAGAGTGGGAAAGGCTCTGACCCTATGTGAGAGCTGCTCAGCAATAGCTGAACCCTCACAGCCCCATACCAGCTGCAGTGGAGAAAAACAACTCTATCCCAGCCAAAAGGAGCCCAACACGGGCATCTCAGAGTCAGAATGGAGCAAGGCAGATTATAAAAGACTTTTGGAGAATTCTCCTGTCATTGATGGAAGAAGCTAGGAAATGAACGTTGCATTCAAACCCTGCATTGCAACGTGCACAAACATTTCTGTTTGCTGCTTCTAGTCAATTCACTGCAGAAGGGACCAAAGCAGACTGAATTTATAAAGAATTGAGCAAAATTAAGTGTGCATCAGAGATTTCTAAAAAGAGAGACCTCTTCCAGAGATTGGACCTATAAATTGTACTCTTGCCAGCAAAATCATTATAGCTCTGAACATAAAAAGAAAAAAGAGAAAGGATGGATCATTTTAAATATATATAGTTTTGTTCTTTTTAGTTTCTGTAATTGATTGTAGTAGCAAAGACTGTGAGTGATATTTATCCTTTTGATTTTAGACTTAGCCCAGTCTTGAACTTGATGTCATGTTGAAGGCACATTTATCTTATCTATGCATTAGTGGTTTCAGAGATCTTCCTCTGAGCCATCTTGTAGTGATCACAGCTGGATTAGATTAATCTTCAGAAGGGCAATTCATGCAGTTTGTGATCACCCAAATGAGACCTCTGCCTAGGGGTTAGGTGAAAGTAACCTTTGCTTAAATGGTGATGCTTTCTAGGCTTAGCAGGGATAATGAGTACAGCAGTACATCACTGAATTCAACACACTGTTAGGAAGTGTTTATATCCTAAATAACTGAAACAGTAAATTTCTGTACAAGGAAGTGCACTAAAGAGATAATAGAAGTAATGTCCTCATTTAAGGGAAAAAATCTATTCTATTGAGAGCCTATTCACAGCATGTAGATTATGGGCAATGATGATCAAGTACATAACATTATATTACACTGCTAAACTAGGATACTGCTGGTCTGGTTTTGTATGAGAGATTATGTACACCATAAGGGAGCAGCTGGGTTTAACTGCCTTCCTTTCATGAAAATCATCCAGTGGTTTCTGCAGGAGGGGATGAAGGGACTGAGGGTGGAGATCACTAAGCTCTGTTTCATGTTAAAAAGCAAAAACCTTGTGACTTTCTATTTTTGGTGTTGTGTTCTTCAAGGGAAGGAAGTTTCTTTCTTTTCCACCAATAAGGATCTGATGTTATTTATCTCTTTTCCCTTAGTGTCACCAGCAAGGTAGTAGATGCTACAAGAATCTGAAAAAAGCTTTCAGTGTGCAAGAAGGGATTCTGCCTGCACATTTCAGTCGTGCTTTGCCAGTGACATTCCAGGGAAGGGCAGTTCAGTGCAAGCCCCGGGTGTGAGAGGTGCTGGCAGTGCAGTTTTGTGGCCCATCCAGAAGCTGTGTGGGCACACAGCAGAGCAGTCTGGGCATGGCAAGCAGTGGGATTGCTGCCCTGCTGCCTTGGCTTGTCCCCTACAAGGGCTATGCCTGAGCTCCCAGTATCACCTAGAGCTGGAAGGATGATACCCCTTGAAGAAGACACTAAATCTTAACCCCAGGCCAGGCTGTGCCTGCATTTCCTCTCTCCAGTCCATAAGTGCTGCAGTTTGTGCTGGCTCTGGGGCAGGGAGGGCTGAGTTGTTCTTGCTGAACTTTGTCATCAGGATTCCACATGGAGTATTCTCGTGGGCTGAGTGGATGTGAAATGACAGATGTTTTTTCATCTTTTGTGAGGCTATACTTACCTGCAAAGTGATAGTAGGGTGCCCAAAGGAGGGCAGCCAGGTTGAGGAAGGGCTTTGAGAGGAAGCCATGTGAGGAGCTGCTGAGGGCACTTGGTCTGTACAACTGGAGAAGAGGAGAGTGAGGAGAGACCTCATACAGCAGGGTACAGAAGGTCTTCTTTCTTGGGAGGGGAAGAGGAGGGACAGACACTGATCTGTTCTCTGTGGTGACAGTGACAGGATCCAGAGAAATGAGTGGCCTGAAGTTGTGTCAGGGGAGGTTTAGGTTGGATATTAGAAAAAAGATTCTTCACCCAGAGGATGGTTGGGCACAGGAACAGGGTCCCCAGAGAAGAGGTCACAGCACCAGCCTGGCAGAGCTCAGGAGATGCTGGGACAATGCACAGGGTGTGATGGTTGGACTGTCCTGTGCAGGGCCAGGAGCTGGACTCAATGATCCCCTTCCAACTCAGCTTATTCTGTGAATTACTGGACAAATTATTTCTGTGCATTCCAGATTTTATTCACCCTCTATGTGAATATACAAGGGTAGTCTATTGGTGGCATTAGTACCTTAATGTGCAATAATGGCTGAGTAAAAGAGAGAATTATATGTTAGTGGAAGCAGTTCATGTGTCATTCAGGACATGTGGGCAGTTTCATTTTAGGAAAACAAGGCATGTAGGAGAACATGGTCCAGAATAAGAAAAGGTCTACAGAATATCACTGTAGTATTCTGGTCTTCCTTTCATCAGATTGTACAGTAAATTAAGGGCTATGAAGGTATCAGGAATTATAGAGATACTTTTCTATATTTCTGGATGTAAAATACATATCTGAAAACCTCTTTTTTATATATGTATGTATGTAGATGTGAAAAAAAAATATTATCCAAGGACAAGTTATTCTGCCATTATATGCTGCCTTACAGAAAAGTCTCAAATAATATTTTGCAGAAGCAAATGCCAAAAGTTAGTATAAAAAACTAATTTAAAATCTATCAGCAAAGAACTCATCTTTACTAGACAGGCAAATATCTAGAATATTTCATGTCTATCATCAGGCCATAGGACTATAAAGGGATTTCTGAGAAGCAGCATAGAAAATCCTTTCCCAGAGGTTCAAGGGCTGATTCCATTTGTGCTCTTGGTATGATCCACTTCTCAATTTTTTCAAATTTGGTCAGTTACTGGAAAATGCCAAGTTCTCAGATAATAAAATTCAAATGGGTGAATGAGTTTTTGTGAATAGTGTATTTCAGTGCCTATACCATTTTCTTACGTAAGAACAGGATGCTAATCAAAGAGAAATCATCAGGGCTTGTAAGGGCTGTTAAAATCCACTGAATATCATCAAAATGTTTTACTGTGTATGTACAACAGCTTAATTAAGCTAATATAGTCATAATTTACGTGTATTTGTAGACATGCCACCAGCAAACAAGAAAATTTGAAAAACTTAATTTTCATGATGAGTTTAGTAATTTTAATGTGTATCTAATGTCAACATGTACTCTACCTGGGGTGAGCTACTATAATTCAGTTTAGTCCATTTTTATATTCATTTTAGTTTGGTTTTGATCCTTTTATTAATAATTCTAATGTTAGTTTGCTTGATATGGCTGAAGCAAAACTCCAATTAATCAAACTGGTTTTGTTAAATGTTTTCTACTGAAACTGCACGTGATTAAAGTTTACATTTTCCTTAAAAATGGCTTTATCTGTCATGCTAGAACTTAGCACTCTTCACTTATTAAAAAAAAAAAAAAAGTTAAAAAATCTCTAGACTGAAGTGCCCTTGAGAAGCTCATTTTTAGGACTGTTAAGTTCCCTGCTTTTGGCTAAACCACTAAATTTCTAATTACTGTATTAAATACTAGAAGGCAGGTGAAACATGCTCCTAACTAGAAAGGTTTGGGTTAATTTGGTGTTGATGAAAGCTTTTTTAATGTTAGCCTTTTTATATTCTTTTTACACATTGCCACTAAATGCTCAATTCCTTGAGAAGCATTGTTTGGTGAGGATTCTTTACCTGGCACCGTGGTCTTACTGGGGTTTGACCTCAGGGTGACAGAGCCACACCCCAGCCTGGGCATTGTGTGCTGAGGACATGGGTCAGGCTTCCAGAAGAAATCCATCCCCTTCCTTCAACAGGAATAAATTGAAACTGGGCCCCAGTTTTCCATTTTACATGTGTGCAGACATCCCTTATCCAAAATGCGCTTTGGTAGTTAGATGTGAGACTGGAGAGAGCTGATACAGGAAGGGGAACTAGATTTAAAACTCTATGAGCTTTCCTGGCTAATCTAGAAAAAAAAATTGTAATTTTTTTTTAAATCTAATTACCTTCTTTATTAATATAAGACACTTATTTGTGTGTTTTATATAGTGTATGAACTTCCATTGTTTAGCTTCATTCTGACAAATATATGGAGGAAGAGGAAAAAATATAAATCAATAATATTTGGATGAGATAAAACTATTGTTTTAGAAACACAGACCACAGAGCTGATTTCCCTGTGAATTAAGAAATTAGTTAAATAATTGGCAGTTATATTGCCAGCAACTTAAATCTGGCTTTTATTTTTAGCCCAATAAAATGAAGCTCAAATTACTTTGCTTTACAAAATCTTTGAAAGCCTTAGAGACCAGTGAATATTTCCCTTTATTTTTTTACTGCCCTGTTCATTACTGTAGGAAACAAGTACATAAGCAGAAATCAGGCAGCAACTCTGGACTTTCTGAGAACCCTGGGGGACTCTGTGTGCTTTAAAAATGTATAAGATTTTGTCCACTGAGTCGTCATTAACTGCTAGAGATCACGTGTTTTGACATTGTCTCAGAAAGTTTTGCCTCTAAACCAAATGACCTCCTGATTCTAGTATTGATGCATTCTTTCTTCTGGAATTAGGGGGGAAAAGAAAACAGTTACAATGTAAGGTCTGTCTTGGTTTCTTTAGCAGATATTAAATTACCAGTTGCACCAAATGTAAATATAAAATTGGTGACAAACTTCCATGTTACCTCACTGATGGATTTCCATTCTTTCACTATCTCTGTGGAAGACTTGTATATGTGAAAATGAGCTTAATTTTAAAAAAAAGCTTTTTTGAGTAATCAGATGCATAACTTCAAAGCTCATGCTCTGTCCTATGAGGTTATATGAGGTTACATACAGACTAAAGCAAGTTGTGTCATTAGCACTTGTCATGAGGTTTATGTTAATCACACACCTAAGTGATTAATTATTTGGGGCCAAAAGAGTAGCCTAAAATTTAGAGACCTTTGTTATGTATATTTCATCCATTTTCAATACATTCAATATTTTCAAGGTTGTCTTGCTAGACCGGTGCGCCAGAGATTTCTGTAATTCATTGGTGTACAGCAGAACTGAGCAAAATTTAAAAAGGTCTGATATTTTCAAGCTGAAAATAAATTCCTAAAGCTTTTAAAATTACTTCACTTTGTATATTTTGTCCTCGTAGGAACCAACTTCACCCTTGCGGAGCTGGGGATCTGCGAGCCGTCTCCGCACCGGAGCGGGTACTGCTCAGACATCGGCATCCTGCACCAGGGCTACTCGCTGAGCACGGGCTCGGACGCCGACTCGGACACGGAGGGAGGGATGTCCCCCGAGCACGCCATCAGGCTCTGGGGCAGGGGCATCAAATCCAGGAGGAGCTCCGGCCTCTCCAGCCGCGAGAACTCGGCGCTCACGCTCACCGACTCCGACAACGACAATAAGTCAGACGAGGAGAACGGTAGGCCTTTCCCTTCAGTATGTTCCTAACCCACGTGTGCAAGAGCACACTTAAAAATACACCAGTCTGCTCTCAAAGGTGAAGTTGGCACTTTCTCGGTTTGGTTAAAGCTGGTCTTTAAAGTGTTTTGGAATTTTTTTAGCGTTTTCCTGGAGAAAGTCTTCCATTCTTCATTGACTCCAGCCTCAGGTGTGATAATTCAAGTCAGGTGGAAGGGTGCTGTAGGAAGCTGTTGCCCTGATTTTTACAGCCTTCTGATATTTTTGCATTCTTTAGTGGAGTTTCTCACAGATTTCATGTAAACAGAGTGATATTTTTGTAACCACTCTCTTTTCTTGTTTACATTCCTTTGTCTAAGGAGGAGTTAGATGATGGACTGTGATCTGGACCAGTGGGGCTGGAGAGGTGGCAACCTCATCCTCCAAACTGTGGTCTTTGTCAGAAAACTATATAACCCCAAGCACAAAAATAAACTGTCTCCTTTTTGCCTTCTGACCTGGACTGGAGTGAGTCTCGTTCTTTTCGTGTCCTGTAGCGACAGGAAGCTGCACTGGTATTTTCAGGTTCAATATCCAGCAATGTTTGCTATTTTAGACATACTGGTGACATTGACTTTTATTATTCTTCCCATGTTGCTTTGGTGGCGCTTTTTACTGAAGTAATTAAAAGTTGAATATCAGACAATACCAATATCAAAAAAAAAGTTGCATATCAATACCTTGTGTACATATTACTTACTAAATGGAAGAGTGCCATGAATGAAGAAAATAAAGTGGGAAAAATTATAAGGTAAAATATGAAAAACTGTATTTGTGTTGTACTTCTGGTTGAAACTATTATATTTTCATTATATGATAGATGTTATGTTGGATCTTAGAATTTACTTTTCGTGCCATAATCTGTCACAGAAGTTTGTGCTCTGAGTATCTTAAATTAAACTTAATGATGAGAAGCAGAAAGAAATTTCCAGAGAGAAATAGTTTTTATATGTGATTTTTCTACACAGCTTGAAGTAATATTAATAATCCGGAATGTTCTAGTAGCTGTAACAATGATGCTAATTTGTAACAATCAGATTTAATGTTAGGGGTTTTTTTCCCCATGGTTTTGAAGTTGTAAAAACAATTCTTTTGCTCTTTTATTACTGGTATTGAGGGGCTTTTGGAAAGCAAATCTCTGCATCAGGCTGAGGCAGAACACTTGTGTTTAGTGCAATTAAAAGTCACACAATTGAGACTTTGGGCACAGCACCAATCCCTTGTTACCAAAGAGCCTGGCAATGGCAGAGAGTCTGACTGTCCTGTGTTCAGCACTGGCCTCTCAGGTGCACATATCCAAATTCAGGTTCTTCGTATGGATCACCCTGAAGTTCTTATCTGGGCAATTTTCTGGGCTCACATAGGTTTAAACAGAACTCAAGAGGGAAAATAATGAGAAAGGATTTGCAGGAATTTTTCCTCCATCCTATAGGGTAATGAAAGTTCAAACTCAGCTTAGTTAAAATAGGAACAAAGGGGTTTGGATCTTTTCATTGTGAGGAGCTGAAGAGGAACCACCCTAACATCATCAATACTCAGAACAACTGTTCCAGCAGCTGATACCAGCTCTCTGCTAAACATATTGGGATAAAATTCTGTTTGATGCCTGTTGGGTGCCTCTCAGAAGAGGATTTTTGTAGGTGCTTATTTTGGGTTCCTCCCTGCACTCAGTGCCAGTTGTCTTGGTTTCAGCAAAGCAGGTTTGCCAGTCTCTGGAAACACAAGCAACTGCTTGTCAAAGCAAACAGGGCAAAATTACAGTTTATATGTTGATAGAAAGAAGTTCAGTAAAGTGCAATTGATTTTGTTTGTAACAGCAGTCTTTTTTTGTTGATTTAAATTGAATCTTCAAGTAATATATCCTCTCCATAGACATAGCAGGATACATTTCTTCATCAAAACTAAGGAGGGAATGTGCATTTACTAATAATGGTTTGTACAAGGAAGCCCATGTTTTAAAAAGAATCAGTGACTGGTTAATTGATTTTTCCTTTTAATGATACCATTCACAGAAAATATGACAACTTCCATTGATTTTAGTACAGTTCTGTTAAGGCTTCTGAGCATAATTTCAAATAAAAAACCTGACTAATAGAATTCTGGCATTATGGAATGATTGGGCTTCAGTACTGTAGCAGGAATTCACTTCTGTGCAGGTGGTTTTCTCCATTTCTGTGGCAGCAGTGTGTCACACCTTTTGTCTAAGAGAACATTATCTCAGAACCCACTTTTATACACACAGTCACAGACTGATAAAAGAATTAGTCTGTTCACTTGTTTTTAATTTTCCTCCCCATAATAAGTGAATTATTATGTAATTGGAAATAGAGTGCAGTGAATCCATTTTTCATGTTTCTAACAATGATATGAATAAGAGAAAGAACATGATCAAACAGCAAGCAAGTAATAAACCAGTGTTGGAATTCATTTTGGGTTCCTGTGAGAAGGGTTTCTGTGTGTCTGGTTGTTTTAAAAAAACATCATGCAAGTATGAAGCAACTGTTGTGTACACAGAGGTGTTAACTTCAGTAAACTTTTTAGCCTTGCTCTCTCACAAATCCTGGTTAGCTCAAAAATCAATGCTTCTTCACATCACTGATTTTATGAAGTTTTGGGATACATTATCATATAGATTGACAGTTGCCCCACTGGTTCAGCACTACAGTGTGGACACTTACAAAACTATCATTAATTTCTCACACTTGTGCCCAGCAGTGGTTTCCTACATAATAAACACTGTGTCCTTCAGAAGCAGATCAATAACCTGCTAGGTGTTCATCTTGAGAGGAAGTAACAAGAATCTATATTTCAGGAGAAATTTGTACTCTGATACAGTTTCACATTTGCAGGATACCAGCAAAAAGCAAGACATTGCTTGGTATGAGACTTTACCCATTTCTGCCCAGCAATATTAGAGGGAACCCATGATGCTTCCACCTTTGAATTTATTGAAAGTACTGTTAAAGCCTTCTTCCTGATACAGCTCAAGTGTTATGAAAGAGTAGTTCAACTCTAAAAGATGACTTTTTAAAAATATTGAGATGCTATCACAATTTAAACCTTTAAAAAACCAAACAAACCATACCTCTCACAAATTTTTTTTTGTATCCTTAAATCTATTTTGTCATCTCCAAGTAACACAGAGGAAGCATAATTTCTAAAAATTGCTCTCATTCAAATCCATTCACAAAGCTTGTGACCATCTTCTGTGCTTGTAGATTTAGCATGATTTAATTTTATCATAAACCAGAATGCTGTGAACCTTGAAATATTAGCAGGCTTGGAATGCTTATAGAAAATTGAAATAATGAAAACTCATTAAGTTCCATGTTTTACTTGGTATACTGAAATTCTTTCTAACAAAACACCTTACTGATATTTTAAAAGCACTTTTTTTTTCAGAAGTCTGATTAGGCTTTAAATTCTTACTACATCTTACAGTTTTTGCTGCTGTCTAGATGTGGCCATCTCTTCTTTAGCTGGCTCAATTCTGAATTTGTAACACAGATCTGTCATCACACTGTTACTCAAAAGGATGTATTGGATTGTGAGATTTAAGTAAATTAATTTTTTTTTATGCATACAAATGTAAAAGGCCAGTTAGAAATACAGATCACCTCTGATGTCCTGTGCCAGCTCTGGAGAGAGAATCACCTGTGGGGACACCAGGTGTGAGCTCTGGGGGATACAGCACTGTTCTCAATGCTTATTTTCTCTTTGATTAAATCTTGTATCTGTCTATTCCAAAACATCATGGCAAACTTCTCAAAAGGATTTTTTTTTTCATCAGTTGCCATGTTCTTTTCTAAGCCTACAGTATTTCTATTTCCAGAATAAAGCTTAGAGGCTGGTCATGTTTTTAGGTAGTGACCTTGAAGCAACCATTCTTTCAGGTTTGGTTTCTTCTGTTGTTCTTTCCCTTTTTTTTTTTTTTTTTCTTTTCTTTTTTTTAAAGTTGAACTGAAAATTATATTCTTCTGCAAAATATAAAACATTGTAAAATAAGGTTAAAAAAACCATTGAAACAGAATGATCATAATTAAGGAGCATTTATGTACAGAATCCTTTTGCAATGTATCTGCAATTTTCTCTTTTCCTGGCTTCCCTGTTCTTGAATGACCATTTACAGGCTGTTAGGAAAGCAGTGAAATTCAAGTGACATAAGGCAGATGGGAATGAAAAGCTGAACAGACCAATAACAGAGAAGAGCAGAGAGAATTTTAGGTAGAGGAAAGGAGAATGGAAAAGTAGGATGTAAACTCAGAGCAAATGTTGGTTTAGTGCTGAAATGAACTCGTTGGATCAAAGTGGACCCAGAAGGAGGGTTTTCAGTTTGGTGTGAATCTACATCCTGGTAATTGTCCTGTTGTGAAAAAGAAAAATTTAGAAATGGTGTTGGTGACTTTTTCTTTTGGTAGAAGGTTGTTCCCTTGACACTTTATCTGCTAGTACCATTATTGTATATAATGGATAGATAATGTCACTGGCAGAATGGGACATAACATAAAATGTTTATCAGGAGATTTCTATTCTGATATTATAATAACACACTCTTGAGATGTTTCTGTTTTACATTTGTGTGTCAGAAAAGGAAAAAAAAGAGTGTCTTGATGGAGGAAAAGAATTTCCAGGACTGAAGCTATGTTATTAAAATAACATCAAATCAAAAAAAAAAATTATCAAGGCATGCCTTTATCTTAGTAGCTGCAATTCTGAACTGAAAAGAAAAACAAGAATGAATGGGGAGGAATAAAGCAATCCCAAACTTCAGCAGAACAAGGGAGAGTTCAAGGTCGTGCTGTGGTAATCTGGGCACGTTTTAAAGAAATGCACCACAGAACACAGTGGCTGTGGCAGCTCTTTGTAGATAATACCCACGAGAAGCAAATAATTTTGCTCCTAAGAACCATTTCTGTGTTGCTAGCCCGGTTTGGGAGGGGTGGGAAAGTGGAGCTTTATTGGAATGAACCTGGGGAGTCTTGGCAGGGAATCTTGTGGGAAATCCCATAGGGAATCCTGTAGGGTGTCTTCCTTTCCTCACTTCATCTTTTCTTCCTGGAGAAAATCTTCCATTCTTCTGGCTCCAGCCTCAGGTGTGACAGTTCGAGTCAGGTGGAAGGGTGCTGTGGGAAGCTGCACTGGTATTTTCAGGTTCAATATCCATCAGCAGTTGCTATTTTAGACATACTGGTGACAATGGCTTTAATTGTTCTTTCCCTGTAGCTTTGGTAGTGTTTTTTATTGAAGTAATTAAAAGTTGAATATCAGACAATACCTTGTGTTCATATTACTTACTAAATGAAAGAGGGCTAGGAATAAAGAAAATAAAGTGGGAAAAGTTATAAGGTAAAATATGAAAACCTGTATTTGTGTTGTACTTCTAGTTGAATCTTATGAAAAATTAAGTACATTATATTTTCTTTTTTTCCCTGCTATGAAGTTTCCAATGGCGATTTCCTATAGTAACTTCCCAAAGGTATATATAAATCTTAAAATCAAAACATAACCCCACCTCATAATTCAAGCTGACCTCACAGTTTATCATTGTTTCAAAATTTTATGAGCAGTATAATCTGAGCTTTTCCTGGGATGTTGTTAAATAGCAACCTTAGAATTATAGTAGAAAAGAAAAGATGTTATTGCATCAGAGTTTAGCAAAAGGCACCAGACAGATGACAGCCAAGGAGTTTTTCTTACTTTTACTGTTGTAATTTTGACATGTTGTTATCAATATTTCATTTTTTAAATTTTTTTTCAGCTTTCTATTTCACACTTCATAATTTGCAGGGAAGACTGTAGCAACACTGTGGTTCTACTCTTGAGACTATTTTGGGTTTGTTGTATGCATGCTAATGTCTCTGAGTTGTAAGGGAGTAGAAAGTAGAAGCTTTTTATGTTGTTGATCTCAGAATTCTGTTTGGGTTAAACAAGTGGGAGATTAAGCTCACTTCCTCAAGTTCCCCACCAAGAAATATTCACTTTCACCAACAGGAAATACTTTCCTTTTTAAAAGGGGATGTTTAAACAGTGGTGATGCAGTTGGAGCAGATCTGCGTCTTCTTCACTGTGTGTGTGTGGGAAATATAATATACCCTCATAGTTTTGTGCTAGAACATCAATATTTTGGGTGCAAGGAGCAGCAGGGAGGGTGCAGACCTGCTCTACATGTCATAGTGGAGTGCTGGTTTCTGCAGGGAGAGCTGCCTGGGAATGTTGTGCCTGTTTCTGTCCCAGAGAGCCCCAGGTAGCCTGGAAACAACAGGAGGAACTGATCTGAATGGGGAGAGAGGAAGAGCTGTCACAGTTGTGCGATCTGCTGGGAGCTGAGAAAGTGGCCAGATGGTCCCAAGGAAATGATGGGATTTAAATGAAATGTCATACACTCAGAAAATGGCACCGCACACGTCACACATCTCCGAGGCTCCTGAAGGAGGAGAGCTGGGGAGGTTAGCTCCTGCATGGGCAGCCTTCAGCTCTTCTTTAGGAAGGCTCGTAAAGTACTTTGTAAATGACAAATTTAGAAAGTCATTAAGCGCAGTATCAAAGCTCGGTTTCTTAAGTGGATCCAATTTTGATGTGCTCTCAAAACCTGAGGGCACTTCTGATAGGAAGTGGTTTCCTAATGAGGGAATTGACTAGCAGGGATGACTTTTAAAGACTTAACTACACATAAACTCAATTTGGTCCAGGTAAATGGCTTATGTATTCAGTGCAGAGGGAATCTAGATGATGAGGTTAAGGACAAAAAATGGATATGTAGTACTGGTAAACTTTAAAGCCTTGTGTAAGACAGGAATATGAAATGACAGTATTAAAAAGCTTAAACATTTGTTGCAATTTTAATATAACCCAGCAAGACTGCAGTGTAGGTTGGCAGGATGATGTGATGAATTACTGCTACACTGTCTGGTATATATTGAAAGAGCTCAATAAATACTATCTGGAGCAGAGTGCTTGATGATATTCTAGAGATTAAGGATGGAGATGTGGCAAGACAGCTCTGCTTTGGTGGCCTGAAAGGGTAAACCCAAATGCCATCTTGACATTCAGTTGCTTGTAGCTGACATTCAGCCCTTGGGCAGCCATCAGATTTTCCATTAAGATCAGTGTTGACCTGAGAGATGTGCATCAGGATCTTGGGTTTCATCCTCCCAGGGATACAGGTGTTTCTGGCACTCATGATTACAGAAAGAATGGATGGAATGCTAAAACAAACAAGCAGAAAACCCAACATAAGCCCACAAAAACCTCAAACCAAACCAAACAATCCTCTTGTATATGGTGGGGTGAGGTTTCACACCATGGATGTCCATACTGTTCTCCCCCATTCACAACAGGCAGGGCTTCAGCACCATTGCCTCTAAAGTGGCTCCAGTCCCACATTCTGTGCCCTGCTCTGGCACAGCATCGTTGGGCTTTTTGTCCATATCCCACACGAGGGCCTGCTGAAGCTGTATCCTGTTTGCAGTCTTTCTCTTCATGGTGGTTTTTTTTGGGTAATATAAATGCCCCCCTCATAATGGAATGAACTAAGGCAATCAGGAATTGAGAGCAAGGAATTGAAGGCCGATATTTAGCCAGGAAACTGAGGAAAACAGAAATATGGGCTATCAGGAAAATACTGCAGCAGCTGGGTTCATAAACTGCTGAGGCTAGCTGGGATCTTCCTTTTTCCTGAATTCTAAGGAAAGAGCTTTTGCCTGCAGCTGTATCTACATCACTGTGTGAAGGTCACAACATGAGCTTTTAAAAAAACCCTCTCAAAATAACCACAAGATTTTTCAATTATTATTTAATCATGAGCCTTTCCATCTAGTAGAGAGAAATGATGAAACTATGTTTAACAAGAACTCCATTACAGCACATTATTCAGTTTGTCAATTATTAGTTTCATAAAAGAAAACTTAGATGATATAGGTCACCCAGGTAAGCAAGCAGCAGTGCCTTTGTTCAAACCATAACCGAGTTAGAATAATGCCTTTTTATTCTTTTCTATAAAAGAGATGTGTGTCTGATAAAGTCAATCCAGCTTGGTGCTAAATGCATTGTGTGTGCCTGATGAATGATAAAACCTTTGCAGGAAGGTTTGCAGGTTTGTCTGTACTCAGTGTTTAACTAAATTTATTAATGTGAAACAAAAGCTATGTATTTTACATTTCCCTTGTAAACTGAAGCACAGATCACAGAAACCCATTCTCTGAATTTACTTTGTCTTGCCTTTCAAAATGAGAAATTTTACCCAAAGCTTCTTCTGAATTTCTCACACCAGAGACTGGTACCTTTCCTCATGTATGTCATCCCACTATTAATGATCTCCCTAATTACAAAGACTTGCATACTTCACTAATTAGTGCATAATTACGTCAAGGTACACACTGATTTTTCTAGTCAATTCTTCATTTATAAAGTTCAGCCTGAGTCTGGCCAATCAGCTCAGGTGGTGCAGTGAATGCCTTCTGTCACATGTGTAAAGTGACATGTAGATGGCTGTTTAGGTGTCATTACATTTTCTAAATATTTCATGGGTTGTGCTTTGTGTTTCCACTCTGCACACTGTTCTTTTCAAGGAATCTGGCAGCTTGTCGAAGGCAATGGATTTGAATTGATTGTTAATGTGATGTTGAAGTGCAATCTTCTACTCATGTAGGGTAGAATTCCTCTTCAGGTGGAAAATGGATAGGAAATGGTGCCTCACCCCTGTTAGTGCCAAAGGTATGGCACTATGTATACATTAGAATATACACTATATATATATATTAGAATATGTATATATTAGAATAAACAGGGCTTTTTGTAAACCGAATTATCCCATAACTAATGAGTTTCAAAAGAGATTATTCATTTTTTACTCTCTTTTATTATAAAACTTTTTAAATTTAGTTCTTAAGTAGTAAGTTATAGAAGATGTTTCCTAAGTTCCATTCCTTAGGTGAAAGGAGAGAAAATCTTCTTTTTCCTGTTATTGGTGCTTGGGGTATTTTTTTCGTTTGGGTGGTTTTTACCCATAAAGTTTTTTTTCGTGACTTTTTGCAGAAGTTCCTGTCAGAATTGAATGGTTTCTGTCAGATACTATAGGAGCAACCTGAAATTTAACTTTTTTCTTTGCTTTTAATTTCCAAATATTTCACACAGGTTAAAGACATCTTTCTGCTTAATTTAAGCTTTTACAAGTTCTGTGACACACTCCTTCCTTGGCAGTGATAAGGGAAGTACTTTTATCTGTTTGTTCAGCCTCTCTGTAGCATTTGAAATCGCTGACTCTCTTCTCTGCACTCTTCCTGTAAGAAGCTCAGGGGATGATTGGCCATGATTCAGGAAGGCTGAAGCTCTGCCTCTCAAATCAAGTGAGAGATTTCTTATGAGCAGCTGTTTGTCCACTTGCCTGTTTAGTCTTTGGCTCGCAGACCTCTCATCAAAGTTCTTCAACACTTCAAAAGCTGTTGGTAGCACCACAGAGACCATGCTGAAATCTTAACCATCTGTGAACAAGACACACTATCTCTGATAAAAGTAGAGAACCGCTTTTTCAATTTATATTTTGTCTATCTCATGGTTAAAGAACATCAGATTAGGCTAAACCCATAAAAGAATGATGTGGTGATACTGGGGAGATGGAAGTACCTTAAAGAACTTGTCTTTTCCTAAAGTTACCTGCTCTCAAAGGCTTGTTATCATTGTTCTTAAAGCTAACTCCCTACATTTTCCAGCTTGCAGTAAGAATCCTGTCCATGTAACAGATTTATGTGAAGAAATAGCTTCAAATGCTTTTCCCAGCCCAAACAATTAACCCAATTATGTGCTTCTGTTTGTTACCAGAGGGTACCAGATCTTCCATATTCTTGTGCTAAACCCACTGACTTTTGGAAGAGGCACTGCTTCTATATGGTATCACTCCTTTAAGCTGTGTAAAGAAATGGCAAGAAAAATGGCCTTATGGAGAAAATTGGCAAAAGAGCTCTGTGTAGATTGAAACAGTAGCTGGAATAACTCAGTGCTAAAACAGGGCTGTTTTGCTGGTGTCCATTTGGGTTTCTTACATTTCATCAGCACCGCTTACACTGTAGTGGTGTACAAATTCATTTCTTAAAGTGAAAATAACCACAGGTTTCTGGATGCTTAGTACTGTGCAGCAGAACAGCACAGGTGGCAGAGGAAGAGGCAGCTTCATTTGTGAATAAAGTCCCAGAAGGAGGTGTAGCTACTGCAAAATAAGTTGCCAGAGTATTCCATGCTGGGTCCTGGAGGCACCTGCCCTAATATGGAACATGTGGAAGATCCTGAGGCTTGTATGTACTGTTTGTTCATTAGTCTGGCTTGCACAGTGATTGTCCATCTGGGCCCAGGCCTGAAAGACAGATTTACACAAGCTGGACTCCATGAAAGAGTTGATTCCTGGAATGTATCACAAGTGCAGTTGATCCCCAGAGCATATCAGACTGTATTTAGATGCAATACAAACTCACATTTATACCTTCTGTCCTTTGAGATTTTCTTTGGGCTCCCAAATACAAATGCAGCAATCTGATTAAAGGAAATAAAAATATAAACTTACCAAGCTAGATTTCCTATAGGCTCGGATGGAAGAAGATGCTTTGGTAGTTTTTTAGTTTTCATTTTATTAAGAAGCATGCTGGTATTATTGAGGGCCTTCAAATAGCATCTCTCCAGGTCAGATCTTGCAGCTGAGCAGCTATTCAGTGAGAAGGATGGCTTCTGTGGTTTCTGAAGTTGTTATAAATATCTCAGGAATTGCTGACTGTTCAAGTCATTCAGGCTTTTCAGTAGCACGTTGCTGATAGGGAGATCATCACTGAGGGTGAAATTGTGTTTGCCTGAAAGTCCAAGCAGGCCATGGAAACCGAAACTTCCTTGCCATGTTTGCCCTATTGAAACTGAGATAGCATCTTGTAAAAAGGCATAATATCATTCCATTACAGCAACATGCCTCTAGGCAAGGCACAATATGTGTGCATCATTTGTTTGCTCAGAGCCATGACTGTCATTCAGAAATATTGAAAGGTAGCAGTTGGGGTTTTTCACACAAATGGTTAAGGGACTTTTCTCAACATCAAATTAGTGTTCAAGAGTGAAAATATAGCTTCTGTTTCCTCAGATGCTGAGTTGTAAGAATGAGTAATTGTGATTCCTGGAGGGATTTATTTTGTTTTTTAACTTGAGTGGCACTAGATAAATAGGTTTATCAGTTTTCCACAGAAGACTTATATTTAGTAAACTTGAAATGAGATGAATTACAGTGAAGTTACTCCTCTTTCTTTAGGAGGGGAATTATTTTAAGGAGGCGTGTGCTATTTCTATCTCCCACACAATGCTATACCCTCAAGCTATATTACACTGTGGATATGGACAAAACAAGGGGACGGCTGTAATTGCTTAACTGACTGGAGTTTGTCTTTTGTAGGTGGTTTGTTGGGTTTTTGTGGTTTTTTGGGTTTTTTGTTTGTTTTTTTTTTTTTTATATTTAAACTTCTTTTGCTCAGTGGAACAGGACATCACCAACTCTCATGTTAAAAAGTTGTTTCTGATCAGTTTTGTTCCTTTTTGGAAGGATTAGGTCAAGTTTGTGGCTCTGACCAGAGAGACAAAGGAAAGAGGAGTCCAAGGAGGTTCCAGGTTTGGGGCAGCCAATGGAACTCTATATCTGTGAGAGAAGTAGGAATCTGCCATCCAAACCAGCTCTGCTCCCCATGTGTGCTGGCTGTGCTGCTCTTCAAAAGCAACCCAGGGCAATTTAGAAAATAAGGTCTGAAAGTTGATCTGTATATAAATGCTGGTGTTCACTTTAAAAACTCTTTTAGCATGGCGAACTTTCCAAGCTGTATTTCTGAAGCTAATAATATATGTAAATCAGTTCATTTTCTTCTTTCACAGAGTTCTCTACATTTTCAGTATTAAATACTGAAATAATAATCCTTATGTGCCCAGTCCTGTCAATATATCCCTGGGCAGCTTCTCAAAGACTCCTTGAGTCTCAATCATCTATATTCATTTGCCAGTTCTAATTTTCTGGATAATTACTGCATATTTCAAGACCACTTCTGTTGTGATACTTAGCCAGATTTAATTCTTTCAGATACTTTATTTCTTAACCTATAATTTGACTTCCCTGAGAGTATTTGAAGATGGGTATGCATATTCAGTTTAGTCCTAAATTTGGGATTGAATCACGCTCCAAGCAGGTCCTCTGTGTCAATCAGGACTCCCTGTCCTGTCCCCTGAAGATTCTGTTTGTGGACTAAATGTCCTTCCACAGGAATAAGGACACTCTGTACATAATGGAGCCCAGTCTCAGCTCTTGTGGGTGACAGAGTGCCATCTAATCTTTCCAAATGAAGGTTTCTATTCATTTAAAGCAGAATTTCTTATATGTTTTCAATTTTTTTTGTGTGTGTGTATGGTTTGGATTAATTAACTACATTTTACTTTTCTAGATAGCAGGACAGAGGAAGACAGTTTAGTATGATTACAATTATGTAGAGTTTGGGTTTAGTTTTTTTTTTAAGGAAAAAGTGATAAATGTGATAAATATGAGGAGACTGACCTATAACCACAGCAGGCAGATATTAATAATCAGTGTTTTCTGTGTTATTGTCAGTCCAGCTGTTTTGCTAAAGATCCTGAGAAAACACTCTGAGTACAGGCAGTACTGCAGTGCTTCAGCTGAAGACTGGAGCTGAGGGGGAGGATTTGGGCAGAATTCTGAGGACTTCCCAGTCAGCAGCATGAAGATGAACAATTCTACATGGTGAAGAGTAAAGGAGGTAGAGCAGGCATCACTATGCTTTTTCTGGCTTTGGTCAGTTCCCTGATATTTTATATTAAATGGTATTTTCTAGCCTTTTTTTTTTTTTTTAACTGATACTTTTCACCATCTTTTTCCCCCCATCGTTTTCAATCCTGGTAAAAATATTATGGCATTTGCCTGTCTTTGTCTGAAAGATAATTTATTCCACTTTCCTACATTTTTTCAGATGCAACATATTGCATTGAGCTGAAGACATTAATGTGGTTCCAGATAATCTCCTAGTCTTGTTTGACACGTGATGGCTTAAAAGCACTCTTTATGAAGCAGAATATTACAGTATTAATGTGCAAAGTGGGGGTTATTCTCTTCCTCTACATCTGATGTATTCTTTGCATGGCTTAAAACAAATGGAGGAACAGAAATAATGATAATCCTAAAAAAATGATGTGAAGAAATCAATATTTTTCTTTGCCTGAATTTTGTCCCTCCTTATTTAAGTCTAGTTCATGAAGTAATAGAATGTTAAAAATGCTTCAGATCACTTCTGTGGTGATAAATTTTGACACGCTTTCAAATATTGGTTTCAAGTATTTCCTTTTTGTTAGTCTTCTTCTGCCATATGTACTGCAATATACTCTCTTTTTTTTCTTAGCTTGAAAGAAATGTTGCTATTTTTTTCTACAAACAAAATCTTTTCAAACCATTTTAAATGTGAAGTATTTCTTGAGTTTCACTGTTACATCTCAGAGGAGTAGAACATATGTGGCAAGTTCTCCAGAAAGAACCTCTCAAAAGAACATATTAAAGATGAAATATAAGGATTTTTAGATCAAAAGGATAATGATTTTTTTAAAATCTTTACTATGTGATAAATTAATCAGCAAGTATTATAAAGATGTACAAACTTGCACAAGGAGAGGGAAGAGAAGGAAGACGGCGACTTTGAAATTAATGTAGGCACAGACCTAAGACACTGTCAGGAGCTGGTTACAAACCAACAGAACTGTAACAGATGCTCTTGTTAGAAATCTGGGCTGTGTCACAGTGAGCACCATGAGAGACTGGTATGAGCTCAAAGCCCTCATTTTATCAGCTCTTGTATTTGCAGAGGTGCCAATGACACTTTGCACCTCTGTTTGCAGGGTATTTGCAGGATGCTGTGCCATGAGCTACTGGGGAGTGGTGCAGGGGTGTTCAGAAGTCTTTGGTGTCTCTCAGGCCCTCCTGATGCCTTAAGCTTTAGTTTTCATATTTTCAGATTCTGCACTGCCCAGGGGTGCAGCTCTGAGCTCACAGTCAGGGTCACTCAGCTCTGCACACAGCAGGGACACAAAACAAATCCTTTTCCTGCTGAACACCAAGGACAACTTTCAGGCCCAAAAGCACAACCAAGGGTGGCTGAAGGGAGGAACAAGAAGGATGGGACCTCACAACCTGAAGCAGGAATTGGACAATTAAACCCCAATATGCAAATGGATCAAAAGTGTGAGATCTTGTAGCTGGTCAGCCATTTGTGTGACCATTTTGGGTGCACCTCAGGTGTAGCCCTGGTCAGGCTCTTGTCCTGCCCAAGGTGTTCCCTAAAGGCCTTTCAATGAATATCTACTTTATTCTCCAGCTCTGTCCAGTCTCTGCTTCAGGTCAGCCTTTCCAAGGCACCACTCCTGGTGCTGTGGACTGAGCAGGGGAATATGGTACTACCTTCCTGTGACTCCTCTAAAGAACACAAACCCAAAATGATGCTTAAAGCTGAAAGCAATCAGGTAACATACATCAGTATGAATCAAAATTGTGTATTTCTGACCGGAATTCTAACAGACTTGACTCTATAACTGTGAAAAAAAAATGCTATTTAATAAAAGCCCAACAGATTTTCAGAGCAACTAGACACATGTATCTAAAAGAAATGCTGGACCAAAACACCTCACACTATGATAATTTCTGTTTCAGATTTCATATGTGAACATGTCATATGACTCATTCATGCTTTAAATGCAATTGTGAGTGCATTTATCATTTGGTTAGCTAATATTTTTTGTATTAGAATACAGTGAAACCTGTTCTAACAGATCAGCTGCAAGAGAAGCCAGCAGCAGGAAAGGAGAGGGTATTGGAGAGTCTGACATCAGATTCATAGACAAGCCATGCCTATCCCCCAAAACAAAGCTCCACTGTATTTAAATTTATAGTCTTTATTATAGTCTATCTAATTTTTAAAGATCTATTTTACTTATTTATGAGAGGCTAAATTCCACAACTCTGTGAGATATTATGCTTGTGTTGTAAGCACAATAGGTTGTAATCAAGTTTAGTAAATCTCAACATTCAAAGGAATTCTTCAAGAATTAGAAACTAAAATCTTGGTTCTGCAAGTCCATGTAAGCTTTAATGAAACAATATTAATGGTATTTCAAAAAGGATTTTGAAAAATAATCAGAAAGCAACTTCATTATTATGATTAATCAATAATAATGAAGGAAAGTTCTGGTTTGCCTGCATAGAAACTGTGAATTAATGGCAATGCTACAAAAATGTGATGGTTGTAGGTCTGGAACCTGGAATAAGCCTGCACAGTGGTCAATATACCAGAGTGAAGTCCATATTCCATTTATTTGTGCCCAGGAAGCATTCACCAGTCTGGGAAATGGCTGCAAACCTGATGTATTTTGTTCTGTATCCTGACAGTCTGAAAATACTGACTTATCTTTTAAAGAGTTTCAGAAGTCTGAGGCATTAAAATGTCAGAGGCAATATTTTTTATAGCCTCTTTCTTATCTAATTGAAACATAAAGTCCGGTAAGTGAATTGTGATAATTTTGTACAGGAGCTTCTATGAAAGCTCCATCCCATTAGGTAAATATGCTTTAGCTGCCATGGCTGAGGTGCTAATACAGAGCCCTTGCCAAGCAGCCCTTTTTAGCAATAGCGAAAATAGCTAAATTTACATGAACTTAAACAGCTAAATTCATGTAGGTTGAACAATTTCTGGATTCCTGCTTCATAATCTGAATAAATCATTTGGAAGAAAAATTATCTCATGGTAATTTTTGTTAACCAAGGATTACTGGTCACCCAGGTGTGCTCTGACATGGGACTGGAACAGGCAGCACCTGAACTGCCTGAATCACCCCTCAGGTGGTGTCTCATGAGCCTCTCAGCATCCCTGCTGTCAGTGGGAACAGGAACCACTGAGGGGCTGTGCCTTCCCTGTTGGACCCCACTCTTCCTCAGTGTTCTCCTGGTTCTTGTCCTCCACCCCCAAAAGCAAGGATCTCATCTCCTCCTAGCATAACACATCTTCCTTTTGACCATGTTCCTCTGCTGCAACTCTTACCTGTCAGATTTTGGTTCTCACACGTTTTCCTGTGTCCTGTTTGTCCAACTGTATCACAACTCTGCTTTGGCCCCTGTGGGTTCATATATTATTAATGTACTTAATTCAACTGTGTTACAGAATGCTTCAGCCTCATTGCTGTTGGTGCTTCTTGGAAAGTTCAATGTGGAAAAAATGTTCCTGTGCTGTTGGCACATTGTGCTGGTGTTATGCAGAGCTCCTCTGGCAGAAGGCAGCCAGCCTGCCTGAGGGATACAGCAGTCTCTGCTTTGGCTGGGCTGTCCCAGGACAAAAGGAAAAAAATAGCTTAAAGTGCAGTTTTTAAAACCATTTATGTTAAATCTTTACAACCTTTATAGAACCTATTTCTGTCTATAGTGTCCAGAAAAGGGAGTGTCACAGAGATGGTGGCCGCAGGTACAGGGGACAGTGTCACAGGGGGCTTTCACTGTTTGAAGGGCACAGGTTGGGTTAGGAAGGATTGGGTTTGGAGCCAGGGCTGGGTTAGGAGTCCAGCTCTCATTTAAAAGTGCTTTCATTAACACTGGGATTGATACAGCAGGCAAGAGTTCTAGTAATAAATCACAGGACTTTGATAATGGACATAGGAATCGGATGCTAAAACCTGGTGTTTTGGGATTTTTTTTTGGATTTTGTTTTTTGTGGTTTTATGATTTGTGGATTTCTGCCGTGCCCTGTCACTGTATGTCTGGTTTATTTTTGGTCAGCTCTGTTGTGAAGTGCTGAACACAGTGTTCCCCAGAGTCCCAGCTGGGGCTCCCTGTGGTTTCAGGGCCGTGGTGTTCACCTGTGAGGCAGACCTGCCCCGTGCAGGGTTCCTGCAGCAGCGATGCTGAGTTATCCCCATGCCTGAGCAGGGGCCATTCGTGCATTGATTGCTGCTCCTGGCTGCTCTCCTGCTTCGTGCCAGGTTTGAAACAGATATTCAGTGACTTAGGACGTAGATGCACAATCTGTACATTTATCAGTGGGAATGAAAGGATCGTTTTTGTTCAGACACAGGTGAGTTACTGCTTGTGTGGGCTTGAAGGCTACTGGCAAAAAAGATTTCCCTAGAAAATAACCAGACAGGAAAAATGAGCTGGGCTTCTGAGGATCTGAAGTATAAAATATGCAAATTACAAGAATTTGGCATACTGTCAGACTCTTTCCCTTGATATACAGAATTTGTGTGACCTGCTCAGTCAAGCATCCTATTTGCAATGTGATTTTTACAATAAAATTTGCAAGTGGCTTCCTTTTTCTGTTTCCTCTTCTTTTAGTGCAAGCGTTTTCTCACAGAAATTCCAGGTCCGGTTTGGAGTGTTGTGTTATGCTTCAGACATCTGTGTCCTTAAAACTTGAGGGAAAATACAAGATGCCTATTTGAATAACACGGTGTCACCAACAGAGCTTGAAAGTGATGTGAGAGGTGATGGTGCTTCCTTATGCTTCTCTCATCACACATCATGTAGCACATTTGGGCACGTATGTGGGTAGCTCTTTGAAAAAGAATAATAAACAGGTCCAAGATGTGATGTCAGATCTAGTTAATCAGTGCAATAGAAATACATTGCCCTAAATCTTGGTTAGGAAAATAGTAATCAAAGTCTTGAGTTTCTTTTCATTTGGAGAGACAGATGGCATATCTGCTTAACGGCAAATATCCAAAAGAATTTTTTTTTTTAAAATCCTATCTTTCAAAACATGGCAATCAGAATCATCTTGGAGAGGAACTATTAAATTTAATAAGCCATATGTTCAGTGAATTTACTTATTTTGTTTGAAGATGTAGACATAGAATTCACCTCTGTGTCCTTTTGTGTGAATTAACTGCCTTATTCTGTGCTACACAATTAAGGTATTTAACAAAGTTCCAAATGTGCAACATATTATTAGCCAAACACAGCTACTAGTTTTCATGTAGCTGAAATAAATGCATTTAGGTGAACAGTCTGCAGTTTACTAGAATTCTCTCTGTGGAGTTCAGCGTGTTTGAAGATCAGATTGACTGGCAGCTTCCTTGGTATACATAAAACAGATCTAAAATTATTTCAAATAGAAATTCTCTGAGGATTCTATCATCTTTGCTGTTCTGTTGTACTGAAGATGCAGATGTGCCAGACTGTTCTGCAGGATTATAAATGCATTATTGAAACCCTAATACACTCTCTAACAAATATATGCAGTGCAAGAGGTTTTCTTAGCCATCTTGTACCCACTCATTTTATTTATTTCATGTAATTGGCATGTTGTTCTGCTTTTATAGCTTGTTAAAATGAGATGTGAAAATGGCTGTAGCTAATGGCTGCTGGAAATCTTTTCCCATGGTAGGAACGAGGAAAAAAAAAAGCCATTGCAGATTTTAAAGCACAGAGCTCTCCCAGTGAGAAGCAAAGATTAAAAAAGATGGATATAATGCATTGCTGTGTGTGGTAGGAGTGAGTTTTAATGACCTTGGGTACATAAATGAACATTGCAGTCCAATATCCAAGCCCTGAGGTGGCATCCTGTGGTAGGGGCAGGGCTGCTCTGGGCTGGGCTGCTGACACTGACACAGGTGTGCTGGTGGGGAAGGGGTTTTTCTTTCCTTCTGCACAGAAATTGATAAGAGAACATGTGGAATGAGGTGTTCTGAATGTCTTCCTTTGCAAAGTGCAGGCTCCAAGAAACTTAGAGAAGATAAACTGTGGGCAGATGTCAGCTCCTCCTTCCCTGGAGTCAGGGCACTCCAGCCCAATGGCTGGACATAAATTAACATGTTTTCATTCTGATTTAGCATTGAACTGTTGAGGTCTGACCAGATAGAAATCCATGTGAATGTCCAGTGTATACATCACTAGTTTTAAAGGAAAACTTTCTTGGTTTTCTCCTGGACTACACTGTAGATACTTTCACATTATTTTAAGTTTTTTGAATTGCTGTCAGGAGGAGCACACAGTCCATCCTGTGATTTTTAACATTTAGTTTCAAAACTTTAGTGGTTTTAGAAAAAAACTAAAATTACAGTGCTGCACATCATGATTTTAAATGGTTGTTCCATCTTTAGCAGCTCTTGGAACTTGAAAGGATTTTAGTTTCAGGATTGGACCTGAGAAAGTGGAAGACAGTGGAGGAACTTTATGCATCAGTAATCTTTTCTATCAATAATGGCATTGCATTGTCACACTATATTTAGTGAAATGAGCTAACTATCTTTATATTTCCACCTGATCTAGAAACCTGCGGTTTGTTCCCTGGCAAGACATTAAATTGCAAATAGAAATAATAACAAAATTTCCTCTTAGAAAAAGCACATCTTGCAGAGCACTTGTTTTCTGGGATCTTACACTTCTTATGCAAGAAAAAAATTATTTGGATACTTAAAAAACAACAAGTTAAGAATTTTTTTCCATTATTAAAACATTTTTATGTTTTAATACTATTTTTATTAAATCATTGTTATGAATTCTGGGAAAGGGCTTGAGTTTTGTTCTGTATATCCACATCCTTTTTTTTTTTTTTTTTAATAATTTCAGAGTAGCATTAGATTTCTATACAATAGCATAGCACCTGCTAGATGTGTTCCAGAGAATGGTCAACTGTTTTGTGCCCGTTCCCGTGTGAAATATTGGTAAGATGAAGTATATCAAACACATTTATCTGCTGCAAATCAGTTTGTCTCAGAAAAGACTCAGTTAAATTATATGGAGCCTAATTTTTCTACTGATACACCTCCTGAATTTTATCTGATATACTGTATTTTTCTTCCCCAATAGGTCAAATGAATCATCCTTTACTTTCTGTTTTAGAACGGACAGTAAAAGTAAATTCAGCACATTCCATTTGTGTATAACCGGCATGATTTACTGCACGGCTGAATATAAAATCATAAAACTTACAGGACATGGTTAATACATAACCATCAAAATAACAGAGTGCAATTCTAAATTTATGAGGCTGAACTTAACACTGAATATCAAATAAGAACCACATTGATTTCTGTAGCGCATGGCTTAAAAACACATTAGGTGGCATAACTGCAAGACAGTACATTGATTTAAGCGTAAAATGCATAGCACTCAATACTTCACCACCTAACGTTTCCCAGTAATGAACAAAGCTGTTGTATATTGATGAAAGGAAAATTATTTGTTTGGTTAGATTATGGTCCTCAAGCAGATGCCTTGCTTTTGGACTGGGTTGGCACAACTGGGATCACTCTTAGTAACAAATGGCGCTGGGCACCTGAACGAGAGGGTACACGGTGAACTCTGCATAATGTGTTTTAAGAAATATGTATTTAGTCTGGACTTAATGTAAGTCTGAATTCAGGCACTCTCATTTCAGGGAGGGTACTTTGGCAGGTACAGAAGATTAATTGCGTTTTGGAGGCCTCTAATTGCCTTTAAAATGTTAAACATTTGCCTTCCTGAATTATGGCCAGAGTGTAAGTCTATAAATCTCTATCAGCCTTCCTCAATGAGTTTTGCCAAAATTAACTCTATTTACATCAGGAAACATACTTTTTGCCCTGCTTTAGCCTCCAATACACAAACTGCCTCAGCAAGTGAAGAGTTTCATTGACTCTAGTCTGAGGTCTCCAAAACATAAATTGAATTGACATTGGCATTTCCTCTAGATTTAGTCTTTAGCAGAAAATTCTGTGTGAGGGTTGAAACTGGGTCTTTTGAGCATGATTTCCTCACAATGCACTATATCTGGACTGGCATCCTTGTATTCTTTAATGCTCCAATAGTGCAAAGAGGACTTGAAGCAGCCAGAAGCTTCAGGTGAATGTGGTCCCTGGGCTGTGCTGGCAGTGGGATCAGCCAGGAGCTGTGCAGTGAGTTCTGCCCTTGGTGCCTCTTGTGAGGGAGTGCTGCTCATCAGCCTGTGAGAGCAGGACAGCACAAACACCTTGTTCTTGAAGGATTTCAACTACTTAGAACATCCAGGTTTGTCCGTTAGCTGCAGTTGTGCACACACACAGAGATTTGTGTGTTCTGGATTCCTTGTGTGAAGTGTGGCTACTCCCCTGTTCAGTCTGTGGCCTCTGGCAGGATGTGCCCTTTGGGGTGTGTGCATTTCGAAGCTGAAGGGAGCTGATATCAGCTCCAAATCTGTACCACACGTTCAGAACATTCACATGGTGCCACATTAATTGTGAATGTTTTACAAGACAAATTGGATGCAGTTACGTTCTAGTCTTGCTTACATTTTGGGTGACTCTTTTTTTATCCTGCAAAGTTTAAGTATTAGTCTTCATGACATGCAAAATGGCCTGAGGTGTTGGAGAATAATGTTTTAATCATCATTGACATTTTCAGAGAAGATTAAAATTTAATAAAATTAATTGTCCATTTTTGAATGGCTCACTTTGCAGTTAATCACACACCTTTAGCTTCCACTGCAGATGGGTATTTCTTTTCTGCAGCGTTTTTTTTACTGTGAAACTCACCTGTAATTATGATAATTGATTAAGTTGTTGGTTATATTTTTTCTTCAAATTAATGGAATGTAATTTTAAGTTATGCTTAGTGTGAAATCAACTGCTTTTTTAATCTTGTTAAAAGAACCTTTTCTAAATTTGTACAAATATTTTTTCTTTCCCTTTTAAAGGAAAATCTCCAACATACTAAAAAAGTATAACTTACTGGGGTTATATTTAATGGCAAGTATAGAATACATTGTTTTCACTGCTGTGCATCTCTAGTAATATAATTTGAAGTGCTAGGGCCCTTTGCATCCATTTCTGAATCTATTATTAGTTGATTAAATTAACTGGCTGGATCAGTACAGTGAGAAGAGACACAGTAATGATATTACAGAATTAGTATGCTATGATGAATTGTCAGGAAAAGTAACTGTGACAGCCCTGTGGCCATATGCACTTAGCCATGCAATTTATAGTCATTTGAAAAGCCAAGGACTTTTCAGTTTTGGTTAGGAAATTTGTTCTTGCTTTTGACAGAAGTTGAGGGATATGTGTGTCTCCAACAAGAGGGGGTTTACAGTGCCAGCATGAAAAGAAACCAAAGGCTCTCCTCAACTGCTAGCATTTTGGTAATTTACAAAGAACAAGCTTCAAAAAAGGATGATTTTTATTGTAGCTGTGCCAGTTCTTTTAAATAGATTATAATATGATAGTGCATAGTATATAATAGTGTGGTTCCTTTACAGTTGTAGAAAATAGTATTGCTTAGGGTAAGGTAAAAGTGAATGCAATCTTGTATCACAATTTCAGTAGTTATGGAGCACCACAAATTTTGGTACAGCAGCAATAGGGCCTTTTTAGGAGGACAGTAAATACAGCTGGGTTTTATTCTTGAAACTGATTGGAGGCTATTTAAAATGCCTTATTTTGCCTTTATGCAAGTATTTGTAAGTAAAATAAAGATTGCCAAACACCATCAAAATCACTGGTAGTTACAGTAGGTAATCACCACATAAGAGTTGACTCATGGCCAATGCTCTAGCAATTCCCACTCTTTTCAGCTTGCCCTGCTTAGTTGCTGGACACTTGGAATTTAAATTCAAAATCTTGCCATTTTCACATTTACCATATTGTGTATTGGCTCTCTCTGTAATATTCTTAACCATTAAAGCCAATTACACAAATACATTTTCAAAGTTGTAACAGGCAGAGCCTGAATATAAAAGCAAGTGGACTAAGACAAAAGACAGCTGATTGTGTAGTTAACTCATTCTTTTTGTGAGCTTAATAAATGGTATATCAGCAGTCCTGTGGATCTGTAATCTTTGCTGAACATCAGACTAGAATTCTTGTTGAACTTTATGAAATGGAGTGTTAAGTCATTTTTCTTAATATTGGTTATGTCACTTCAAACTTTTGTAAAGAAAAGGAAAATATGAAATAGGCTTTTAGTAGTTAAATGACAGGATGTAAGAGGAATTCTTAATCTCACAGGAAAGCACTGCACAAGTGTTGATCCCTGCTGGGATCTCTTCCTGGTTTGTAGGTGCTGGAGATGATCCTTCAGCCTGCTTTGTTTGCTCCCTGGTGCCCTGAGAGCAGAGCTGCTTCTGTCCTTGTGTCTGCTCCAGCAGATTTTCCTTAGTGCACGTTGCTTTAAGCTTTGGGAGGAAATGCAGTCTTTCATTTTCATAAAATAATTTCACTTTCTAATTTTAATTAGAGAAGCGTTTTCCTAGCTGCAGTCTGAGGCTGACCCCTAAAGGTTACTTGGTCCATGGGTATGATGTATCAGTTTATACACATGATCCAATCAGTTCCACTCCTCTCTTCCTCTGCTTTGCTTTTTTTGTCACTAGAATGTTTCTCTTAGTGTTTGAGTCTTTTCCACCACTCTTTATTGAAGCCCACTCTTTATTGTTTCTTTTTTAATGAAGAATGGATTTTTCCTTCTGTTTAAAATCTTCTCTCTTAATTTAATTGTTAATTTGTAATCTTGTGTTCTAGTTATATTAAATTTTCAGAGTAATACACTAAGCAAAACATGTAGCATTAATACATTCAGAAAATTAATGGTTCTTGTTACCAAAACCTCACCACTCTTTTTGGTAACAAGAACCTGCAGCAGTTTTGTTATTTTACTGGTAGAAGTCTTACTATTAATAAAGAGTTAAATACTGCTGTTAATGTTGGGGTTAAGTAAAAAAACCGTTTCTATAGTTCCTCAGTTTAAGAAAATAGTCCCTTGACTTCAAAGTAAAATATCTCAAATACTCAAAAATTTAAATGTTAGTAGCTTAAATACTTAATTTTGTAGATGTAGATAAAGGCATTTTTCAAGTAACAAAATGTATTTGTATGGACTGACCTGAGCAGGATCTTCCTTGAAGTTGTAACCTCATACTGATAATGGTGGTTGCTGGGGTTTTGTTTTGTATTTTGCCTTTACCTTTATCATAGATCCATTTAAACCCATAGTTTGGTAAGGTAATATTTCCATAATTACTGCATTTAACCCTTCAGATATTGATCAGCCCATGTTTCAGTGAGATTTTGGCTTGGTCTCGTGCTTTATTTTTTGCATTTTGTGAGCTCTGTACTGTTACATGCATGCAGCCTCTGTAATAAACACTGCAGTCACATAGTGTAATCTTCCTGATCTATGTATTCATAGCAATTAGTACAATTAGTACTAAGTTACTCTCATGCTAATTTGCAACAGTAAGCTCTGAGTGTTGGGAAAAAACCCTAACCAGCCAACAAAAAACCAAACTAAACAACAAAAAAACCCCACCCTCTCCCCATACCACAGTGTAACAGACAAGGTAGTATTTCTTTTGAGTTGTTCTTTTTGCCACATTTACAGCATCATTATTTTAAAATACTTTTCTTGGTGTTACTATAGAAGCAGCTTCTGAGAATAGATGATCAAAAGTTGCCCTTGCAGGCTGCTGTTGCTTTCAGTGGGTGTTTAGTGAGTGTAAGGCTGCAGCCAAAACTTAAGCTAAGTAAAATTGAAGAGAGGCCTGAGATGAAAGTAATTTTAATTTTTGTTTGCCCTGCTTTTTATGGCAGGGAGATTTAACAGTTAGGGTGTTTGATTTGAGGTCATGTTACACTCGGGTGAACTGGAGGAATTAAACTTTGGTTCTTATCTCTGATTTTTCCAATATAGAAGGAGATAAGTTTTTAAGATGTTGTTTCTGAGTGTGCACACAGAAGTGCTTTTGTAGTGTGAAATCAGACTTTGGAGTATTTGTGTTTGGCAGTAACTTTTCATTGACAGAGATCACCATCTAGAAAAGAACAACACATTATTTTGTTTAAAAAGAAAACCAAAAAGAGTTTTATTGACAGAAGCTGTTTGGAATATGGACAGTGCAATTGAGGAAGCTGTGGTCCTGTGACAGGCACCTGCTCCTTGCTGATGGATATCAGATCAGCAAAGAGCCTCTCAGCTCCCCAGTGCTGGACCACTGTGCTAAACACTCCTCAGAAATAACAGCGAGTTCAGGACGCTCTGAAAAAAAATATTGCCCGGGATATTTTGTCACCGTGCTCTGTATTTGGAATCTAAAGAGCACTTAAACCTGAGCGGGCTGCTGATGGCTGCTCTGAAGAGTCCACTCCTGCTGCCCGTGGAAATGAATGCCTTTGATGTCCCTGCGCTGCAGAGAAACGCAGCGAGCAGCTAAATGCCTTAATGCATTCTGCCACCGAGCCATCTAAAAGCTTCCATGTGCATCGTGGAGCCTGTGCAGGAAGGTTTTCACTGTCAGCAAAGCAAAATGAATGCCTTTAGCTTTAAAGTTTAAATGCCTCGCTCAGCAGGGAGCCCAGAGAGATTTGTTCAACTGAAATGAGCTTATAATAAGGCTTTCATCCTAAGATAAGTAAGGACAACATTCAGGAGCTCTGTACTCCCTCACCAGAAAATACAAATAGCTTTCTCTATGTGTTATGATGCTGTTATTGTCTTTCATGTGATATGTTGCAATTCATGCTAATAGACATTTTCCATCGTGGGCTGAGTAACACCATGTTGTAACTATGTTACATTAAGAAGTTGGAAAAAATAAGAGTTGCAGCTTACACATTTATTGGTTTGTTTATTTTACCCCCCAGAAATGAGCGCTAGGATAATATCTACAGAAGGATTTGCAGCAGCAAGGTATTTTAAACCATTTAATTGTGCTGAAATTTTACAGAGGTTCAAAATGCATTTAGAGAGATTCACAGCAAAAGAAAATCCATCACTGGCTATTAGAGATGAAACACCACCCCTGGCTTAGGCAGCCCCAGAGTTGCAGATTGCTTGAGGCTGAGAGAGTGTGTGGGAGCTTTCCCTGTGCTTGCTGCTGCTGGAGATAAGGAACTGGGCAGGGTGGGCCATTAGTCTGACCTGGTGTGGCTGTTTGTGTATTCTCACTCCTGTACCTGCTGATTTTCTAGCCCCACCCCAGTCATAATTATTCCTTCTGCAATCAAGAGGCAGAACCTGTTTGATCTGCAGGTTTCAGCTGGGATCATTAAAACAGCACTTACGGCTGGAGCCTCTGTCCACTCTTGTTTTTCGTGTGGTGTTTGTTACAGAGTTTCTGAGTCCCTAATAAGCTGTTAACAAGCTGTCAATTATAGTGCTCATGCAAATTAGTGGAATAGACAGTGAGGGGCTGATGTGTACAGTATGCTATCTCAGAGGAGGTAAAGTGAACCCTTCTAATTTTCATCACTGTCCTTGCAAAGCCATCTTCATAACAGCTATAAAACGTTCATCTTGTCTTTTCCTTTTTATCATGTTTACAAATTGAATGTAGTAGTTAAATATCAATTATTACAGGTCATATTTTGTGTTAAATACCAGGCATCTAAAAATAGAACAATGACATTTAGATCCCAAGGACTTCAATGAATCTGTCTTCATGCTGGTTTAAATGTCTTATTTACAATTTGCTGGGTTTCTGGGTTCACCAGAATCATCCTGCTTTCATTTCCATCACTGCCTTTGTATTTCCTATTCACTTGTTTTCAATATATCACATTTTTGCTTGAAAATCCATTATTTCTTGGACTCTTTTTAACTCTTCCCCAAGGACTGCAAGCCAGGTATAAGTCTCTGTATACCAGTCATCAAAACTTCTCTGGCTGCTTATTATTTTTTTTTCCAAGTAATTCTCAGAAATGAAGTCTCATAGCTCATGCTCCTTATCTTGGTCAGGGCTCCCTCAGGAGCATACTATAAACCTAATCTCTCTCAAATTCTCCATCAAAATATCAACATAAATTTATTTGTGTCCCCCTTGGTATCCATTAACTCTTGGAATACTCACCCAATGTCATTTCATACCCTGTGTTACTCCACTTGGCTGTGTAAG
Source organism: Pycnonotus jocosus (assembly GCA_013400435.1). Classification (NCBI taxonomy): domain Eukaryota; kingdom Metazoa; phylum Chordata; class Aves; order Passeriformes; family Pycnonotidae; genus Pycnonotus; species Pycnonotus jocosus. The sequence continues at coordinate 111,681 of VWYP01003312.1, forward strand.
CAGAGATCATTTTGACCTTACTAGTTCCAGTTAAAATTCAAATGCTTCTGGTTTGTGCTTACTACTGCAATTTTTTTTTTTCATCTGTTTTGAGGAAGTGGAACAAAGTAGCAATTGGTTGACTTTGCTGTTTGACCGGCGAAAGTGAAATTACTGATGGAGTACAAGTATCCAACATCTGACTGTGATGTTTAGCAAGATCTCTATTTAATAAAAACGACTGCAAGATTTTAAAGGGAGTCACATAGGAAAAAAACCCCTACTTCTCTAGCGAATTTTAAAGCTAAAATGATCATCAAAAGACTCTTCATTTGTGAATCTCTCTTAAGTGTATGTGTAATCATAACTGAGGAGGGGAAAAGGTGGGTAACCTGGGATACAGTTGTGAGTGGAGTTAAGTCCATGCCTGATCCCATCTCAAGTGGAAGTGTAAAACTTTTAGGCTTTTGGCACTTCACAAACAATTATGTTTTATGGGAGACTCAATAAATAAATCAGATTTTGAAAGGCACAGTTCTGTTCTGGGTTTGAAAGCTCCTTTTGAACAGGCAGTTCTATTTGTGGGCTCACACTGGAGCTATGTAGATCCTTTTATTTCAGTATGCTTTTAAAAGCCAATTGATATCCTGAGCTTAAGTCTGTGTTAGGGAACCGCAAAGCATTTCAGTTGGGAGGAAAGGCTGGAGATCATCTGGAGGTCACTGTCTCCTTCAGGAAGTCCTTTTTTCCTGCTGCCATGTGTCCCTCAGCACTGGACAGAGTCTGAGCCTCCAGCATGGTGACTGCAGTGGAAGGAACTCAGCAGCTCAGTGACAGAATGGTCTGGTCACCTTGACTCCAACCTGTCAACAGCTGTAGGACGGCTGGATCAGAATGGAGTCATCCTCCAGCCTGTAATATTTGGCTCTTGAATTTCAAATATTTGAACCCAGTCTTAGGAGTGCATAGGCATTAATTTAACTAGAGTTAAATACTCTTAACTGAGTATTCTGCAGAAATTGAGTGGGTTATGTGCCTGCCGACTCGATTCTGCTGCATTAATATCAAGGACTGTTTTTCTTCTGTGCGCTGAATGGAATCAGGATCAAGAGCTAAGTAAAGTTAAACAGGCATTCATATTCATTCAGGAGCAGTACAAAGTATGCATTCAACTTGGTGCCATAATTTTCATGTGATATCTGGTAAGCTTATTACTTAGCAAGAGCTATTAGATGAAGTTAGGCTCACAATTACAAGGAGACCCAATCAGGCTTTTGCTTCACAGAGCATGGATGACTGTAGGAAGCTGATTAGGATATTTGTAGGATATTAGTGGGAGGCTGAGGAGTTGTCATTCCCTTTTCTGAAAAGATGGATTTATTCAAAAAGCTATCTAATTGGATAGATAATTGATTAACTGAGAAATTATATTTTCAACAAAAAGCTGTCACCAGTCTGATAAAAAGCTTGTCCTTTACAGATTTTTGGAATATAGGGACAGATGTCTTCCAGTTATCATTTCCCAGCTGGAAGTCAAAGAAACAAAAGAGTTGTAAGAGCATCATACTGTCAGGATGTGTTCAAAATTTCTTTTTTTTTTTTTTTTTAATAGTCAACAACAACTGGCTGCAGCATCTGGCATTACTGTAGAGATTTAGAATTGTTAATTCTACCAACTTTAGGTTGGAATAGCATTACAGACTGAAAACAACACAGTTTCTCATTGCTTTTCTTTTTTCTTGAAAAGCTGTTTTGTTGGTTCTAAATGTGCATTTTGTAGTTAAAACAGGAGCCTTAGAGATTCTGATGACATGCTTTGGGGCAGCTGAAGGAGCCAGACATGGTGATGGTACTGCTTGTATGGAAACAGGAATTGTGTATCTCCTCTCGGCCCTGGTGGCTGCAGCCCCAGGGAGCTGTGCAGGGATCAGTGGCTTTGCCCTTCTCTGACAGAGCTGCAGAGCTCCTGCTCACAGTGGGAACACCCTCAGCTTCGACTGCTTCAGTGTTCTCTGAACACCTTGAGAGGCTTTCTTCAATCCTCATGACCATGAGGTTTGGGGTGGGCTGTGTGTTTGGGTTTTGGAGTGCTGATTTCAAAGGTTTCTGACCCTGCCAATGATTGACAGACTGGAATTCAGTCTATGACTGGGCAGACCTTCTAAACTTCACAAAAAAAAAAAAAAAAAAAAAAAAAAAAAAAAAAAACCACTAAATAATACTTTTTTGGGCATTCCACTTCTCTTTTGAGTAATCTAGTCTCCAGTCCTGTTTATGATCAGTCTCTGAGTTCCTGTGCTTCATATTCTTATGTTCTGTGTTACTGGGGTACCTGGCTGCTTTTCATGCATGTGCTAATTCTTATTTCACACCCAGCCATCAAATGTGTGTATAGTTCAAGGCACAAATTGAAAAGCCAAATTTGAAAGTTGGGTTTGGTTTTTGTTGTGTTGTTTTTTTTTTTTTTTTTTTTTTTTTTTTTTTTTCTTTTTCTCCTGTTAAACCATCATAGTTAATTTAAAATTTCACATGCAGAGTCTGAATGCTTTTGCTGTAAATCAAAAATAGCAGCGTTCAAATGAGCAAAGTTGTGAATGGAGATTAAGATAAGTAATAGAAAACATAAAGAATGTCCTGAAAAAATGAATGTTATAGAATCTCCCTCTAACTTTGTGCAGAAAAATACTTGGCTTTTAAGATATTAACAAAAAAAAAATACAAATGTAACTTGACAACCTTGGGGATTTTACATGTTTCACACTTCTTGAAAATGGACTAAATCAGCTGTGGTAAACATACTTATTAGCATTCAATTTATTTCCCAGTGTCTTGAAGGAACCATGCTAATGTTTGGACTTCTTAGTTTGTTTTGATTTCATGGCAGGAAATTGTATCCACATAAGTGAATATGCACTGAACAGCAATAAATCATTATTTCTCACATGACCAATATCAGCAGGAATCTCATACACTTCCCTGCTGGAATTGATTTCTAAATTCATTGAATAATTATTGGTGCTGCTTTTCATATGTGACAAACATTCTTCTCTCTGATTCTCATATGTCTTACAGTGATGTTCACATACAACCCAACATGCAGGGATTCTTATTTTTGGGATGTGGTAAAAGGAAGAATAAGGAACCCACATACATTTTAAAATAACATCTTATGATATACTGGGAACTTTGTACTATGCAGTTTACGAAAAAAAAATTAATTTGACTCAGATTACCTTAATATCTTTTTAAACAATGTGGTTTATCAAAATGCAGATGTTTTATTGAAATGTTAATATTCATGTAATATCACGAACTGTTTCTGTCGTGAAAAATAATGTTGTCAATTTTAAATTATCATAACAAAAATGCAGTGGTATAGGGTAAAGTGCCTCTATTGAATGCCAAATTCAGTGAAGCTCTCAGGTTTTAGCAACAATTATGCAGATGGGAATGATCAATGGCTGCATGAAACTTTATCTTTTGCTGTGGATCTAACACCAATTGTATCAGTGTCTTTTGGAGAGCAGCGATTGTTCTTATAATCTAGATCAGAAAAGCAACCTGAATTCCAGCTGGGCCGTGTGGGATTGTGTTCACAAAGCAGGGATGGGGAACTGGGGGCTCTGGAGCTGAGGAGGCTGAACTCACCCAGATCTCAGGAGTGTCCATTCACTTCAGCACCCCATCAGCACCACTGAGCAGCACCAGCTAAACCAGGGAAAAGTGATTGGTTCACAAAATAAAAGGAAAAAGACAGTTCTTCACAATTTAAAAATAGATCTATTATAAATGTTGGTTAAGTCCATAACATTTTTGCCTGTCAGAACAGTACAACAAATTACTGTTTCATTAATTAAAGGGTTAATTGAATTTTTAAATAAAACACTGCAGAAGTTCTCTATGGAAGTGAGACATCAATTCACTAGAGGGGAGAAATCCTTTAATAGCCTGTAATTTAAATAGTTTTCCACCAAAATGAATTTATTGGATATTGATTGGCTCTCAACTCAGTTTTAATACTGATTAAATATTACAACTTCATTTCAACACATCTTCTAGCTCTTTTTTTCCCCCTTCCCTTCCCTTCCCTTCCCTTCCCTTCCCTTTTTTTTTTTTACCCCTCATATGAAGACCTGGGTGATTGGGTTCAATTAATTTTTGAAGTCCTCTTGAGGGTAAGATAGGTTCAGTGAGAAGATCCAGTGTATTTGCAATGACTTTCCTTTCTTCCTGGTGAAATACTGTTCCTTCCTTAGCCCATGGCTTATGCCTTCCAACCAGAGAGAGCAACTCTTCAAAGATTCCCTCTTCTGGAAGTGCTTCACTTAAAACAATCACACATTTTCCCATGTATTTACCATGTTATCTTTTGCTGTTCTTACAGCCAAACCCTTTGAAACCAATGCAAGGTTTAATTTTCTCAGGGCTCTTAACAGTTGTAACATTTCAGGATTTTAAATTGGCTTCCATAACTTGAAATATTGTGGAGTTGATTTATCGTCAGTTAATGTGTTGCTCTTTTGGGTGACACAGGTGGAATGTTTCAGGCAGTGCTGCTCCCTGGGGTTTTTTTTCCCTCTCTGTATGGCCTATGTTCCTGGCATCACCTGCTCCCTGGGGTTTTTTTCCCCTCTCTGTATGGCCTGTGTTCCTGGCATCACCTGTCTGTGTGCAACTAATTCATCAAAAGTAGCAGAAGTAAATCTTATTTTCTTTGTCAGATTATTTAGTGAATTTCCAGATGAATTTTTAGTCACTCTTTGGGAATGAAGAGAGAAAAGAGAAAGTATATCCATATATCTGTTATACATCCCCACAGGTGCACATCTGTCAGCCTCAGGCAAGTTGTATCAATTAGAAATCTTGAAACATGACTTTGCCCTCGTGTCTCCTGCAGCAGCAATGCCTGCAGTGCCCAAAAGGAGAGATCTGTGCCCTCTCTGCAGAGCCAGGCAGCACAGGCTGTGCTGCACGAGCTGGAGAGCTCCTGGTGATGTCCAGGCAAGGAAAGCAGTGCTGGGGCTTAGTGAGATGTGTGAGAAACAAGATTGAGGTGGAGATTGAGGGCTTTGCTCAGGCTGGGGAACCATCCTGGTACACAGAGTATGTGTCTGCTTCCTCAGGCCGTCTTTGTGCAAATGCAGTGCTTTGGCTGTATTATGATGGAACTGAATTTCTTTCTCTTTTTTTTTTTGTAATCATCTGTAGAAGGCATGGAAGTATTTATTAAGAAAAGCTGTAATTATTAAAACATTAATTAAATCACAGTTAAGAGTGTTTGCATTTGATGGTCTGTTAGGTTAATAATGACTCAGAATGAATGTTGTTGTTTGTTCCTTGAGCATTCAGCATAATGGGATTTTTTTTTCTTTAGGTGTTCAGATGCCAAGATACACTTTTCATATTGGAGGGTGGTTAAGGCTTGTGGTACAGGTAAAACAACTCCTAAATGGACACTGTGCCATCAGTTTTGTTGGTTTTGCCCACAAATGATTGACCGTCTCTCAGCCTGGCTCAATGTTGCATTCCCCCAAAATGTTGAGGGTGCATGGACAGGTGGTCAGTGGTACCCAGAGCACCTCACTGGGCTGCATGAGAAGGTGGCTGAGGCAGCTGACAAAGCCCAGAGCCAAAGTCATGATTGAAAGGTCCAGGTTTGAGGCTGGGCTGTGGTGAGCAGCTGTGTTTGACATCTCTGAGAGCTGTCATTCTGTGTGACTGTCTATTCAACAAAATCCTCTTGGGTCTGGATGATATGTGAAAGTTAAGGTAGCCCTTCTGGTTGTGCTCACAAGGAGGTTGTTAAACATCCACTTTTTAGTTCAGTTATGCAGGAAGGTTTTAAAAATCTTCAGATATGTGCAACATGCATCTGCTTCTGCCCACAGTACGTTGGTGACTCCATGCTGTGAGAAATTCCTAGCTGTATAATCTTAATAGATATAATTAAAGTATCAGCAACTCAAATAACATTAGCTTATACAACTTATACCTATGCATTTTTTGTTGCTTTTTTGCCTACATTTCCATGACTCTTCATTTCTATTTTCCATGTAATGTCTTACACCTAAATGATGTGTTGGAAAGAGCTCTGAAATAAAAGGTTAGCATTAACTTCCGGCATCTGACAAATGTCCCTAAAGAGAACCACCCTTCCCAGTCCAAGTCTGCTGCTCCTTTTCCCTTGGGCCTCACAGTCATTGATAAAGAGTTGCACTGATAAAGGGGTTTTGTTTTGTTTTTATGAGGGGATGGATATTTATATATTTATTTTCCTTCTTTTCGTGCAGGCAGATAAACAGGCAGAATGGCATTTCTTATCTCCTTTACATAGCGCCGTATTGCAGACACTCAGTGTTCCTGGGATGTTCAGGTTTGTGATACTTTTGGAAATAAATTTGGCAGCATTTCTTCGTACATCTTTTCCAGTAACAGCTGCAGCTTCTTTGCCTGTTGTGTTTTCCTTCTGTGATGGGTTGCAGTCAAGTGTAGTTATGGGAGATGGCTGCTTCCGCTTCTAAGTGTCGAAGCCAAGCAAGTTTGGCTAAGTTTTTGCTCTTCTTTCTTCTTCTCTTTTCTTGTCATTCTCTCCTCTCTTGCATTTTGGCAGTGTGCTGTGGGAGCAATAGCTTCAGCAAATTTGCTACAGGGGAAAAGGCAGAAGCTGCCATTACTGAGTAATACACAGTTAATACTGATGGAATATTTCTGACAGTAAAGAGCATTTCAGATGTTAAATCTGCTCTGCAGTTTTAGAAACATTTGTGGTTTGCGTGGATGCTGAGGGTCTTTTTCATGCCCTGTTTTCTGAGGGTAGGACTAGGGGCCATATGGTGGATGTAGAATGCTGGGACCTGTCAGCTCAGTGTGTTTGGCAGGTTCCTTTCCTCACAGGGTGCCACATTCCCTGGAAGGAGAGGCAGTCAGGAGTGAGTGTGGCTGTGCTGCAGGGCTGCAGGTGGAGCCCAGCTCCCCTCAGGGTGTTGATGAGGAGAGGGGGTGCTGAGCTGAGTGTCTGAGCTCAGCATGGACCAGTGGAACCAGTGACCTTCAGGGAGGTGCAGGGTTTGATGGCTGGGTGGTGGTGCCTGACATTTAGGGCAGTGTCAAGGTTGGAGGCAGGCGGTGCTGCAGATGGTGATTGCAGCCCCTGCTCGAAAGGACGCTTAACTCAAAATGTAATATCTGCTGCTTTTAGCTCTGGGTGTGTGTTAATCAGCCATGTGTGGAAACCAAGTTGATGACCTTCACAAAACCCTCAGCCATTAGTTAATTCAAACAAACTAAATGTTTTACCACTCACAAATACATAGAGGCTGAATGGGTGAAAAGGAAGGAGATTAGAAGCTTCATGTGTCTATAGAAATCACCAAGTTTAGAACTGTAATGGTATTCAAATGACTTGTTTGCAACCAGATGGAAAGATATTTCTTTTTTTTAATGCATAAAGTTACTGTGACATAGCAATTTATGCCCGAAGGCACAGGTGTGACAGGTAGCTCCAGGTTCATGGGGTTTGTAATTGCTAGGGGTCCGTTGGTTTTGGTTTTGTATTTTCTCGCTTAAAATACACATAATCATAATCATAATCATAATCATGTCTTTATCTGTTACTAGGGCGTCTTCATCATGCTACATTTTTTCATCCAAAAATTAAGAAATCCAGGCAAGTTCTTTCTGTTACTTATCTAGTACACTTACTATGTATATGTATATATATATATTTAAATATACTGTACCAGCAGATAAGAAATCAAGCCCACCTTCTGGTTCAGATTTAATGGTTTACGTCAAGGTAAAATTTTCACAGTACTTAAGTGAGATTTTTTACATGCCATCAGATGCAGACAGGAATTTCAGACTCCCACTAAAATTGATCTGTTTCCAGAATGAACATTGCCAAATCATGTAGGTGCTTCAGAGCATTTTACCCTGTTCCTTCCCATACTTCATTGTTTGTGTGCAGTGACTTGCTTGAATAAATCTATTTCTGTGGATTGTCCTTTTTTCCAGAAAGATCTGTCAGAGGTCTCTCTCCTATCTTGTACCATTATTCCAGATTGTCCTCTCTCTTCCCTGCATAACGTAAATGGGGAATACCTCCCCAAACCCATGTCTCCAAAGCAGTTTGGATCTATCCAAGCAGCCTTTTTTCCCTGTGTAAGCTCTCCCTTCTTTAACCCATCTCTCAAATGGAGCTAAGCCAGCCATTCCCTTTTTCCCCTCTGTCCCCAGGGACTCACTCAGCTCCCAGTCTGACCAGTGCAGGCTGAACTGGACTCACGGTTCTGATTCCTCCCTCCAGGCAGCCCCTGAAGCCTCCAGGGGGGATCTGCCCTGGGCTGGTGGGTCCCAGGCTGGGTTTGTCCCAGGGGGGAGGAGCAGGAGGCTCTGCCAGCCAGCCCTAATGGCAAAGCTCGTGGGCGGGGGAGGCAGAGGCTGGGAGGAATCAGTCTTTACTCCCAGGCTTTTTAAGCTGTGCAGATGTTACACTGCCCAATGACTGGGAAAAGGCTGCACTCTGCAACTGAGAGTGATGAAGAAAACCTAAATTTAAACCAGCATCTTCCATTTACCTGCATCACTTGTGAAGATTTTGGCAACATAGATTATGTGATTAGGTAATGGCTTGTAGGTTGTTTTTCTTTCTTTTCTAGGGCAGTGTTAAAAATTTGTCCCTGATGTCCTCTTACTTCTGCCATTTTTATTCAAGTAATTCAATTAATTAAATAAATTGTACTTCTTAAAATAGAATTTTACAGATTAGCAGCTCTCCACAACTAAATTTTAATAAACATTAAATATCTTCTGACTTAACAAAACTAGAAGCCTAATGATAAGCAAGTATCTTGAAAAGCCTCACAGTATTTAGGAGAACTTGCGTTTTTAGCAAGCTCCTTTCACTGTAATCGGTAAGCTGCATTCTGCCTTTGATTTACTTTCTCTAACTACATTGATTTCTGTAGCCTAATATATATTTAATTTGTAAGGATGTGATTGCAACTAATATTACAGAGCTTTTAAAGGACAATAAATTCCAGGCTATGTTTTATAGATTTTTTTTATTATTTTTTCTACTCCAAATATTTTAACCACTGAGGAAGGTATAATTTATCTCATTGTTAGATTCCCATGCATTTTTTATTTATTGCAACTTAGGTTGCATTGAGATGGAGTGGTGTGCTCACATTTTCCATTCTGCTTTGTAAAGTGTTACCTGATTTATAAACTAATTTTTTAAGGGAAATTCAGGCAGATACACAGTTCCTGAAGTTCCTTATTGCTCTGTTGACTCACAAACATTTGGAATGAGCAGCTGATGTGGCCCTTCCTTGCAGGGAAGGAGAGAAAAACTGCAGAATATCTGAAAAAAAATCTGTCCTTTAGATTGTTTGGGATGTAACCTATAATAAACTTTTTGGTTTATTCCCAAATCTAAAGATGGACAGAGAAAAGTGGAGGCAAGTGTTGTAACTACACTGTCCAGGAAAACTGTAACTGGTGTGGACATCCAAGGTCATTCCAGCATTCCGTACATGTTGATTGCTTTTGTACCCACCTACCTGTTTTTCTTAGGGTCATGATGAAGTTTCAATTACCTCAGTTCTGCCTCGTAATGCTGATTTTCAGTTTTGATGATTTGAGCCGTGGTGAATTTAACAAATGCTGTGGGTACCGCAGGATATAATGACAGTTTTATAGAATTGTACTGAAATTTGCATTTTGTAATTCAGATGTCCTAGCAAAAAGATAACACATGCCTTAAATTGTAGATTCTCACTCTATGGGAATTCGTATAGCTGTGTTGATTAATAGTATTGATGTAGGCTGTATCTTTCCCTGAGAAAGGATAACCAAAAGAAAGTTAAATCTGAGAGCAAGAGAGTTCCCAACTGGAGGAGTGAGAGGGAAGTTTGAGAGGAGGAGGTTTATGATTTAGCACAACTAACGATTATTTGGATTTAGGAAAAGAGATGAGGAAGTTACTCTAAGCAGAGGGGCAAATATACTGGATCAGTTATTGCCAAGTATGGGAGAGAAGATGAAGAAAAAAAGAAAAAAGTGGCTTAGAAATTTCTTTTCCAGTCTCTGCTTATCAACATGAAACATCTGCTTCAGCAGCAGCAGCTCCCACTGACACCGAGCACCGGCACGGGGACTCTGCTGCTCACACCAGCACAGCCCCTGAGCTGCCCTGCAGCTGGTGCCCCCGAGTGTGGCTGGGGCCTGGGATGCTGCAGGTTAAACTGCAAATGGTCCCAGTGAACTTGGATCAGCATCACATATGGAAATTAGCATTGGCACTATTAATTTTTGTTTGTTATAGTCTTAATGTTGCTAAGCTACAGAAGGAAATGGATCATGCTGAGGAAGTCTACAAGTTGCTGACTGTTTGCACAGAATCTTTTAAATATTGCACTAATCCTGTGCTGTAGCTTAGCTTTTATTTAGTGTAAATAAAGTGGGTACTTTATGAAAAGCCACTATCTTAGTTTTAAAATGTTCCTGTCTTTACTTGTTATGAGAATACTTGTACCTATAAATAGTGAAACAGCTTTACTAAGATCAGCTGCTTCATCAGAGGAGTTCTTGGTCAGACATGTACAGGCCTGAATATGATCAGCTCCTCTATAGTGCCAAAGAACAATACATTTTTATTTAAGACTTGCACAAGCTTTCACTTATAGCTAAATAAAGGAATTTCACAGGCAACACAGCCCAGGTTCAAACCCACAAATAAATACAACTGAACTATGTCATGTTAATAATATTGCTTCCTAAGATGAAGTGCTTAACTTAACTCCCCCCATGAATTCCCAGGGCAGACGTGGGTTATTAGAGCTTGAAATACAGAAGGTGAGTGCTTATGGTTTCATAGGCTGATGGAACAGCCAAAAGAAGAAAGGTGAAATCTTGACCTCAGAGTGGAATAGAAGCAATCTATGAATGTTTCTTTTCTTCTGCATCTCTCTCCCCCTCTCCCACCTTAACATACCTTTTGATATTTTAGTAAAACTAAAAAGAGGAGTTTGATTTTTTTGTTGTTTTTTTTTTTCTTCTTGCATTGACCATAAATTTGGTTGATTTGCATGATGACCCAAGCTCATTTGATGTTGAAGTTTAAAAATATTTTAAGAGAGGAAGTAAAGACAGACCTTTGATGTTTCTGCTTTTCCTTAATCTTCATGTTTTGAACTCTTTATGAAAGCATTACAGACTCATACTATAGAGATCAGAATTTGTCATATAATAGTAAACAATTTTCATTGTTTTAGAGTAGCAGTAAATGCATCAAATGTGTGAAGTACTTTTGTTGCTTATACTTCTGAAAAAAAGTAACAGAGCCTGAAAGTACAGTACTTGTTCTGAAAACCTCTTGCTGTTCTCCAGTCAAAATTTACAGCTCCCTTGCACTGCAGAGACCTGTGTCTGTATCTTTGTGTTGTCTCAGCTTATTTGGCAGTGCCTTACTTTAGAGGACAAGGAGTATTTTGAAGAGTCATAAAATTTTCACCTGTGTTTTCTGAATGAGTTTCCTCATTGTCTTAGCACTGTTACAAAGTCTAATGAAATAGATATGATTGTGTTAAACTCTATAAATAAAGTGTCATTATCAGCCTTAAATTTTATATGTTGCATCAAGTGTATGGGTTTCATTCCAGGGCACATTAGAGGAGATACTTAGATGGTATCTCCTTCAGAAGTAATTAAAATTATACTTAGTGTTAAAATGGTATATTAATTATTTCTAGGCAAGGTACTTCCTTCTTAAATGCATTCATTCTTTTAGCAGTGGAAAGCTAGTACTCAGCAAATAAAGACTTTGAGTAAACTGAGTATTTATCATATAGCAAAGTATTACAAATCAATTATTTAAATCATTGTTATATTTTAATTCTATGAATATATCTTCCCAGGTGATTTATTTTGCAGATGCTTAGACATGCCATTCACTATCCCATGGGAGCTGGACACGGAAATCAATTTGTGGCTCTTAAATATTAGATAATTTTAGTTTCCTAGATGGAATAAGAATCCATATGTGCTAACAAATACATAGGTGAAGAGTCCTTGATGCTAAGGATGCAAAAAATCAGTCCATGGTTAGCACATGAGACAGTTCAGTCAGAGCCAGTAATGAACCCACTACACACATGGAGTGGTTTCAATTACAGCTTTATGTGAGCAGACGGCATGGTGCCAGAAACAAAAGATTGAAACAATTTAAATGCTTCTCTTCATGGTTCAGATACTTGAGCCTCTGGTTTCTGTTCCCTTATTAATGTTCACTTTTATCTGTGCAGAACTCAGACTTGGAAAATAGGAATTCACTGCTTGAATATGTAGAATGTCATCTTGTTAAGGGACGCTGTAGTATGATCTGGTAATATATCACTTAGTTAATTATTTGCTGTGTGATAGTTGCCTTCAAGGTTTATGTGCTCAAGGTCAAGAACTATATCTAGAAATTGCTAATTTGTCCCAGTCAAAATTAGAGAAGTTCTTCTAATAGACAGTTAGCAAAATAAAGGTCGTCATCCCCTCTTCATATAATTACTTAGCAGTTAAATCACTTACACCTCCAGCAGTGTCATCTCTTCACCACCTCCACAACCTGAGGGAGGGAGGGAGGCAAGTTCTTGTGCCTGCAGGAAGCTGCAGGCCCTGTTCCTCTTGCTGAAGGTGTCTGAGTGCCCGATGCGGTCTGGGAAAGAAGAGCGATCCCTGTTCCAGGGTGAGAGATGCCCGAGCAGCCCTGGCTGCTGCCGTGCCAGGCTGGGTTCACCCTGGGCCAGGGCAGCAGAGCTGCTCAGTGCTGACACAGGGCCTTGAAGACCCCTGGCTCGCCCCTTCCTGGACTGTGCAAGGCTGGCCACCCCCTGACCACCACGGGTCAGGACAGTGACAGAGCAGGGCCACCACTCTGCCCAGCTGTCGCTGTAGGACATGAAAAATGAGAGACTCCATATATTTCAGAAGGCAAAGAGCATAGAAAACAGAAAGCTTTATTGTCTAATTCTCACTACCTTTTATGAGGTGTTCCAATACAGACTTAACAGGATTGGAGAATAGGAACGACACCTCTCTAATCCCATTGGTTAAACTAGAGAAACAGCAAAACACCACCTGCAGAATTTTTTTTTTTTGAGAAAGGGTAGTTGTTTTGCCAAAATTGTTTTGAGAAGAAGCTTTCCTGAGAACTTTTTCTCTCCGGAAAAAGCCAGCAGCAGCTAGCAGGCTAAAATCTCTCACACCCAGAAATATCAGGCCCGCACCCAGCAGCAGCAAGCTGCTCTGAAAGGAAAGACACTTTGGATAGAAATTGATAAGGATTGAGGTGAGAGGAAAGAGAGAGGGCTTCAGTATGGTTCCAAGGGGGTTTATTGCTGGGTCAGTCAGGGAGCCAAGGCACAGCACACACAACTTCACTGACTGTTAAGTGTGGGTGGAACCAGGGGAGGGTACAGTGCAAAAACCAAACAGGGAATGAGCTCAAGGAGGGACTGGCAGAACAAGAACCAGTGACAGAACACAGGGGGAGGGTACAGCCTGAACGAACCAATGGGGCTTCGAGTAGCTCAGAACTTTCCAGAACCAGGGGAGAGGATAAGCATAGATGGACATTCAGGTAGGCAGGGTAGCGGGCAGGGGGTTGGTTTAAGGGATGATTGACATAGAGCTTTCTGGAAAAAGGGGCAAGGCTTGGGCAGTGACTGACAACTAGGAGAGGGAGGAGATAACTTAGGGTGAAACCACTCATTCTGGGGAAAAATAGGGACCAATCATTCAAAGAACTCCTTAATAAAGAAAACGCACCACTACACACTGCAGTGCTCTGGGGATGCCTGGTGGGAAAGCCTGGGAGTGTAAGGTCTTGGCAGACTGTGTGCCATGAACCATCAGCTTCTGCAGGCCTGTGCCTCCCTGGGTGTGATGGGACACTCAGGTTGCAGAGAAAGTGTTTTTTGGCAACACCAAGCACTTTATGGAGGAGGCCACCTGTCCTGGGATGCTCAGCAAAGAGGGACATGGTGGCATTTGGTGTGTGGGTCTGTCCTGTGGCCCTCGGCTCCCTTCATCTCTGTTACAGAGCCAAGGGCTCAGCAATGGAAAGAGAATTAATCACTTTATTAAGTGCTCTGAGATGTTTTCTAAAGACTTTGAGCACACTTTTAATGGAAGCAAGACTTTCTAATAGCCTCCATTTATTTATTTTTTTAAACACACATAATAGATTTTCAGTAGTAAAGCTTATTAAAATGGAAGAATAATATAGTCAGGTTTCCAATTGCCACTACGCTCAGTTATTATTGTAATGATTAGGCAAAGTAGGAATTGTGGAGTATTTAGTACTTTTCTTCCAATGAAATCATTTAATGTAGTTGAAGGTATGTACCTGTGAGCAGAAGGTTTGCTTTGATGTGTAAGTGGGTAGTTGATAAAGCTTATTTGCTTTGTACAGTTAAAGAAAATTAATAAAAAAGATATTGGAAAGGTAATTATCTATTTGTATACCTGCATTAGCATTTTACAACAGTTGATTTATAAAATAAACTATGTTGATGCTTAATAAATCCAGTGATGCATATTTGCTTTAAAAAGTTAGATTGTATTCCATCCAACTGATTTTGTCAGTCACTCATAGTTGTTTCTGTTTAACTGTCACCAGTCTAAAGCATCCGTTCAGGATTTTCTAGGAGTCACTGCTTTTGCTATTCCAACATGTATTCTGTGATCACCATTGCACTGATTTTTCTTCTCATCCAGGAATATTTGCCTGTCACACATGACCTATCTCACATGACCATTTGACATTCTTGAGCCAGCCTTCTTGGCTAGGATGCATCTTAACTCCATATAAAATGATTCTTGCTGCCAAGATTTTTTTTTTTTTTTAAATACTTCCTTCCTCTCCCCGCAAACAGCAGCAAAATTTCACAAATGCCTGGACAAATATGGGTTTGGGGATGCAGTCTATTGTAAATAGTAATGCTGCCAAAAATAACATCATCTTTTTAATATCCAATTTCCATTTTATTAACCTTGCAACAGTATGCCTTGTCTTTAATACTGCTGTTCTTTTCTTTCTTCTCTTTTTGTAAAACCAGACCATAACCCGACATCTAAATTTTTTCAGTCTTGATTTCTTGTTCTCTAGTTAATCATAATTATTTATTCAAATAATGGTGGTTGCTTCCTTGAGCTTATTGTCTCTGTTTTCTAAATTTACTTCTATCATTAAGTACTGTAACTTCAATTTGATATCAATTTTCATATCTTGAAGTGGAGAATCAGTACAAGAACTCTGGTTCATCTTTGATAATTTAAACTAGATCCAACTACTTTATTCTTGTTCTGATATGTAAAATATAAAATATAAAATAAGTCATTTAAATATGTGGTTCTTTTTTCTGTAAAAAATAGTAAAATAGTAAAATAGTAAAATAGTTTTGACTTCTGGAAAAGGTTGAGAAGGAAAATATATAAGTGAACTGAATTTTAGAGGACCTTGTGGAATGTGAAATGTGTTTGGAATTAAGGCTTACACCTTCATATCAAACTTATGTCTAAACTTGCTGCAGTAACCTTCCTTTCACAGTATTTATCACAGTCAGGCAAAAAGTTCTGCATAAAACACATAATTCTCAGTTTAACTTTGGAGAAAAGATTACTTTTACTTTATAAAGTAAAACATCAGTTTAATTTTTACTAGAAATATCAAATTAAGATAAAATGTATTCATCTGTACTTCCTAAAACAAGAGAGGGAAATAACAGAGAAACAAGTCTCTTTGTTCTGTGTGAAAGAGAATACTTAATCACACATCAGCACAGAATTAAAAAACATAGCAGTACATGAAAGTCTTCTTTTTTTCTTCTTCACTGAACAAATTAATTGCCAGCAATGGAAAAGAACTACAAAGTGCTGTTTAAAAATAAAAAATACATATCTTAAATTTAATAAACAGGAGCTAACGCAGTTAAAATGAAGCTCCAGAAATCAACTAGCAACCAGCAATTGGTTTTGGGTCTCATCAGCTTGAAATACATATCAAACAACTTCCTTATAAAAGAAAATTTGAACGAGTAATTCTACATGCATGATTTTCCGAGACAGACTCAGTGCAAAAGCTGCTGTATAAACATCAAATGGATACTCTTGCAGCTTAATTCATTCATAGCTGAAATCTGGCCAAACTGGGGGTCTTAAGCCAACTAATAACATTCCTTGTAATGCTCCTCACAATATTGTTGTTGTGCTTTTGTAAAATAGGTAGAAATAATCTTCAGTATTTAGGAGGAAGTAGCATTTGTCTATTGCTGGATGTGCTGACAAGTGGAGAAAGGGGATAAAGGGAAGAAATTATCACCAGGAGTGTGAGAAGGATGCAGGATAATTACCTCCTTATCCCCTTCTACTGACCTACAGGACAGCAGTGTGTTGCACAAATACAAGGGATATGAGCTTATCTTGCAGCTGGACGTCTCTAAGAAATTGCAGCATTTATGCTGTGTAGTCATATCCTTCTGTCTTTTTTGGGGGGGTAGAACGACCTTAAACAAGGAATAATCACTGAAGTCAATTCTGTTCTGCAGATACATTCATTCAAGTCTGCTTGTAAAGAAATAGCAATTTTGGTTTTTTAAATTGCCAGTATAAAATATAAAATGCAAAATGCATTTATAATACTTTATAATGCAAATATAAAATACAAAATGCAGGAGCATGGACAGGGCTGAAAAAGGTTCATCAGGAAAAAAAAAATCCTTCAAAATTCCTGATGACCATGTGGCTGGTACGTGTTTTACACCTCCAACTTCCCAGTAATGAGGAGAGGTATGGCTGGATTTGGGCAGGGCTGGACTTGGAAGAATCAAATGTAAAATAACCCAAAAGAGAGCAGGGAGTTGATCTGCAACTTAGAGAGATGAAAATTAGAATTGAACATTGAAACATTTAGGAACTTACCCTGATTTCTGTGTCTTACTGATTATCCTGGGACTACGTTGTGGGTCATATTTGTCTTCTGGTTGTATTCAAATGTAGAGAACATCTTTCAATAACAATAATGTCTGAGATCCACATAAAAAGAATTTGAGCTGCTGCAAATTTTCCTCTAAACACATAAATAGAGAAAAATGTACATTTAATTAGCTTTCTGTCTTTTTTTAGCACTTTTTGTGGCTTCAATGCTTATCTGTAGTGTGGTCGTGGTGTTTTTAGCAGCATAATAAGGGGGTTTTTACTCACTGTCATACAACACATGGTTCATCACACTGCAATATGGTCTCTTAGATCAGATCTAGCTGCATGACTAAAATTTTGTGCCAGGTTAGCCTGTCTGAGATGGCAGTTTAATTGTCCTGAACCACCTTCATACTTGAAGATAGTAGTTTATTAAAGGAAAAAAAAAATGGCAGAATGGGGCTTTGTGTGTTGTTCACAAGCTGGATGACTAATGAGGATCCATCTTTCTATTTTAATCTGTTTCTCTTCACTGAGCAACACCCATCAGCTCTCCAAAGTGTGTGTTTTTTGTGGTCTTCAGTCAATACTATTTATAACATACCAAAAATTTTGCTGAGTGGTTTAGTTTCAAGTATTTGTTTTAAGCTAGCAAGTGGGTTGGTTCTGCCTTCCACTAGGCAGGGTTGGTAGCAGTTGATGAGAAACAGATTAGATTACTGCTTAATGATGACGTCTTCAAAAGCCCGGGAGTGACTGAGGAAGATAAGTCCCAGGGAAAATCAATGGACTCAGGCTCTGGAGACAGTTAGGTGAGAAGGAAATGTTTCTGTAATGACCTAAATGGTTGCTCTCTCTCATGGTCTCTCAGTTGTAATATACAAGGGAGAATGGCTCTGTGTAAAAATATCCAGCATCTCTGACCATTTTGAGGCTGTTAAAAGTCTGAGTGCTAGATGTTCATCTGATTACTATCTCTGCTCTTACCTAACTCCAGCAGCGATGGACTAAAGCATTTCTAAAGTGGAAACTGCGGGGAAAAGAACAATCAAAAACCACTCCAAGCCCCCATAACAAAACAAAACAAAAAAATCCCTTCAATAGGAGTAGTGGCTGTGCAGGTGACAAAAAATAAAATATGTATTTAAAACCATACAGGTTGTTATCTAGTTCTTTGGGTTTTATCATCTTTAAAAGGTTGGGGTTTAGCACTGGTGCTCATTTTAGATAGATTTTCACATAGATTTGGTCTTTGTTCATGTCATTCCACAAGGACATGATTTGCTCTTACAATTTTCCAGGCATCACAGACTTCTTATTTCAAGGTGGTGGTTTTCAGTTCACTCCCCTTAATAATTTATGTGGTTCTGAGGTTGGTTTCCTGTGAACCCTTTGAGGAATTCGTTGTTCTCCTTCCTGACCTATTAGTATCAAGAATAAATGTTTACTGTTACTGGGCCAATGGCACAGCATTCAGATAATGAGGAGGAGGAGGAAGGGAATTCCAGTCCTGATAATATTTTTCAAGAGAGAAATTAAAGTTTTTCAAGAGATAAATGATCAGCCATGTGTACAATGCTGGGGACAGTGGTACCAGTGTTATGTACCCTTGATGTTTATCTCTGTCTCATGAGGTTCCTTGAGTCACACTCCTGTGCTACAGAAGTTGAACAAATAATGGCTTAGAACCTTCTTTTCTGCCCTGTTGCCATGTGGTACAGCACAGGAACTGTTTCTAGTCTTCCATGTTCTCCAAATTTATGCCTTTTTCTTGGTTTATATCTTGGTACCATGTTGAGTTCCAGTCATCCACCTATTGGATATTCGAAGTTAGGATTTTTAAGCTTATATTTGAACTCATCCACGGGGTTTTCTTCTATTACAATGACCCAGGAAAGCTTTGTGGGTAGGTAAAATACAAATTTATTGGTTTCTCCATAGGATTAAAAACAAGAAGATAGGGCTCTCTCTGAGGAAGTAGCTCCTCTGGAATACTGGGATTTGCATAAAAAGCAATGCCCATACACTGGGTGCCAGTAGTCCCTGTGGCGTGGTGGTTAAATAGCATCCAAACTGAGGAATGAATTTTCTTGCTGCAGTTATCACTTGGATCCCTTTGGATGAGCCCTTGTGTTACAGACTGGAGAGGGCGACAGAGATCTGGGAAGAGATTTGTCCAGGCTGCTTTAGTCTGGCTGGGAGTTGGGAAAGGAAGCTGGGAGCTGGTCTGGAATTCTGGCTGGGTGTGCTGCTGCACACACATCCTGTGTCTTTGCACCAGACCAGCCCTGTGACAAGAGGAAAACCTTGTACTTTCTGATAGTGTTTTGTGTATTGTTGTGCTGAACATTTTGAACTGATGCTTCTAACAACAGGGGAAAGTGTGTGCAGCCTCAGAGATCCAACTGAAGGGCTTGATGCATAAAAGTAAATCTTATCATAATTGCAGCTTGCTTGTCAAGGATGGATGCTTGAAATAGAATATTCAGTGGTTGTTCAGATGTCTTCTTTTTTGTCTAGCTTGGTGCATTGCCCTCCTTTTTCCTTTTGTTATGAATTTGAATTCTACTGGGATAGGAATTGTGGAGAGGATTGTGACTAATTTTATGATCTTGCCAGTAGAAATCAGTCCATGTCATTACCAAGGAATGAAAGCAGCATAATTTGTGATTTTAGCCAATGTATCAAGTCACCTGAGCTATGATAAACTTGCTATTAGTGCACTGTTGTCTTTCTATAACATTTTAAATGCTGTTTTAATAAAGGTGAATGCAGTTATACAAATGGGCATGAAAGTGAATAAGAATTTTGATGATTATTTTTTCAAAGAAATGCTTAAGAATTTTCTTTCTGTGTTAAAAATAACATTTTTATTTTAAGTTTAAGGGGACAAATTTGCTTTGGCGTGACTGTTGTCTACTCTCAGAGAAAAATATGACTCTGGAGAAACACTTCTGGTAAAAGTAGGGATTCCTCTTAGATGGGGAGTACAAAAGCTAACATTTGTTGAAATGTAATGATTCATTTGAATGACCAATTTTGTTAATAGTTTCTTGGTTTTCATTTTTTTTTTCAAAGATCCCAAAATGAATAATAGGTTGACCCAGGCTGCATTCATATTACAGTCTAATTCTGCATTATATATTCTCCAGTGTCAAAGAGCTAAAAGTTCAAATTGGACTCATTTGTATTACCAACTTAGGGGTGGGGAACTGGAGATTATTCACCTCCACTAAGGAGACCAGATTCATAAATCTGTTCAAAGGAAAGTGAAGAAAGGTTTCTAACATGTCTAGAAGATACTAATTCATATCATAATTTCCATATGTGGAGTTGACAGCCAATGGCAGTTTTCAGGCTAAGGCTGGATATCCATTCACCATCCACATTCTGTTCACTGGTATTAGCAATGGGCTGATTTCTTTCAAAGTAAATTACCCTAAAATGTCTAATTCTATTTTTGCTGGAAATACGGACAAACCAGTGAAATTGAATAAGAGAACCAGTATGGCCACTCTGTGGGTGTGAGCCTGTGCTGTGATCCAGAGCACGAGCCTCTGGAATGGTGTTGCCTACGGTTCTCATCTGTCATGGTGATCAGGCACCTTTCTGGGCTTTGTGGTAGGTATGAAAAATATGTGTTGGGAAAGTAATAAGAGGATGAGTCTTATTTTGACACTTCATAGATCCTTTTAAAAATACCTGATATGTGTGTGGAGCAGGAGAAATTAATTCAAACCACCGTTTGTGTCTGTTTTCCTTCATTTCCCTTGAAACATTTATCCTATTTTGTCATAATTTAAACATGAGTTAAATGCTCTGCATTCTTGAAAATCAAGCAAGTGAAGCATGCAGATTTGTTTCTCACCATGTACATTTTCTGACCAACTGTCATCAACATGTTTAAACTGTGCTTCATGTTGGATTGAATTAGAGATTATATTCATGCATAGAACTGAGATCAGTTAGGCTGATCAGTTCTTCTGAGCTCAAATTTTCTTAAAGTTTTGGATAATTCTGTTGATTAAATGCAGAAAACTCAGAGGAAAAAAATGGTCAGTTTATCTTAGACCAATGTGGATATTGTAGAATCATCCAAAGCCATGTAGAGAAGATAATCAACAAAATAAGAAGTTCTGAAATAAAAACAAAGCAGAAAATAACCCTTTTTTTTTCTAAGGTAAAGTGAGCTATGAATTTATTCTTCATTTATTTTAAATGCCTGCCTATTCAGCTTTCTGTGAGTCACTTAACTGTTCTGTTCCAGCTTTGAATATCAATAATGACAAGTTTCCTGACATCTGGGTTAAGGTGAAGCTATTGTATCTGTCAGTTAACCTCTTTTTTGTCAGCCTGCCATGCTGATAATTTTGTATATGTGGCACGGTCATTAAGGTATTCATTGTCCTCTGGCAGAATGAAAATTTAGGGTTCCCATTCAGTAGGAAGACATTTTTTATTTCCTATGCAAAATCTGTATGCTAATCTAATTCTAATATATAAACTGTATCCTAAGCTATCCAGTGGAGGCAGAGAAAACATTCTCCCTTCCTCATGAGTGATGTAAATTTTGCAAACTTTATTGGTAAGTACAGCAATAACTAATTATTTAGCAGATATTATCATGCAAAGTTCATTTCAGTGACAATATTAATGAGAAAAAGAAGCTATGAACGCCGCAAGTTTATTGTGAGGTGTTTCATGAATATATAAAATACTTGTGCCACTTGATACTTGTTTTCAACATATTTCACTTCTTTACAGCTTGCATAATAAATTAGTGACTTTTAAATGTGTTCTCCCATTGCTCATGGCATTGTGTAGGTTATTTGGTTTAAAGTAATTATGCCTCATCACAGATTTATGTTCCAGTCAGAGATTCCAACACTGTTGAGCTCTATGGTGTATGAATGATTGCAAATTGTCAAAAGAGGAGAGGTTTTGAAGGTGTCTGTGTGTTAAGTTAAATTTTTGAATTAATAGGAACATCAAAGCTCCAGCATTTGGGTCAGAGAAGGACCTCCATGGAACTGCTGTTTGAAGCCTTTCATTCTTGACCTCCAGGACTGTAATAAACTTTTAAATAATTTTCAAGGACACTTCAGATGCTCTGTCAATTAAACTGCCATGCAAGCCGTTTTCTTGTTGGCCTGTAGCCACCATTTAATACAGTCATTAAAATTTAGTTTTAGGAGATATGGTGTGACACATGAAGTGTTTTCATCAAATGGATTTCCTAGAAAAAAAAAAAAAGAAAAAGAAAAAAAGAAAAGGGTCAGGTAGGATAATTATTTTAAAAAGAGCTAGAAAAACTCAACCAAAGTTACTGTGATCTTCTAAAGGAGCATTTTAAGAGAATATACTTCTTGGTGACACTGTGCTTGTATAATCAGCTCATAGATGGAATATGATGAAAGTAAACAATGAGCTTAGAAGGACATATTAGACTAAAAGACCCTACAAAACTAAAAAATCTAGTAGTGAATTCTCCTGCCATTCTGGAAATCCTTATGTGGAGCATGCAGTGCTGTGGACACACTGAAGACTCAATTGTTTTGAGATATAGTTCCAGTATTGCAAAGTAGAATATTGTGATGAAACCAGAATTCTTTCTCCTGGAAGAAAATTTTGGAGGTGCTGTGTGCAGCAGGGTAGAAGGCAGTGTTGTCTCACTGCTCTTGCAAGAGATGATAATGACCAAAGAAGAAGAGGAGGACTTGAGTGCTGTTACTTCTTTTGTGACTCTTGTGACTTTGGGGATATTTTTTAATCTTTTTATTTATTTTTGCCCCTTGTCTGAGTTGTAGGGTGGCAGGAGCAGCAGTGATATCTGCTATCCACAAGAACACATTGGGCTATAAGATATAAGTGTGTAAATTTGTTCAGGGCCCTTCAGTGGCCTGTGCTGTGCATCTGCACTCTGCTGGTTATGATGGTTATGATGCCAGGAATGGCTCCCTAGAACAGAGGCTAGAGAGAGTTAAAAGAATGAAGTGTGTATTTATCAAAGGCCTTTCCCACATACACCTTGGGCAGTCACAAGCCTGGCAGAGGCTACACCCAACATGGACAATGGTCACAAAGTTTCTCAGACACAAATAAGTTTGTTCTGTTTGCATATCAGGTGTTAATTGTCCAATTGCAGCTTCAGGGAATGAAGTCACATTCCCCCAGTTTTCCTCTCCCCCCAATTTACTTTTGTTTGTACTTCTTGAGGCCTGAGCTGTGATGGTGCCCTTGGTTCTCAGGCCTGGCAGGATTGTTTTGTCTGCCCAAACTGTGGCGAGAGCTTACTGACACTGGTGTGGAGCTCAGAGTTAAACACCAGTGCAGCACAGGATCTGAAAAATAAAAATGCTAAAAATGGAGGCATCAGTTAAAGGGCCTCAAACATGTCTGCCAAGGGGGTGAGGTGCTGGTTCCTCTCACAGGAATTCTCTGTGAGTGCAATAGCTCTTCAGCTCCCCTCTGGCACAGGTAGGAGTGCTTCACCTTCAGTTCAAACACTGGTGGCACTATCCAAATAGAGATGGGGAGACAACTGATAAGGTGCCAGTAAAGTTACCTGTGCTCTGTTTTCAGCAGAACTTATTGAGAACTTGTTGAGGCTCCATGTTGCTTGGGCAGATAGTTTGATTTAAAGAGAGATAGGCATGATACTGGCAGGAAGAGAGGGAGTGGTAGGATGGCACACACAAATGAGAGAAGCTTTCAGCAGCTGGTCCTCCTGAAGGGAAAAAACCCTAAAACAACAAAATAAACAAACCCCAGCAAACAACAACAACCATAACATTGGCACTGTCTTGTTTTCAAAGTTTGGCCTTTATTTCTGGCCACAATTGACAGCCTGTATGAAGAGAACTCTTTGAAGCTTGCACTCTGCCTTATGATCTTGATAGAGTTCTTCTGTTCAGCTGCATGTGTGTGTTTATAAAGGCCACAGTTTCTAAACTTTAAAATTGAAATCAATAAAGCTATTTCCTTGGTTCTGAAAGAAGAGCAGCTGATATCCCATTCATTGGGGAATGGAAATCTTACTTCCCTTCTGGCTTTATGGGAGCTTTAGAGGACTCTTGAGTGGCAAATCGCATCATGCTGATCTCCTCAGATGGCTTTCAGAGTTAAGGCCCCATGTCTTGTTCCCTGTACCTTACAATTGCATTATTTGTGCAGGATAGCAGAGGTTATACAGTCAAGTTACCAGGAATTGTGTCAGGTTCTTGTCCATTCTCTCCTTCCCTCCCTCTCCTGCCCACTGAGGCTCAGATACCTGGATCCTTCCTTCTGGAGTAAGTGCAACCTCCTGTCATTTGCTACATGGCAGAAAATCTGCTTTACTCTGAATACTACAGAATTACTTTTGGTTTATTTTATTTTGTAGTTTGCTGTTCAGTCATTCACCTGGTTGATTTTCAAAGACAATATGGAGGAGGGTGGCTTCGTCCATATGGATGTATTTATTATTGCAGGCATTAATCTCTTGCTTTGTGTATTTTAGTTCACACCAGCCTGCCTCTCCCTGAAGTTATCTTTCCTTAAGCGATCAGGTTCTGCAATCTGCTGCTCTTTGCATCCTCAAAAGTGTGATATAAATTCAAGTCAGGGACATTGTACTCTAGTTAAGGGACTGAGAGGATCGTAAAGAAAAATGAGAAGTATAGCAAATGTGTTTCCAATCTCTGTAGTATATATAATAGAAGGTTTTATTCTGCAATTGTCAGAGAGGATCTCATTAGAGCTCAGACTTTCCTGTTCCTGAAAAAGTTCTCATGTTGGGCACTTTAAAGGGAAGAGTTCACAGAGTTAAGATTTAAGGGCATAGGCTCCCTTCTAATACAGGGAACTGTGATCACAATGGACTGAAAAGTTCATAAGCTGTTTTGAAGGCAGTAGTAATATGTACAGTTTGCTTTATTCAGAAGCTCCTTCATGATGCAAGTGCACCTGCAGAGCTGCAGAAGGAAAGAAATTTTCCATTCCATTGTCATCTGCTGTCTCCAAAGGCAGTGGCCTAAAAATAATGGACTGGATCAGATCTAACTTGATGGGTTTTTGGCAGGTTTTTTGATAAACTTTCCAAGGTGGGCTGAAAGGTTTAGGAACACAGAATCCTCAATTTGAGTAGCCCAGTGGAGGGGAGTTTTAGCCTTTGAGGTGTCCAGAGCAGTCCCTGTGCTGAGTCAGAGCCCCTCTCCAGCTGATCAGTGCTCACCTCTGCTCCTGCAGCAGGGCCAGGGATACCCAGCCTGCCTGAGCTCTGCTGCCCTGCACCATCCTGGGTGCTGGAAGGATTAATAAGGTTGTTAAATATTTTATCAAACCAGCAAAAACTAGTTGAGAAATCTGACAAACCCGTGTTTGGACCCGTTGTTCTAAGCCTGACAACTGGAATAAATCAATTGTCCCCTAGAATCTGTCTCCCAGCAGTGTCTGAAACAGGTGTCCCCAAACAGTACAGCTTTGAGTTCTTAAAACACATACTGAAATGGAAGTAAATGTAATAATTAGATATATAAACTGAGAAAGGGAAATGATGGTTGGAGTTTCTGGCCCAAGTTCAAGAAGGCTTCTAACTTTGGAAATTGCATTTTTCAATTTTTATCATTTTAGCCTACTCTTTTTTCTTGCTTTCCTTTTCTGTTCCTTGTCTCTTCTATTGACCTGCTGAAATGCTTTAATCATAATATTTGTTCCCCTTTTATTAAAAAGCCTGAATGAAAAGGCTTTCATTTTTAAAACCCTTCTACTTTTTAATATTTATAATTATTAAAGCTCCTTGTCCCAAAGCAAAATGTCCTTTCCCAGGTAGGTGCATGTCTGTTTAGAGGGAAGATACTTTATGCCAGTGCTGTTGTTTGGAATTGGTTCACACCATATCACAGTAAAATATTAGTGAGTAACTTGAGTAACTGGGCCTTTTTCTTTAGTTTGGCTGTTCTTCCAAACATCCATTAAAATTTCATTTTTCTCCTTGAAATAGGAAACTTATTATTAGGAGAGTGCTTATTTTTCTAAACTAAAACTAAAAAGGAAGTCAAACTTCTCTGATCTGTACTTGAACTGTTCTTTCAGGTCTTACACATATTCGTGTTGATGATCTTATTAAACCTTTTCCCCAAATTAACATTATGGAAAAAAAAAAATCAAAACCCAAACTGTGAGATTGGTCAGCTTTGGAGGGGCCCAGCTCAAGCCTGACATAGTGAACACTTACCATATGTTTGATTTTAAGGAACATTTTGGTAGTTTCCTAGGATAATTTCCTAAATGTATTTATTTTAGTTCACAGATGGGTATCATATTTAGCCAGTGTGAGAACAATCTTTGAAAAATCTGTTGCTTTTTCAAATTTCTGAACTTGAAATATACTGACAATACATCCAACAGAATCCTGGAAGCTGATCCTGGTAGATTAGGTCACCCTGTTCTAATTTGGAAAATAGTTTTAAAACCTAATTCAGTGTATTTTGGGATAATGATTAAATGCTGCTTGGGCTTATAGTGGTGCATCTAATTATTTACTTGGAGATCTCTTCCTTGTTCCTCCTAACTGCAGGATGAAGCCGTTATTGCAATCATTTCTGAAGTTCTAAAGGACAATTTTCACTCATTTTACTCACTTTTTTTAATTCCCATTTCATGCTGTAATCCCCTCAGAACAAAACCAAAGTGCTTTGTGTCAGAGGAATGAGCTGATCTGAGCTGGTTTATGGCCATAGCTACTGAGGTGATTTTTCTTGAAAATCCAAAAGAATGGGAAACAAGGCAACCTTAGCATGGGCTAGAAGGCAAACAATTGCTTCTGTTTTCTAGATGGCAGCAAAGTAGGAGAGTTGAGAGGGAAGATCCTCTGCCCATGTCCCATAAAGGTGTGCCAGTGCTGGGAAATGTGCTGGTTCTGGCGTGGGGGCATCAGTGGCTGAGTGAGCTGAGCAGCTCTGCTGGGAGCTTTCCCCATGGAAAATGTCTGCACAGATATCATTTCCTATACAGACAGATGATGTAAAGGTCTTTCATACTCCACAGCACTGCATCTACTGAGTCTTGAGTAACTACATCATTTTAGCTAAAGAAATGAAGGCTTGGAGTGTTGCTGTAAACCTTGGATTGCTCAACAAGTGTCAGACTCCCTGCTATTGGAAAGTGCCTCTGTGGGAAAGGACTAAAGCCAGAGAGAAGAGCCTGGACAGGGACCAGGATTGACATTTGGGCTTGATGATAAAATGAGACTTTAATAAGCCAGTAACAGGCAGTCTCACAAAATGAAATGAGCAAAGATTGCAGACACAGAGATCAGTTCCTTGGATCTTAAATACAGAAATTGTACTAATCTGTATTGATAAAAATTAATTGCTTATTTTATATGGTCCAGATGTAATTATAGATCAAGATAACATTTCTTAATAAGGCAACATAGCCTTTCAAATTTGAAACCTTGTGAACTGTTGAACCATGGCTTTGGGAGAGCTGGAGCACAAGTTCTATTCCTTCTTCATTCATTCTGCTTTTTCCCCTGCCCTCTCCCTCTCATGTGCTGCCTGTGCCCTTTCTGCTTTGATTCCATTTGTTCTGACCTGCTGTACTGGCTCTGGGGTCACTGTGTTTAGGCCTGAGTTTAAAGTCTCTCAGTATTGACATTCTATGTTACAGGGTTTTGATGGCCATATCAGGCCTCCAGAAACTTTTATTTTCAAATTTAAGTTCAGTAAACTGCAAGACATGTATAAGTATGCACAGGTTTATGGTTGGAAATTTGCTCTGCAGAGCCAGGTTTATTCAATCCCTTGAAAGACAGATACTGAAATCCTTGCCCTGAACAAATCAATGTCACACAGTCTTCAAGCAGCTTCTGCTGATAAGGAAAATGAAGAAATGAAAATTTGAAATAATGTACCATTTCTTGCTTCTTAATTTCTGAAGATGTCATCTCAGATCCTTGTAAAGTTATTTTATCATAGCATTTTTGCTGTGAAATGTATAGGAGGACTGCACTGTGAGTTGTTAATTACTATTTTTTAATAATGCTTTTTTTTTTTTTTTTTTTTTTTTTTTTTCTCATCAAGTATCAAGTCTTCTAATTCAGGTCTTGTTTGCTCTGATTTTGGTTTATCTGGACAATAGCTAATGGGATTGCAGGTAAACATAGTCCTGAAAAAAATGAACAGATCTTTAAAAAAAACCAAAAAACAGAACAAAACAAAACAAAAAACCCTGTCCAAAATTTAGGTGTTAATTTATAGCAAACAGGTCTGAGGGAAACAACAAACAGATGCCCTACACAGATCACTGAAGATCCTTTTTCCTCTCTGTTGCTCAGCTTCAATTTTCTGTGAAGTCACTGTTGCACTTCTTTTCTGATTGCCCTGGTATTTTAAGCTTTCTGCCAAAATAGGTGCTAAAGATCTTTTGTAGACCAGAATGTGAAAGAAAAATAACACTTCGAAGTACACTAAAGAAGAAAAAAGATCATAGCCAACACTTTCTACTGGGCTTGAGAAAACTCTTTTTTGTGCACATTAACCTCAGCACACCCCGTGTGTGCTGTGCACGTGAGCTCTTTTGGAAGGCAGGCCTTGTTCAGAAGGCTCTGGCTGGGGTTTTACTGTATTTTACATGTAACGCCTCTGAGTTTGTGTGTTTCCTACAGGTGTAAAAGCTACATCTAAAAAACAGGCAGGATATATCTTTAAAAAACCCCAAAAGTTACTTTAATTTGGTTTACAACATTTTATTCCAAAATTGATGAAAAAAAAAAAAGCATCTTCTTAGTCACACAGCTGTCTTTGACAGCTCTAAAGACATCTTCTCCCTGAAACAGTACAGGTGTGTCAAGGAAAAATAGGGATTTTGAAAGATTTTTTTTTTCTTAAATTTATAGAATTATTGTGTACATGGTTTTTTTTCTGAAATCTTCTTAGACTTATCTGACTTCATCAAACAAATTGTGGGGGAAAAAAGGGAAAAAGAAAAACTTATGAAATAAGAAGTGATGTGACACATGAGTTTTACTAATGGGAGGAGAGGAGTTCTAAGTCACTGTTTCCACAGACACAGAATCACAGAATCACAAGGTTGGAAGATCATCGAGTCCAACCCAGCCCCAACTAGATCATGGCACCAGTGCCACATCCAGGCTTTCCTTAAACACATCCAGGGATGGTGACTCCACCACCTCCCCAGGCAGACCATTCCAGTACTTTATCACTCTTTCTGTAAAATCTTTTTCCTAATATCCAACCTATATTTCCCTTGATGCAGCTTGAGACTGTGTCCCCTCATTCTGTCAGTGCTGCCTGGAGAAAGAGACCAACCCCACCTGATCACAGCCACCCTTCAGGAAGTTGCAGAGATTCATAAGGTCACCTCTGAGTCTCCTTTTCTCCAGGCTAAACAACCCCAGCTCCCTCAGCCGTTCCTCACAGGGTTTGTGTTCCAAGCCCCTCTCCAGCCTCGTTGCCTCCTCTGGACATGCTCAGGCATCTCAGCGTCCCCTAAACTGAGGGGCCAGAGCTGGACACAGCACTCAATGTCCACCCTAAACTGAGGGGCCAGAACTGGACACAGCACTCAATGTCCATCCTAAACTGAGGGGACAGAGCTGGACACAGCACTCAATGTCCACCCTAAACTGAGGGGACAGAGCTGGACACAGCACTCAATGTCCACCCTAAACTGAGGGGACAGAGCTGGACACAGCACTCAATGTCCACCCTAAACTGAGGGGACAGAGCTGGACACAGCACTCAATGTCCATTCTAAACTGAAACACCCAGAACTGGACACAATACTCAAGGTGTGGCCTCACCAGTGCTGAGTAAAGGGGCAGAATGACCTCCCTGCTCCTGCTGGCCACACCATTTCTGATCCAGGCCAGGTGTCTTTGGCCTTCTTGGCCACCAGGGCACACTGCCGGCTCATGTTGAGCTGCTGTCACCAGGACCCCCAGGTCCCTTTCTGCCTGGGCACTGTCCAGCCACTGTCCCCAGCCTGTAGCACTGCAGGGGGTTATTGTGGCCAAAATGCAGGACTGGGCACTTGGACATATTAAATGCCAGAGCTGTTCCTTGCCAATGCTGTAGCCAGCAGCCTCCAGCACGCTAAAGCTGATTGGTGACTGGAGGTAGAAGCAATAATCAACTGATGGCAGGAGGGACATGTTTTAATGATGTTAAAATTGAGGCATGTATAAAACTGAGCATCTCAATGGCTGTGGTCACAAATGCATCTCGTGTTGCTGTTTTCCTTGCTTTCTTTTGTTTTTGTTGAAAACTCAGCATTGTTTCTTCTTGTTAACGTGAGATAACTGGAATAAGTTTCATATCACCATTCACCATTCCCACTTGACTTGACATTTTCATAGTTCAGATGGAGCTCTAATAACCTTCCTGAGCTCTGCTGGCTCTAATGATGTCCATTCTATGAATGAGGCTTGAGCATAGCTGCCATGCTAAAGAGTATATTTGTACATAATTGCAAAAAAAACAAAATAATAAAAAAAACCAAACCAAAACAAAACAAAAAAAAACCCCAAAACACTGCCCTGAGAATTAATACTTAGCTTTCTAGTCAAAAATAGAATCAAAAATACATTTTTTATAACAAGTATGGATGCCTTGATAGATTTTTTTTCCCCTTTGAAGCTTATTTTGATGACATCCCTGTTTGTCCTTTTGTCTTAAGGTGATAGTGATTCAGAAAACTGCTAATGTGATAACTCAGTTTCCTGTTAACATTACATTTGTTTTGGACAGCATAAGCTGTGGATCTGCAGAAAGAAGGCCCTGAGCACTGCAGAGGTTAAGGCCCATTTGGCCCTATGGAAAATGAGACTAAAAATCAGTATAGAAAAAATAGGCAAAATATTAAAAAAAAATTTAAAAACACAGTAGCCCTGTATCTTTTTTTTTTTTTTTGTAATTTTTACACTTTTGTTTCAATTCTTTTTCATGCTCTACTAAATAATGTTTTGAGGAAAGACATGAAAAGATATTTTTACTGTACAACTAAATGTGGGAAGAATCTCAGTGGCGGAGAATGCTCCTGGAGAGAAAATGAGAGAATAGATGCTCCATCTGTGAGGATTTTCTTGTTTGCCACAGCACTCTGTCAGGCCTTTTTATTTCTGATGTTCTGTGTTTGTAAACTGGTAACTCGCTGCAAATCATTCGGATGGAGCAAAGAACCCTTTAGCCAATATTTGTTTCCAAACAGCGAGAGCTGATAGTGAACATGTTGGTGACCTTTGGTGGCTGCTGGAAATGCAGAAACTGAGGGTGCAGTGAGTGGCAGAGGCACTTTGGGGTATGGTGGGAATGTGTGACAGCATGTGCTCCCAGCAGCTGAGCTGCAGGATTCCTGCAGTGAAGGCATTTCCCATTCCTGTGGTGTTGTTGCAGGGGGAGTTGAATGCAGAGCTCTTCCTCGGAGTGAGCAGGAGGAACTCAGCTCAGCTCTCACACAGCTTGGGCAGTGGGGTCCCCCTACCACACTGGTGGAGATATTGTGTGAGCAGCTCTTTAGTGGTTCCTGAAAAGTCGATCAATCCAGCAGGTTAATCACATTATTCTCTGGAATATAAGTTTTCCTCTGGTGTAAGACAGTGTGTGTATATACACACACACACACACACATGTATGTATGTATGTATGTATGTAGTGGAAGTTTCTAGAGTATATAGTGGGACTATATAGACTGGCCCTGCAATCACAAATTCTGTAAAAACTGATTTTCTTAAGATCACAAGATAAGAGAAGACAGAAACTC
Source organism: Pycnonotus jocosus (assembly GCA_013400435.1). Lineage (NCBI taxonomy): Eukaryota > Metazoa > Chordata > Aves > Passeriformes > Pycnonotidae > Pycnonotus > Pycnonotus jocosus. The sequence continues at coordinate 143,391 of VWYP01003312.1, forward strand.
CAAGTTCATGAAAATACCCCACTGGAAATCACGTTCCCTTTGCAATACCCAGCCATATTAGTCAATAACTAATTCCAATAGTGGGTGTAGGTTTCCTCCTGCCTGGGTGTAGGTTTCCTCCATAGATTTGGCTGCACGTGGGTCCTTTGCCTCAGAATGTCTCTGTTCACATTCTAGAAGAGGAATTGGATCATATGTGTAATTGTAGAGCCGAGGGCTTTCCTGCTCCGGCTAGCAGAAGGTTCTCAGCCCTGTGTCACTTGATAGTTCGTGGGGTTCAATCTCTAGCCGCCACGTGGTCTGAGGCTTGGGAAGTGAAGAGAGGATTCTGCTGTGGTCTAGGAAGATGTTTATTCCATGGGGATGGAAGGCAGAATGAAGCAGAATGAACTCTGGACGTCGGTTCCCCCCTTATGTCACTTCGGGTGAAACCTGAACCAGGGGGGTCTGGATCCAATGGGGAAGGTAGAGGGGAGTCGTCAAGGGCAAGGGCACTTTACACCACAATGGGAAGGGTGGCACCTGGACACCTTGCCAAAAAGGAGAGGATCAACCAGGGTGATTGACAAGACAGGGTGATACCACCAGGGGGTGGGATAGGGAGTGTCAGGGGAAAGGGAAGAACCATTTATAAATCCATGATTATAAACCGCAACATGTAATGATAGGAGTAAGCAAACAGGGTCACGCTTCAGCAGAATCAATGCTAAAAATTGGCTGGTTTAAATTGGAACTCCCAACCTGAGGAAAAGCACCCATGTGGGGAGAACCTGGCACAGAGGAATGCTGGAAATTTTACATTCCCATTGACACGGAAACTTTGGCAGTCCTGAGGGTTGAGGGGTGGGGAAGAATCTTCAAACTGCAGAGTTCACATAAGGAAATAACCAGTGTGAGTATTGTGTGGGATGAACCCAAAACTGAGACCCCTTCTCTCTGCATCAGTACTCTGAATTTCAGTGTGATTAATGACTTTGGGCTTCAATGGCTGTGGCTGGGTAGAATTGGGGTATCAATTGGCACCTCCCCATTTGAGTGGTTCTAAAGATATGGCAATGCTGAGACAGATCTAAGCTTGAAATGGTAAGAAGTGTTTCTTTGTAAAGACACAGATGGAACCAGAGATAATTTATGTGTTTGTTTAATAGAAAAAAAAGACAAAGCATTTTTAACAGCTAGTGAATTACTGCCTTGTTTAGAAGCACAATTGTTTTTTACATCCTCTGCCTGGGCATGGCAGCAGCTTCTCTCGCTGATATTTATATGTTAATAAAATAGTGAAAGAATAAAACAAAGACAAGGGTGCATTTTTAACTTATATTGCTTGTATTAGATCCTGCTTACAGACAGTTAATGGGTTTTTCCCCCTCTCCAGCTTTATACATTGAAAAATAGTTTCAAGAATAATAAGAAAGCTTCCTAATTTTTTTTTCAGTAAGTTATGTTCACCTTTTAAAAAAATACTCTGTAATTTGTTAATCTCCTTTCCTGCCAAACTGGTTGTCTTATTCAACAATAAATTGAATACAAATCTTCCCTCAGGCAGAGAGACAGAATACCAACCCCTGAAAGTCTGGCAGCTTAATTGACATTTGGTGGTAGCCTTAGGCACAAGTTAATTTCTACCCTGTTTATATATACACATATACTTTTCATAAAGCATGCAGGCAGCAATGCAGATAAATTAAGACTAATTCATATTGTAGTTCCCAGGTACACACTTGTTGAGCTGACATGAAGCCATTTCATTTTATGAGTGAAGGAGTTCCTCACAATTAACCAAATCTGTCAGCCTTGCAGGAACAGTGTGTTTCCAGGCAGCTGTGTGAGGTTTGCAGAGCTCTATTTTTATTCAATTGCCATCAAGTGAATACAGCAATCTTGGAAAATGAAGCTGAGGGTTTCAGACCTTATTCCCAGAAGATGTCCCACCTACCTGAACACTGCTATTCATGACTAAGAAATACCAGACAGGCTCTTGGGGCAAGTGTAAACTTTATTCATAAAATAAGTTCTATTTATGGCAAACTCAAGTTAAGTGCTAGGAAAGCCTGCTTAAAAATGCATAATCCACAGTCAGGTAAGAATGGCAATACCAGGGCATTCAAAAGTAAGTGGAGGATTTATTTGAATTATTTAAACTACATTTTTAATTGTGATCTATCTCCTTTGCCTATGTAAACTGAAGTCAGGGAAGGAAGTTCAAGGTCCAGTAGTAAGACCTGAGGCTTTGCAAAGCCATTGTTTTGCTGAGTTTCATCTGGGGAGTTGGTCCATTTCAATTCTTGTACCAGTCCTTCATCCTATTGTGATGAAAGTTCTGGTTTGTAAGGCTAATCCACTGGAGCTGTTTGATTATAGCTATCAGTGCTATAGGCAGAGAAAATGTTCATGAAACTGCTAATGTAAAGTGCAGTATTGAAATAGATGTGCACAACTATAGAAACAGCATCAGTCACCCTGAGAGGGTTTGCTTCTTTTTTTTTTCCAGACAGTGAGACTCTGTGTGCTTCTGAGTATGGGGACAATGGCAGGAAAAAAAGTATCTTTTCAAGTACTTTAGTGTACATACCATTGAAAATCACATTCTTAAGTGACAAGCAAGCAACAGCTTTGAATTGCTCTCGTTCTTTGAGTGAACTTACTTTTTCTTTTATTTCACAATACATATTGCCTTATTTTGGAAAAATTCTATGTGAAGAAACTGTTTTGATGATACAAGTCATCAGGGAAAATTCTTTAGTAAAGAATTCATGGGGCTTGGGCATTTTTGAACTATTCAGGAATGACAAGAGGCAGGTATGGCAGGAACCCTGTAGGAGCAGCACTTTTACTCAGACACAGCCACAAAGCTGGAAATCTGCTTGATGATCAGAGCTGCAAAAGTAGCAAATAATTTCTAGAGCTTTGCTGTAGGTAGAGTCACAGGAAATGGGGATGTGCTCAAAGCATGTTTGGCAGCAGTTGGAATTTGAGGGTCTCCTGCTGAGGGCAGTGGGACCAGGTGTTGTTCCCACACAGCATCAGGATCTCGGGGGTGAAGTGGCAACTGTGTCATTCCAGCAGCTCACTCAAAGTTCTCCTTTAGTTCTCACCTCCTGTAACACTCATACTCTGATTGTGATAGTATTCATCAGCATACCTTTGACTAGCCCTGCTTAAAGAGGCAAAGGCAAAGAGTTCTCTGAAGTGGCAGGTGATGAAAAGAGGAGTCGGGCCGTTCCCTAGCACGGCGGTGGCACCAGCTGTGTCCCCAGCTCTCACGGCATCCAGCCTTTCTCTGCAGTTTAACAGAACGAGCAGGGTGGCATACAGAGGTCATTGCTCTGAGCTGCTGCTGTCAGTGGGGTTCAGGGGCTCCTCCCTGATGCTGTCCCCAAGGGAAGGTGCCAGCAGTGCCTGTGACAGCACCCTGGACACCGGAGAGCTGCCCACAGCAAACCACCCACAGGGGATCCACAAAGCCCTCTGTGCCCTGCTGCTAAAATTAACTTTGTGGATAATTTATTGTCTACTTGTGTCTTGAATAAATTACACATACAAATGAAGACAGAAAAACTGTAACAAGTGTTTCTTTTGGCTCTGGCAAACAGGCATTTGTGAATCTCTTATCAAATATCTCACAGACTGTTCTATTTAGCAACTCCTGGTTGTGAACAAGTGATTCATTCTTGTAGCTCTTGTCTTTTTAGTACAAACATTAAATACTCTCACTTTCATGACAATTTAGAATTTATCTATTATATTTGGCATGTCAAAACCAACCCTGATTTATAAAAACGTATCAGAATTTAGATTCAGTGAAGCTGTAGTTAAAAATTCACAGTTATTTTGCTTTCATTTAGTGTATTTTGCAACTTTCCCATGTATCTTTAACATAAAGATCTTACATTATGTTGTAAATATCATACATCTTTACTAAGGCGTTTTCCCCCAGTTTCCACAGTTTCTTCTTAAAGAGGAATTTTGAGGTGTTTTCGTGGTGTTTGTCTTGTCATACAAATACTCCTGTACGTTTCTTAAATGTAAATAATGGCAAAGGAACCAAATGAAATGAATTTTGGAAATTGCCATGGTAATGAATGCCCCATTTATTTTGTATTACGCTACACATGTACATTTTACAATACTGCATAGATCAATAGGGAGTTTTTTCCTTAATTTAATTTTTCTAAAATCTTATTTCTCGCAAGTATTCATGTGCTGTCCTTGGGTTTGCTTTAACTCTTTGGTGCTGCACTAGGTCTGTCATTACAAGGATGAGAAACACGATGGGAATGTCCAAAATTCTAAAAGTAGATACAAGATTAAATCCCTTTCTGTGCTGAGAACTTGAGGTTCTTTTTTTTAAAAAAAATACTTAAAATTCTTTAATTTTAAGGTTGTTGGGGTTTTGTTTGTTTGTTTGTTTGTTTTTTCCTTGAATTGTGGTAGCCTTTGGCCAGTTCAGGTGTTTGGGCTCCTTTCCAGGTGTGCCAGGCTGCTGCTGTTCCCTGGGCATTGCAAAACTCTGCAGCAAAGCTGCTGCAGCTGCTCCAGGTGCACATTAACCCTCCCACTCACTCATTTGGATGCCAAGATGACTCTTTGCCTTTTCTTTTATATACCTTTTATATAATTTCTATGTATCCTCAGTATTCTTAGCATGCATGCTTGTAATTTCTTAAATCTGATAACAAAACCCTAATATTTTGTTAGGCTAAGAGACCAAACATCCTAAAGGTAAAACCCCTACACTGTGTTGGGAAACCAAGGCCCCCTCTAGAACATATCCCATAAACTTGAGATTTAGGCTATCCAGGGGAGAATTCCTCAAATGGGACAATAAACAAACCATTCATCCAGGCCCTCCCATTGGGGTGTCTTTGTTAGCTATGCTGATTTGTAAGGTTTATAAATTGTATATCGGATCTATTGTGTGTGTGCATTGCAGCCCATCCCACCTTGGCAAAGTGGTGCATCATAAAGATCCTTTTTAAAATATCAAGATAAAGACCCCTTTTCCCTTAGCTGTATCTGGTTCTCAGTTTTTTAAGACCAGGAAAAAACATCAATTTGAGTCCAGAAAGTCAAAAATCACACGGAGCTTTCAAAAAAACCCCAAAAGAACCCCTTAAAAATAATGGACTCTGATTCTTGCAGTGGCAAATACACGAAGTTAATGGTTGGTTTCCACCAGTAATTATACTGTTAATGGAGCAGAGCAAAAACCCCTCAGCTCATACAAGTGGAGCAAATGACCTTAGTTTTAACAATGCTGATGCTTCCAAAGCACCTCCTGCCTTTTTTTTGTTGTTGTTGTTTGGTTGTTCTCTTTTTTTGGTGGGTGGGAGAGAAGTGCATTTTATTTTGAGTTTCTCATTTCAATATACATTTTATAGTATAGCTTAATTCACAAATAGAGGAGGAATAGATAGTACATGATAAATAATTGCAGTTATTAAAAATGAATATTTTTAGGAAAAAAATTGATATCTTTGGGAAAATATGTTATGTTTCAATCTGTGCAGAAAACCTGGAATTTAAACTTTTTATCATGAATCATGCTTAAAAGGAATTTCATGCATTAATTATGTACAGTATCATTTTGTTAGTACCACCTATATTCAAAGGGAAATAATGTAATTACAGAGCCAGTACATCATTCTTTTATAACATATTCTCAATTACAGTGGATTTATACCATTTCTTTTCAGACTTACTAGCAGTTGGTAAAGATTCCCTAATTTGCTACATAGTAAATGTGCTATAAAAAGTCCTGTCTCTATTGGAATTTCAAGAGAAAAAAAAAAAAAAGTGAAAAAAAGAGAAAGGTTTTTATAATGAAAAGGTTTTTATGTGCTCTGCCAGTGAAGTAGGGGAGACTGGCAGTCTAAAAAAATCCAATTATGTGTAATTTGTGTTATTGCTAATATAACTGTTATGAGTAGGATTTGAAGCTGAGCCCATGCAGAATGCTACAGTAAAATACAGCTAATATATTTCTGTGAGAAAAGTATTCCAACAGTTTAAACTGCGCTGACGTTTATAATCATAAAGTTTCTAATAAAAGAGGGTTCAGTGGGATAAAATTTCCTGAGCAGGAGTTTGTATAATATTTAGAAGTAGGGATTTGTCTGCTGAGGAATTCATGAAGCTTCTTCTACAGTGTGGTTGTACTTCTCAAATTCACTGTAATCCACAAGTGTAGAACCAGCTAGGATTTTAATAAGACACATAATACCAGGATTAAACATTGCTAGATTCCTCAAGCAATGCATTTTCAAAAACAAATCAAAGGTAACCATCTGGTAAAATTTCTAGTCAACATAACAATGGCTGTGATCTATCAACCTGAATCTTGGTGTGTTGTTTTTCTTTTCTTTTTTTTCATGTTGATTTGAAGATTATGTAGATTTAGGTAGCCAATTGTTTCTTGTTGTAAGAAGGAAGGTTTCTTTTTTAACATGGGGGGCTGGGGTATCGATCCTGTCCCTAAAAAATTTCCTATCCCAAATCTTGATGGAGTTGTTCTCTGTCTGTGGTGCTCTGTGTGCTTTCTTTTCCTTTGGGATACACAGCTTTACAAAATACTAGTGCAAAAGCTGCCATAAAATTTGTGCAGTTTTAGGGTTGAGAAATCAAACAGCCCAGTGTTGAGAGATCTAAGCTAACACCTTTCACAGAGGCACAGCATGTCTTGTGTACCTATAGGATGTGTTTCTCGAGTGTCAACATTTCAGATACTTGAAACATTTATTTTGCTCCTTTCTTAATGTTACAGTAAGCATGAAAACTTTGTAATGTTTGTCTTAACTGCTGAGGCTGGTCAAAGGAGGCACAAGCAAGCCAAGTCCTTTGATTTGGGTGTTATGTTTTTGATTTGGAACTGTATATTATTTGGGCCAAGGGTTATGCACAGTTTTCATAGAAGTATGTTAAGGCAGTTGTCCTGAATAATTTTTAAGGAATAGTCTCAGTTTCATGCATGTAGCATTTCTATCAGGCATCATAATGGAGAATGAAAAAGTTCAGGCAAGGAAAAACTAGAAATTATGTGCTTCCCCCCTCCTGAAATTCTGCTTGCTCACTTTTTCCTCCTAAATAAAGTAAAAACTCCCACTGAGAAATGCTGGCTGCAGAATTCTCTGTCTCAGGGAGCTCTTCAGGCAGGAGGCACGAGGGCGCAAACATTGGCACACTCCCTCGCTGTATGGAGGTAGCTTTATATAAACCAGATTGAAAATACACTTTTAAACCTCACAACTTCTGTTCAAGCCCTTCATATTCTGTGAACATTAATACCATTTGCTCTTTAGATTTGGGTGGGATTTTGTTGAAAATGTTGCCCAGACAAGGCTGGGGCAATCTGTGTCCCTGCAGGCACCTGGTGCAGCCCTGGGCAGGGTGTGCTGACCCCAGCAGCAGCAGCTCTTGGGAGGTTATCTCTGGAGGGCCCTCTAACCTGAGTGGTCCTGCAGTTCTCTTATCTCAGCTCAGTCAGTGGAAAAGGAGTAAGTAAAAGGAGGATTAAGTATTAACAATAAAATAAATCAGGACCCAAATCAGCTGGAAGTATTTTTACAAATACACTTACGTTAATTAACTATTGTGTACCTGGTGAAATCTCCCCTGTTCTGTCAACTTAAATTTGAAGTTGTTCCTTCTCTAGGTGCTTCTCTGTCATCTTGATGAACAAATTTTTTATATGAAATTGGTGATCTCTGCTTTTCTACTAATCTGTGTTTCCTTAGTTCAGATATTTGTTGTACTTGCACATACTTTCCTTGGTCTGTACTTTTCTTTTTCTGCTGTGCCACAGGGATTTTTTAAATTAATAATTCTGCTTTGCAATTCCTAGTCAAGTGTCTTAATTTTACCTTTTAAAAGTCTATTCCATCATACAAAACTAGCAACAATGGGCATTTTGGTCATCTGTAAAGACTGTGCTGGGGTATCTGTCACATCCTGAAGTGTCTTTTCTCTCCTTAGGCTCTACAAGGTTTCAGAGGTAAAGAAAATAGATTTACACAGGACTTAACCCTGTGCCCTCCTATTTGAGACAGCTTCATTTCCTTTACTAAGAGAAATCAAAGAAACAAATTTCACAATGGAGTGAGATCCCCCTTCACAAACAGCTGGTGGTTTGGTTTTTTTTGATTGTTGGGGTTTTCTTTAGTTGTGAGCACACTGATATATTACAGCTGTTGCAATCATCCCAGAAGCTTTCCCAGCCCCTCTGGCCTGTCCAGGGCTGTGCTTTTGAAGATGGATTCTTTGCTCCCCAGAAGGAACCAAGATTGCCCATCTCACAGCCGTGCCTTTGTAAGTAAATATCCTTCAACTTTTGCCACTCTGGCCCCTCGGGGAGATGTCAGGTGTGGGCTGGCACTGAGAGGGTCTGGGAGAGCTCTGGCAGTTTTCTGGGATCTCTTACCTGCATTTTGCACAGTTATTGTTCACATTTAATCACAAACTCTGTGATACTGACATGGTGTGCTGGATGGTGCTACTTACCACGTCTTGGTGTGAAATGAATCCATTACAAATCACTTAAGTGTATAGACCATGTAATTTGTTTTCTATTCTTGTTATCAGTTCAGGGGAAAAAAAAAGGACTCAGGCAAAAAATGTCACAGAAAATGTGTTGTTGTTAACGGCATCGCTGTCTAGGTATAGGAACTGGGAGAATGACTGATACTGGTGAATTTCCTGTAATGCCTTGTGCCCAAGGTCTGGGATGATGTGTGCATGACAGGTATGTCAGAAATGGAGCATGAAGAATGGAGCTCTGGTTTCCAGCATTTGTTCATGGGTTACCCTGTTCTCATGGGTTGTACCTATGAAAAAAGCTGAAACATGGACAAGCAGGAGTGGTAGTGGAGCAAGGAGAAAGTGAAGAACAGAGAGGCAAAGGATTTAGAAGATTGGCAGAGAAAATATCGGTCTGAACAGGCACAGAATAGAGTGGGAGATAAGGCAGAAAAGGAACGTGGTCGTGAGGCTGTTGAAGGAAGGATTTATCTCTCCAAAAGGAATACAGTTTGTCACTCTCTGTGTTTGCTAAAGCTCATTCAGTATTTGAGATGATATATGGAAATAATAGTAGAAGGAAGAGAACACTTAGAGTGTGAGACTTTTCCTTTCAGCTGTGTTTATTTAAATGAATGGGAAACCCTGCCATGTGGTAGACTTCTCAGATGAGCTTCTTACGAATTACTTAGTACTCCATAACTTAGTACTGATGCAGTAATTCTTTCTCTAAAAGCAATTATTTGTATGTATGGAAGTGTCAGCAGCTTGTGATGTATTACAGGCTGGTGTAGTGTGCTGCTAATAGAAGTTAGTCTGCCAAATTAACAAGGCAGAGCAGTATGAGAACTGGTGTGACCTATTTCTGCATTTCTTATGGGAATTCACAGGAATAGTTGTAAGAGAATCTTAGACCCCAGAGTTGCTTTCATAATCAACTCCCAAGCAGTGGGATATATAAGATACCAGCTCACATGGGAAGAGAACAATAAACAGGATTTGTGTGTGTCACTTGTAACTGTAGCTGTCGGGAATATTCTTTGTGATTTCATTTCTGCTTCTCATTTTCATGAGATTAAGTTGTTGTTAATATGTTGACAGCTACTGCTTTATTTATTTTACTCTAGTATTTATGCTACAAATTTCATCTCTCCTTCATTGTCTATGTTGTCTAGAATGAAAACAGTATTTTATGGAAGACCTTTTTTTGTGTGATGCATTTCTGTATGGATTTCAGACCATATGACTGAAAAAGTATCTGTTTACACAGTCTAATAGAAACTTTCATAGATGGGAACCAAGGTAATAATAAGGTAATATCTGAATATTCTGCTGCTGTTACAGCTTTTTAGGGTGTTGACTTCAGTTACAAAATGCTAATAAAGTACAATACTACTAGAGGTTTACAAATTTTAAGAAGCAAAGCCAAGCCTATCATAAGGACAGGTGGAATTGTACAGCAGGATTGTCTCTTGCTTTTTTATTCTGCAATTTTTCAAGGACTTTTGTTTTTTTCTCCTTTTCTTGTTGCAGGCTTCAGAGCAGTGAATACTATAGGTGGGGGTCTGGTGGCACATCTCTGACAACTTTTGTGCATTTCTGATGCTTCATGGTGGTAGAGAAATGAATCGGGATAGGGAGAATTCTTTGGGATTATTATGGGGTGAAAATACATTTGAAAAACATTTTAAGCATCTTGTAATTAATCAGGAACTCAAAAATAGCTGGAGAAAATGCCTTCCAATCTCCACATGATTAAGTAATCCTTAATGAGGAGTAGGTCCTTCGTTAGAAACTATGTCTGGCTAATTGAAGAAATCATTTCTGAATACACTCCAGAGCACAGGAATGAGTGAGCATGGCCTATACATGAAGATGTTTGCCTTTTGCTGGTATTTAAGAGTTGCTAAATGAATCCTTTTTAACTGGCTGTGCACAGCCAAAATACTGTTGTGGTAATTGTACTCTATAACTTGAGGGGGTTATTCTGCTTCAGTGTAAAATTTTAAAGTTCAATGTATTTTTTGACTTTTTTCCCCTGCAGATCATTGTTGCTGTGATTAATTCATCATGGCTACTTAGATATGTAGAATCTAAATACTATACAACATTGATTTTCCTTTATGTTATGTTTCCTGGATATGAAGTTTGTCTTAAAGCCATAGGATGAAAACTCATGTGCATTCTGAAGGATAAAATGTTTCTTCAGCCTGGCAGTGAGCAGCAGTGACTAAGGGCTCCAATACAGCACAGGATTGTAGAAACGCTGAAGTGAGACAAATCTGGGAAACACCCCCAAGTACAATCTCTGGTTGAAACTGAAACTTCCATTTTCTTCCATGTCCGTGCTTTTGATCAGAAGGAATTCTTTGGGTTTCCTTTCTCCCTTGGTTGTTTTGTTTAACTGAATTCCACTTCCTTCTTTCTCCCCACAACTGTGTGGATTGGAGCACACAGCATGTACAGAAGTACGAGGCTGGGTGTGGTTTGGTAATTTCTCTCTTCTTGTCACTGTGGTTCCCCCAGTAAATAAAACCCTGTGGCTGGCAGGGAGACAATTGCTGGGCAGCAGATCCTAAGAAGTCACGAACTGGAGAGAATGTTTTGAACATGAATATGTCTTTTTGCCTGTTGTTTGGCCAGTAGTTTCCACTGGGAAAAGTCCTTCATCTGATACAAAAATGTGAGGTTGAAAAGGAGAAGCAGTCACTTTCCTCTCTGAGGGTTGGGATGATCACTGAGAGTTACAGAGCACAATCACCAAGACCATTGCAGGTACTGGATTCAGAACACTTGCACTAGTAGTTAATAATAAAATAAGATGTATTGGAAAAACCATCACAGAAGTTAAGAAAAATTCATAACCACCACAGGCTGTCTGGTATTTCCCTGTTGGAAAAGAATGCAGGGGTGAGGTTGAGAGTTTAATATCACACAAGCAGAGGTTAAACCAAGATGCTTATTAAAATAGAATATAATTAACCTGTTGCAACCATGCTAGAGTGTAGCCTTACAAAAAGCAAAACACCGTGACACAAAACAACACAAGAGATGAAAACAAAGCCTTGCATATCCAGGGGAATGCGGTGCCCGTGTTTATCAGGCAGGGAAATTGGGCAGCAGAGCTGTTTTACTTTCCATCATGAAATTGGTGATTGGTACCAGAGGTCACATTCCAGAGCTGCATGTGCAGGGGGAAGAAAAGAGCACTGGGCAGCATCACTTGCAAGGTGCTGCCTTCCCTTGCCCGGAGGGGAATAAGCTCCTGGCGTTAATTACCTGTTAATGTGCAAAGATTCTTCCGAGAAGGAGGAATTGCTAGGCCAGAGTGGCTATTCGTGCTTCCATTTCTCGTGCAGCAAGAGGAAGGCCCTTTGGAGCAGCTGAAAAGGCAGCCCAAAGAGGGAGTTTCCATCACTGAAGGGGTCTGAGGTTCTGACCCGGCTTTCTCTGCCCTGCAGCCAATTGTCAGTTCTGGCTGCCTCCTCTCCTGCCCTCATCACCTTCCAGTCTTCCCTTGGCCTGTTCATGCTGCTGCTTCTCAGGCTTTCCTCCTTTGACTTATCATGGCTGTATCCATGAAGGTTATTGCATAAACTTGTGCTCTTGCTCAGAACAGCTCAGAAAGGAGCATGGCCAGCAGTGCTGTGTCCTGTTCCTCTGGTGTCCTGTGCTGTGTCCCCATGGCTCCAGCAGTGCTGTGTCCTGTTCCTCTGGTGTCCTGTGCTGTGTCCCCATGGCTCCAGCAGTGCTGGGATGGCCATGAGGAGCCCTGGTACAGGCATGTACAGGGTTCTTTGTTGTGGTTGTGTTTGGTTTCATTTTCTGTACATACAAATGCTGCTGTTTCTCTGAGGTGAGTATCCCCTAGCAAAGAAGGGGCAGCAGGTGGTTCTGTGCCTCTTCTTTCAAGGAAATCTCTCCTTTGTACGGTTCTAATGTTGCCTGGTGCTAAGAAAATACTCTGATGAACATGCATAGCAATCAAAGCAACCATTAATGTACTAATTATCTGGTATTTTTATTGACATGCAAAGTGGAACAGTGCCTGTAGTTCCTCTCACCTTCACACACCAACAGATTTCAGTTACCGTTTTTCCAGTGCAGCTCTCATACACATGGAAGTGTGAAGTACAAGCAGTGCTTTGTGAGAGTGTTGAAAAGGTTTTCCTTCAGGGATCCCAGGATAATAGGGGCAGTCAATGTTTCTCAGTTCTCATTTGAATAAAGTTTTTGCAAGTGTTTCATTTTGAAAAGTTCTTAGTGATCCATGGAAATAAACGTGGATACTCTGTCCAAGTTCTTCTGGTACTGGTTGCTCAGATTACTTCAAAGTATGTAAACCTGATGTTTTGCATGAACTGGGGATTGTAGGAAGTATGAACCAACCAGCTGTAATTTCATAATAAGGCTGCTTTCTATTCTGAAGTGTTTTGGCAAACACTAATTTAGTTTGAAAAATAAATAAATAAACAAAAAATAATCAAGCAACTGATTTCCTGATATCAAAATTGCTTCCTATAACAAGAGTCAAGGATTCTCTTGAATACAAGGGACTTTAACGATGTCTGGCTTGGTATTAAGATAAGTGTTTATATTCAAATGCAGAAAGAAGAGTTGCTCTTAAAGCTGCCGGTTTAATGGTTTTGTCTAATTGAATTCTTGTTTAATTCTTAGGATGAAGAAGTGATTGGCTTAGGTTAATTCAGAAATCGTGCAAAAGTTAGTCTTTGAAACCTTTTTAGGATTTTATTTTCACATTGCTAATTAGCATTTTGAACACTATACATGCTCTTGATTCTAAATGAACTAAAAAATGAATGCTGAGTTAAATTTGCTTAAATTTGGACCTGCACCTGTTTAATCATTCAGTCAGAAGATGGGTTTTACTGCATTTAAAATCACTACTTAATTATTAATACTATTAAAATGTTGTTAAAACATAGCGAGTTGCTAGAAGCCCTTTCAAAAGGTATTATTGGATCTTAAAAAAAAATGGAGTTAAGTAAAAGAAGTCAGGATTGCACTCTGCTCACTTCATTTCTGTGCTGTGAAGCCTGGTACCGGTTCCAGGTGGAAACATTGCTGCCCATGTCTGAGGAAGTTTCTAATACTATGAGAAGATCACTGGTGATAAAGCTTCTAGTACAGTACCAAGAGCAAGGAAAGGACAGTAAGATGGTAACTTTAATTATGTGTATAAATTAAACTCTTTGCTAGAGTCCTGTGATTGAAACTCATTACTCTAACTTTATTGTTTGTTGTGAGTGTAAACTACAACCCAATTAAATTAGAAAGGATGGGTTGATTGATGCTCACAGTCTGTGGCTTTTGGAAGGGAAAAAAACCCTGTCAAACAGTTCAAGATGATCTTGTTGGCTGTGCTTTCTAGTCTCTAACCCAAAACAAGTTAATGGATTGAATGCTGTAACAGGAAAAAATAATCCCATGTTGCATGGGATGGGATGTACTGAAGCCTTCAAGAAGTACTGTCTCATTTTTTCTGTCTGTATGAAATTCTGCTGTGTGTTTTCTGATGAGTGGGCATGACCACCTCAAAGTGACATAGAAAATGTCATTTGTCACCAAACTTCACAGTGGACAGCATCAGGTCCTTCTGTGGCATGAGAACATGAAGCTCTGACATACCCCAGTATCTTCTATCTGGTTGGACTGGCCATGCCATTCTTAGGGGTTTTATTGTTGTTGTTTTTTTTTTGGGGGGGG
>VWYP01003312.1:157673-187429 GCA_013400435.1 Pycnonotus jocosus
CTCTGTGGGGGGGGGGGGGTTTTGTGTTTGGTTGTTTTTTTTTTAGTATGGTAACTGTTTTTATTGTTAACTGCTGCAGAGTGGTGCTGGCTTTGCTCTCAGCATGTTCATTACACCACTACTGAACAGCTGCCCCTGGGTGGCTCCAGGGCCATGTTACACCTTGTGAGGGCCCTGTTTGTACCATGGATAGGCAGGTCTATGGGCTACAGGTATGGGCTCTGTAGATACAACATGGGTATTCACAGGAGTCATTGCTTTGAAAAGATGCAAGGTGCTGTCAAAGCCCTGTACCAGAAATATTATGGGACATTGACATGGGCAGAGTGAGCTCTTGCCTTCCCTTCTCTTTCTCAAAGCTGTGCTTGTGCTGACACTGAACTTGTGCCTCATCAGTCTCAGTCATCAAGATTGGTGGGAAATCACTTGAAAAAAGTTACCTCATTCCTTCACTAAATCAATTTCTATTAGTCTCCTTCTGCTGGAGACTAATACCAATCCTTATGGTCAAAAAGGTATTTGAAGTCCAGATTTCCTTCTTGTTAGAGAAAAGCATTTCAAAAAAGTGGCTGCACTCAGTGATCAGTTCATATGAGTTCGCTCTGCAAACAAGGTCCTCCTTTAGGATATGATGACCTTGATCCTTGTGTCAACTCAAAACATTCATCAAAAGAAGTTGCAAAAAGCTTCTCTAGTTTTAGCCTGCCAACAATAATTGAAAAACGTAATTTGTCACTCTCCTGAATAACTTTGATACACTAGCCATGTGTTCTGTGCATGACTTTTATTTGTGGTTTGAATACTGTATTAATTTGCTTGTGAAAGAAATAGTTGAGAAATAATGAACTCCAAACACTTCTATAATTGCAAAGTACTGCTGTGGCATAGACGTATCCATCATTGAGGTGCATCTTCTCCAGCATGGCCTTATCCATGGACCAGTGCCTTCAGGGATGGACCTGCTGCTGCACAGCCACAGATCCTCTGGGATGTGCCTGCTCTGCTCTGGGCCTGGCTGTGGCCACAGTGCTTCAATGTGTCACAGTCCCTTGGACAGGGGTCCACAGCCTGTCCAGCACAGGCACAGCAGCAGTGCCCTGGTCACCTGCAGCCCAGGTGTGTGGCCATTGCTGTTATCAGAACGTTCCCAGGCACAGCAGTGAGGTGATAAGAGCAGGGCACAGCAGTGAGAGCAGAACACAGCTGATAACAAGCACTGGACTCTAACAGCCAGGCAAGAGAGCCCCATGGCAAGCACAGGAGCCTGCTGATTAACAGCCAGGCTGCAATGACAGCTATAAATTCCACCTGCCTTGTTCCAATCAAATCTGTCATTATCTCAAATCCTTCGAGCGCCACATTGGGCACCAAAAACGACTGTCATAGTTTAATCCCAATTAAAAACTGAACCTCACACAGCTCTCTACACACTGGTGGGATGGGGGAGAGGATGGGAAGGGTAAAAGAGAGAGAACGTGTGGTTTGAGATAAAAACAGTTACATAGGAAAAGCAAAACCTGTGTGAGAGCAAAACAGAGCAAGGGATTCATTCACCACTTCCTACGGGCAGGCAAAGAATTAATTCATCACTTCCCCAGCAAAGGAGCAGCACAGCCCCACAACACATTGGTGCCTTGAGAAGACAAACACTTTCACTGCAACCATCCCCACTTCCTTCTTTGGGAAAGGTTCATACACTGAGCATGATTCCCTCCACTCTGGGGTATCCCTGTAGTCACTCAGGGTCAGTGTCCCAGCTCTGTCCCCTCTCAGGCTTCTCATTCCTGGGTGGGGTGAGGAGCAGGAAAGGCCTTGGCTCTGTGTGAGCCCACTCAGCAATAAGGAAAACATTCCTGTGTTAGCAAACCATTTCCAGCACAATCCAAAACACAACCCATGCCATACTTAGAGAAAATCAGCTCTACACCAGCCAAAACTAGCACAGTCATTTGTGAAAAGTGTTGCATTTTATTGCTTCTTTCCAGTCTGTAAACTTTCAAACAACTTCATTTATTTTTTTCCTAATCATGAACATCTCAGCTTCCTGAATAGATGCATTCCTCAATCCCATCATGTAAAGTATATCCATTTAAGGAGTCTTTTAAAATGTGTTTATCCCAAGCTTATGGATGGGTTTACAAAGATGATCTTTCTCATATTCTAAACAGTCTCTGTTACCCACTGCATATCTTAAGGAATTAAATTCTCCTATATGGATTTGTTTATTTTAAGGTACATTTGGATATGTATTTAAAATAAATGGTTCCTAGAAATGACAACAGAATTTATAGCATCTAATAACAATAAACAGCTCAATATTGCAATTGTATATCCAAGAAACCTGAGAAATAAACTAACATTTTAAGTGTTGGACCTGTTTATGGCATTGCAGGAATGATGGCAATAATTGCAGCTAAATACAATAATAGAGCCTATCATGGCTGTAAGGCAGCTGCAGCAGGAGTGATGGCCCTAAGTGCATGATGATACTTTTGGAAACAAAGCACCGTGTTTGTGAAAGCACATGGGTGTGAAGGTTTTCTGACTGACAATAATGTAAGGAAGCAGAAAGGGAAGGGCTGTGACAAACAGAGGCCTGAGAGCATTTGCATTCCTCAGCCAGCGTGCTGAGCCCCACCCAGGGCAGTCACACACAAGGCTTGCTGCAGCAGGGTTGCCAGATGCTTTCATGGTCAGGCCCCGAGTCCAGCAGAGCCATTAGGCATAGATTTGATTCAAACACCTTCCCAGAGCCTGTGCAGTGCCCTGGGCACACACTGAGCACCGTGCTGCTGAGGGTGCTCACTGGGTCCATCACTCCCTGTGGGTCCCCAGTCCCAAAGGATTCTCCTGGCACACGACTCTGGGAGTGCCCAGCCTGTGTCCTGTGGGGTCTGCACTGCCCAGTGCTGAGGAGCACCAGCTTTCCTGACATAGTTAATGGCCATTGGGACAGAATTACCCTGGCAGCTGCCTTCTTGCCTCTTCTGCCCTGGCATAGGAAAAGGTTGGGGTGTGACCTGTGTATGGTTTCTAAACCCACTGTGGAAGAGCTGTACTGTTTTCAGTCTGTTTGTGTGTACGAACCATGCAGGATGAGCTGAGCAGCAGCTTTAAGTTTGTCCTGCATAGTCAGCTGTGAAAATAAGAAGCAGGAAAACATCTGAAAGGTGGTTGTATCAGGTGGGGTTGGTCTCTTTCTTCAGGCAGCACTGACAAAACAAGAGGACACAGCCTCAGGCTGCACCAAGGGAAATATAGATTGGATATTAGGAAAAGGTTTTTTACAGAAAGAGTAATAAAGTATTGGAATGGTCTGCCTGGGGAGGTGGTGGATGTGTTTAGGAAAAGACTGTATGTGGCACTTGGTGCCATGGTTTAGTTGAGGTTAGGGTTGGGTTGGATTTGATGATCTTGGAGGTCTCTTCCAACCTAATGATTCTGTGATCTGACATCTGAGAGGAAAAAAGACAATATGAACCTCTGAAATCCTGCCTTCTGCTGAGAGAAGGCAGAGCTCATCTTTTATTAAATAATTTTAAAATGTTTTAATACTTATTTAATGTGTATCTTTCAGAGTTTGTTCTCCTGTGTTACTTTTCTCAGTTTTCTAGGGCTGAGAGATTGTCCCTTCAATGGAAGTAGAGTGGAGCACATTAGAATAGGCTTTACAGGCCTTATGGAGCTTCTGTAACCCAAGTGAGAACTTGAAGTTGTTGCTAAATACACAACATGCACTAATTAATGTACTGTAAAGTCAGTTACTCTCTCAGTTGACAGTTTTCCAGGAGAGAGGGAAGCAGGTAGAGAGGCCTGGTTTTGCTTGGTATTAGCTGTACACAGCTGTCTGTGCTGCTGTACACCTGCAATCACAGCCAGGTCCTATCTTTACCCAGTGCACTGATGAATCTCTTTCTTTACATTCTTGCTGTGTAACTTTTATTAGTCTTTTGTGCACACTTCTTCTTTAGAGTGCTAGAGAATAATGAAGTTGCTCTGATTTTGTTGCTGTGTGAGTGCTCAATCTAGTCATGAAGCTGGTTCATCTTAATCTCCATTCTAAAGGGCCTTTCTTGATAGCAACTACCCAAGGAAGACCTACTTACAATCTCTATTGGCAGTTTCACATCATTCCATTGCTTCATGAAGAATTTATTAATTTTATAAAGAATGTCTAAGCAATGCATCGGTAATTTATGAAGCTTTCATCATCATTTTTTTCAGACTGAGGGCATGTGGGAAATATCATTTGTGCCACTGGAATGATGCTCAGAAAACAAAAAATGAATACATCTACCAAGCTGTGTTACAGCTGTTTCCTACTGCACCATTTTGGCTGCACTTCAAATATGGAAATCCTCTGGATGCTATTTGTTCTTGTGAATGTAATATCTGCACAAAATGAGAGGGGTGTTTTTCACATCTCATTGTATGTTTTCCTTTATTAAGGGCAAACTTTGGTGGACCATTTAGTGCAGTAGTAACTGGAATATGAGCTTTGTATGTCTGCTAGTCTGTTGGCATTCTTACACCAATGTCAGTCTGTTACCTCTAGCTGTTTTTCCAAGTCACTGAAAGTCACACAGAGTGCCCTGCATGGCCAGGTGATGCTGAGCTGGGCTTCTCTCTGGTCTGAGGAGACATTTATGGGGTCCCTGTTTCCGAGCTGGGCTGTACAGCTCCCACCTGGACCTCTGAGACACAGCACAGTCATTTTGTGTGGATGAAGGAAAGACAATACAGTTCTGATATCAACTGTAAATTCAACTCTCTGACCTGGGACATACTGGTTATTACAAGGTCAGCATCTGATAAATTTGTGTTTGGGTAGAAGGTGTGTGTGCCATTTTCAGCTCTATTACAGTGAGCAAGGGAGAAAAGCTAAAGATCCCCTTGAGACAATTAAACATTTCTTGTTAGTTAGTTGCCTAGGTTAGGTCTTTGAAGGAATTGATTTATAGATGTGCTCATTCACTGGTATTGCCAAGCAATCAGCTTGAAAAAAGAAAAGAAAAATGTATATGGTCCTTTTTTGCTCTGGTTCTTTTTTCATGTGCTATGGAAGGTGTTAAGATTATTTCCTTGAAGACCTGAGCATTCTGGACTTAATTGGGGAATTGGTAGGGTGTAAACTATTAAACCTCATGCATTTTAATTTTAAAGGGCCATTGCACTACTACCGTCATTTAAATATTTCAAAAATTTTGTTTCCAAACCTAAAGGGTTAACTTTCAGTTCCTGATTATTTGGTGTTTACTACACAAAGGCTGTAACTTATGTGCAATAATTAGAAGGTTTATTGTTCTCCAACTGAAAATTTAGGCACTTGCCTTTCATTTACTGACATTTCTTTGGCAACACTGTCAAACTCCTACCTACTCTCTGTAGGCAAGTGATAAATATGCAACATTTACAATAGAGCTATTTTAAAATGTAACTTAAACGGTACCTATAGCAAACTAACACAAAAACTTGAGTGTTTACATGCACCGAGCCCAGGCTTCACTCCTGGAAACTTCTGTTGCTGAAGTCAGTAAGAACATATTCAACACATTTTCCATTAAGCTGGGAAAGAGCTCCCTTTCCTTTACTTCACCTTGACTCTTGGAAAGAAGAAGAAACTTGGAAGAAGTCGTTGTCAGAGCAGGTTTCGTTTGATTGCAAGACTGAAAAAAAGTATGCATGAAAGCCATCTGTTGATAATTGCAACAGTAATATCTGTTCTTAACACTTCAGCTGGATTATCCTAATAGAGATTTTGAGAGAACAGGCAGGTAGGCGAAACAGGTTTAGAAGCAGGGATATTTATCCAACTAAAGCAAGATTGTAAAATATCAATGTTTATAATTCATTTTTTATACACTGAAATACAAATCCCAGTGAAAATAGAGCCCGTGTTAGAAAGGTATCTTTGAAGATCCTTTTATTTTCATCAAAATAAAATACAGTTCTAATGGCTCATGTTTGGCTGTGTGTAAATACATGCCTTGAAAATGTCCAGTATCTGCAGGAATATCCGTAAATATCCATAGTATCCATATCCATAATATATATCCATAATATCCATAGGAACCAAAATACCCATTGAAGGTATTCTTTAATATCTTTTTAAAACATATGTTTTGCTCTAGGTTGTAAAGAGCTGTACAAGTATCCACTTGGTATAGAAATCCCTAATTATACATTAAAAAGCTTAATAAGAGAAAAAATCTGAAAGTGCTTGGAGATGATCTTGTGTTCATGGCTGAATGAATATCCTTGGCACCAGAGATCTTCAGTTCACTGAAAGGGGAAATCAGGAGCACTAAATAATTAGCTGAAGGTGCTCTGCAGGTTACAGATTGAATGCTTGTGATACAGATGTACCCACTGCCTGTGTTGTATTGTTCATGAGCATTGCAAATAAGTCATACAAATCATACTTTTAGCACAGAAAATGTGTGCAGGTCACAGGTTTCCTGCATCATTAATTATTTGGATTGTGATTGGGAGAGGTGGGTGTGTGGAATAATTTAGAGGTATTCATCCCGAGGTACACAGGTTTTTCCAGTTTCTTATGGCTGTGGGTTTTTTTCTTCTGAAGAAAGACCAGAGTATATGGCCAAGGAAAATGAAACTTTAGTCACCTTTCCCACCACCTACATGTATGCTTTAAGCTATAATAATAGTGGCATTTTCTGTGTGGGCTGGTACTTCACTGTAAGTCAGGGTCGTTCCATTATATTTGTACTTACTAAGGCGTTGGTGCACACATTTTAGTTTAGATCCTTTCTCTGGTTATAGGGATGCAAACTGGAATTTCAACATGTTTTCTCTTTCAGTTGTATGTTCCCTTCTTTTAATACAATTTTTGAATTTCCTGATTTTCTTAATTAGGCTGTACCAAATTCCGTCTAACTTTTAAAGTTATAATAGCAGGGAGAACACTAAAAATGCACAGGAAAGTTTTTATAAGCATATCTAAATATGGATAAATTTAATTTGACATACTTCTAAAAATGTGTAAATCCATCCAGAAGAAATATAGAACCAAAAAACTCTGGCAGAAAATAACATGAAGTATACAGTATCAAGGGTAGAGGTTTAATGAAAGGATTACAGTTCTCCTAGGGGTATTTTGTAGGCACCTGTCCTATGTTTATGAGTTCTGCTGTTGAGAAATGCACTCCAGGTTTACCCCTGCTAGGGAATATTTTGTGTTGAAGCTGCTGCTTTCGTTTCTATATCCACAGGATTTTTATTCCCACGTACATACAAATATATCACACGCATATACGTAAAAACATTCACATGTCCACATGAGCATCAGAAGATCACAGTTTCCCCCACAAATAATGTGACTACACTTTACGAGGACACTTCAGGTTTCAAACCTGGCATTCTGTATTTTTAACACTTCCTAGGTCCCTTGAAGGCCCTGGCCAGCCAAGCCAGTACCACTGTCAGTCTGGCTTTCCCAAGGATGTCTCTTATTTTATTCAGACTCCCTGCAAGTTCTCCCCTGGCCTTTTCATAGATTTTCTGGAGTTCCCTCATTGCTGGGCCATTTTACCTTCTCTCCTTCAGGAAAATAATTAAAACCTTGTCCCTCTCTGCTGAAAACTAGTAGAGTCCAGTTGATGAGGCTGTTCTGCATTTTTATTTAAGACTGTAGATCCTCATTCTGTGTTTGAAACCATGTATCTGGTGTTGTCAGGAGATGTTGCCTATTGGTTCTACAATGGACTTTATGAGGGGAGACTGATGCTCTGTTTGTTGTTCTCGTTCCTATACCTGATATTTTCACGGTAGCAGGAGGAAATAGCTCCTTCCCTTTGTTAATGCCCTGGCATTTCTTATCAGCTTCCAATGCCAGAAACCCAAGTGGATGTTGCTTCCAAGGCTGAGCTAAAGAAATCCTCTGTGTAGAAGTAATTCTCTATGCTCACTTTTTGGAGTTTAAAAAGTAAACAGCATATGTCCAAAAGTGTGTGGGAGGCTAAAAATGCATGTGCTTAGCAACTTGTGTGCTTCACAAAGCATGGACCAGGGAGCTGCTCCTGATAGCATGTGCTTGACAGGAGGAGAAAAGCCTTCATAAAGTGTGGGAATCATTAAGAGCCAGCCTACTGGAATTATACTGAAATTGTTAATTCATATAAAGCAAATGTCATCTTTTTTTTTTTCCCCAAAATATCATTTCTATATATTTTGCACTTGGGTTTGTACCTGATGCAGTCCTCCTACTAAAGATCCACTCCTGTATTTACATTCAGGCTTGACTTGAAGCTCACAGATATCAAAACTCTGTCACAAAACCAGGGATATATGCAAGTGCTCATTTATACCCACTATAGAGATGTGATTTTTTTTTCCCCCTTCACCCTGTCCTTTGATTTAATCATCTGAAGAAAACTGAAGAACGATTTTCATTCCCCCCCATGTCCCCAGTTTTGTAATGTCCAGGTTTAATTTTGAGCCAGCAATTTTGTTATCAGTCAGAGAAAACTTTTCTGAGATACGGGGCCTGCAAGATTTTTTTTTTTTTCCAAATTACTTTATTCCTGCATGCCAATCACAGAACGTCTTTGTTTATTATCTTTTGAGACTGTTGGAGAGGCTCTGTGCGAGTGCCACGATCGGGGTGATCTGGGTGCGTCTCTGCTGTGCTAAGGATGCTTTCAGCTCCTCTTTTGGGAAGGGCTCTGTCAGCAAGCCCACACAGAGGCTCTGAGCCATCTGCTGCTCACACCGGCGGAGATGGAGACTGGCGGCTGCTTTAGGTGCTCGCTGGAGATTTTTCTGCTGTATTTACTGTAACAACGTCAAGCTGGCCCTTGGCCCAGCCGAGCACATCATTAAGAGATTTGCATGTTGCAGCAGCAGCAGTCGAAGCGGCCAGAGGCGAGGATGATGAATGCCCCTTTGAACCAGCCAGCCCCACCCCTGGGGGCTTGTCCGGAGCCTCTCCCGCAGCCCCCGAGGTCACCCGAGCCTTACAAAACATGACTTAATGGCTTCCCGCACCACACTCGCTTGCTGTACGTTAATGAGGATTTTTTAGTTGTGTCCCTGCTTTTTGTCTCTTTTAAGACTACTTTCAGTGTTTTAGCATCATGTTCAAAAGGCTAGTCAGACTTGTGTGCTCGCAGCCTCATTAAAATTCTGTTCTGCACATCCTCTGACTCACACTTTATAATCTATCAGAACACCTGTTTTCTTTACAATGGCCACAAGGCAGCTCAAAACACTGTGGTATTTAGCATTTAATAACGAGCACAAGATATGTATTTTTTGACACTTAAAATTTCCTTTAGAAAAGCATATGGAAAAAATTCTGGTTTGAATGAATTATCTGAGTTTGCTCATCCTCCCTCCCTTCCTCCCCATGTTTCGTTATTTGAATTTTGACAAAACTCAGTAATTCTGTGGCAAATGGAGAACTCCTGCATGACATTAGGCAGTGGTCATGAGGAACTGTGGTGGAATCTAGCGAGCAATCTCTTTCCCTACAATATTAGCAGTTTTAAAATTCTTAGGGCAGGAAGTGATTGAGATTTGTATCTACATTTAAATAAGAGCCCCTCACAAGCAGTACATTGTAACTCTACGCCTATGAGGATGCTTAGAAGCTTAAGTATATAAGTTAACATCTGCCTCTTTATCATTCCATTACTTAAATCAATAGTGGGCATTGCAAATAATTTTTCTTTTAGTTACAGGCTTCTAGAATTGTAGTATTTAGCTTAATATTAGCCATTTGATACAGAAGCCATTTGAGGGCTCAGCATGGGGTGAAAAATATGATCTCAAAGGGCAAAAGCCTGTCATTATTATGTAAGTGAAGAATCATTTCCCAGCAAATATGAAATTCTCTATCTTTAGTGCTCTAATAGAGGACATACTGCAAGTTGATTATTGTAATCCTACAGTGTTATCTCATCACTGAGTGGATTAAGGGAGTTCTTTCTGCTGAGGGGTCAGAATAAACATTTTCATTTACTCCCTGCTGTGTCACAGACAAATAGAGGTGTTATCTAAGAATGTTTTGCCACACATGGTAAATATAAGTAATGTCTCAGTGATTCTTCTTCCAGCTTCCCAGTGTCGTATGGAATAGAGTGGTTGCTGACAGTGAAGTCAAGAAATAGTCACTAGAAGGGGAAAATATATTATCATGCTTAAGGGAGAAGGTTGTATTCCTCTGTAATAAATTATCTCACCTTGGTTTGGGTTAGTAAAGTTTCAGGTGTGGGATTTTGCATGTCATTTGTAGCAGGAAAGTGAGTTCAGTGCCTCAGCTGGCCCAGGAATCAAGGGTGTTGTAAAGTATTTTAAAGGAGTGAGTTCAAAAGATAGGGAAATAAATGTGCGGGTGGAGGAGATAATTATCACAGGCAGATTTAACGTCCTGCCTGTTGGAGAACAAACTTTCCAAGGAATCTTGTGCTTAAGAAGACATTATGCATAACTTGTCTATCCCATATATTCTTCCAGGGAATTTTCATAAAATACCATAAGGAGCAGTGAATTATCTTTTCCTGATAAACATTGTTCTTTTTGGAAACTGCTGCTCCCAGGATGAAACCTCCTTGTCTGAATGGAACAATCTCAGAGTACATTTCAGCAGAGGAGCTGTTCTTGGTAAGCAGCAGCCAAACTGTGTGTGGCATCAGAGCACTGGGAGGATCAAGGGTGGCAGCAAGAGCAAAGGGAGAACCAACCAGTGTCACATGAAAGGAAAAGACCTGGAGGTGCCTGATGCAGAGGGTTCCTGAGCCCATGTAAGGCAGATGTCAGCTTAGCTCTGGTCTGAATCACTCAGTAGGTACTGCAGGGGGCTTAGAAATGGGAGAACCCCTCTCTTACATGAGGATGGAGTTGTTAGCTTCCAGTAATTCTTAGAATGGATTTTTTCCCTATATGGCTTGTATATCTGAAAGATATTTTTTTAGAAAAGGGTAATTTTCATGGACAATACATAGAGGAAAAAAGGCAACAGAACACAAAATTGCTGGGGAGTAGTGCCAAGATTCCATAACCTGCAGAGTGTATACCTTTATTTCTTCAAACAGTGCAAAATAGAGGATGAATGTCTTCATACATAGCAAATAAAGTATACAAAGGCAACTGAGCTCAAAATTGTGTCTCTATAGAGGAAGAAATCTTGAGCAAATTCTCTTTTCTGTGGAAGGTACAGGCTCATGACCTTTCCCTTCTAAGGTGCCAGTTGAATCCCATCACCTCCCTTCCCTGCCAGCAGAGACCTGCCGGATGATCAATTCCAGCAAGGCTGCTGCAAGACCTCCCTGCTCAGCTCCTGCCCCTCTTCTCCCTCCTGCCTCCCTGACAGTTCCTGGAGCTGTGCAGGTGAAATTGCACAGGTGGGGCTTCCACATCAGGTTATGAATGACACTAAGTTTGGGGTTTCTTTGTCTTTGTTTGGTTTGTTTGGGGGTTTTTTAAGGGGGCATTTTGTTTTTTGTTGGTTTGTTTTGGGGTTTTTTCAGGCTGGAGCAGGTCCCCTAAGTCAGCCCCTGTGTTTGCAGTTGTGTTTGAGCTGGGGAGGGCTGGCAGGCTGGGCAGGGATGAGTGGGTGCGAGAGGAGGAGGGCAGGATCTGTTTACACTGGGTTCAGCACTAGCAGAAATTACAGCATGGAACTGCACTCTCAGCAGACAATTTGATTACTGAGGCACTGCTCCAAGCACATGATTTATCCACGTAGCTCAAAACAGATAGGAACAGAGCCAGTGTGCTAATGCAAAGTAAGAGTTTCAAATAGAGCCTAATCAGATGTGACAAAATAGAATGAAATATAGACAGAATTAAACAAAACGTGAGTGTTGTATAAAAGAGTGAACTTAAACCACTAAACACAACAAAACACAAAATACTAGTTACACGACACACTAAAATCTGTTTGAATGTGGTTTGCCACATGACAGGTTTCATTAAATCATTCATTTGACAAAAACAAAGAAGTTTTCTCCAGAGCCTAAAAGCAGGAGTATAAGCAAGGTCAGTGTGTATTAGATTTGCTAGTGCAGCAGAGCATGGCTGTGCCTGCTGGGGCTGGAAGCTCTCAGGACATCACACACACGCTCCTGGGTGAGTGCTCAGCCTCCAGCAGTGGCTGGCACAAGTTTGCTGGAGAACTTCTGATGCAGGAATCAAAACTTCACCTAAGCCCATCCAGCTGCCAGCTCTTGGTCTTTCCAGTTGCTATCAGAGAAATGCTTATGGAGTACTGTGCTGGCATAAAACAAACCTTGTCAAGATTTCTCTGTGTGAGATTTATGCAGAGTGAAATAAAAGTGTGACATGGACACCTGATGCGTGAGTCTTCTGTATGAAGCATGACACTTGGCAAGGGAGGCAGTGCTGAGCTGTGCAGACCTGCCAACTTGCACTCATTTGGAGTGACTCAGGCATTTTTTCCTGTTGGTTGTGCACAAATATCCAGCTACACAGCTCCTGAAGTTAGAGGGGGGGTTTATGCAATGAAAGACTTTCCTGAAGTATTTTTTTAACAGTGCTTCTTTAGACGTATGTTTTCCTTCTGTTCTTTAATCACAGTTAGCCTTTCAAAACAAAATCTGTATGGATTTTTAACATGAGAAGTTAAAAGAATACATTCTGCTTTTGTCTCCTTGTCTCACAGAAGCACAAGATGATTTGGGTCATTGTTTTTTGCTAAAGCTGTTTCACTGGGGAGCTGGAGACCTAACCTGAACTCCAGGTTAGAAAGTCTAAGTTATGGGAAAAAGAGAAAGACAACCAGATGTAAAGTCAAGAATTTATTGTTAATGTAACATAGCAGGCTATTCAAAAAATTACTGTGAGGCCACATGCAGCTGTAACAGAAAAAGGAGGAAAGGGAGACAGGAGAAAGCCATTACACAAAAAGTCTCAAAAGTAAAAGTCACAAAAGTAACTCAAAAAAAGTCACTAAAAATCACAAAAATAATTTTTTAAAAAGTAATACACGTAATAAATTAAAAGTTGTTGCATACACTACTGAGTACCTACCCCTTCCTTGCTCAGGTTGTGCTGCACTCCCACTGCCCTGGGTCTGAGGGCTGTGGGTTGTCAGCCTGGAGGAAGGTTTTGCTGAGCCATTCCTGTTGCAGGAGGGGTCTGGCACTGCTGCCAAGGGGACATCTCTCTTTTTGCCTGGGAAAAGCACATTGCTGCCATTGGGGGCTTTTCATCCTCCTCACCTCGGGAATCTTTGGGGCTCCCATAAAGTTTCAGATGTGTTGTTGCACCTTGCTCCTTCTCCACAGATCTGCAGCTCTGTGTAATGTTTGTGTTTGCTGTCTGGGCAGTGTCTCTGTGTGTCACAGACTCTTCACTGCTTTCTTCCTTACCATTAGGAATTGTTCTGCCCCTCCCAGGCCTGCACCCGTGGCACCTTCCCGGTGCTGGTGTTTCCCATGTCACCCTGTGCCCTCTCTCTGCAGTCAGACCCCTGCTGCAGCATCACTGCAGGGTCAGAAATGTGGGATTCTGCCCAGACTGACCACTGATCATTACATTTGCTTTAAAAACTGTGATTATTTCATGTGACTGTACAAAGCTGAGGACCAGTAACACCAATCAGAGGAGCCCTTGGTTATTAAACAAAATCATCATCAGAGCTAAAAGCAAAGCTCCAGTGAGACAGGACAGGCTGGCATGGCCAGAGGCACAGAGCACAGAGCCTGCTACCACACAAACACTGCCAGAGCCTCTTCTACCCAAACAGGTCAGCAGTTCTGCTCTCTGCTTCCACAGAACTGTCCATTGCTTCTGTCTTCCCTGTGTGCACTTATTTATACTGGTGAGGGGCTCAAACTCATCCACCTGAGCATGACAGGACAGAACAGTCTCACAGCTCATGGAATTCAACTGTGGGAGATTTTGGAAGAGATGGAAAGTGAATGCACCTGTTTTCTTAAACTCAAATAATTTCTGAATGGAGACTGACATTGGTCCCTTGGGTGCACTGAATGTAAAAACAGTAAAGGAAAAGGAAGTTTGAAATGGCAAAAATGCCGTGAAAAATTGCTATTGATCACCAGAGTGGCTCTTTCAAAATCTATCACACTGAAGTTACAAAAGGAAAATCAGTCATGTTAGGAGAAGCAGTATGTCAATACAGCTGTGTTTTAGAATCCTGATGCTGCCAGAACTGCTTTGCACCGTTGGTAGCAGTATCTACACTGCTGCTTTAGGGGCCAATCTGTGCCATGCAATTTATTACCATGGGAATTTTACTGTTAGGTTAGGAGTTCAATGTGACCAGGCAAGCTTCTCTTTCTGTTAGTCCTATGCCATTGGACTAGGTAACATTTTTTTCTTTTAAATATATATATATATATATATATATAATATGTAAATTACTAAGGGGAAATATTGAAGCCTTGGAGAGTTATTGGTGGCAGCATGAGGATTTATACAGTTTACCATTGTTATTTAAATTGGATTTTAGAAAGCAGTTCCTCCCTGTGAGGGTGGGCAGGCCCTGGCACAGGGTGCCCAGAGAAGCTGTGGCTGCCCCTGGATCCCTGGCAGTGCCCAAGGCCAGGCTGGACATTGAGGCTTGGAGCAGCCTGGGACAGTGGAAGCTGTCCTTGCCCGTGGCAGGGGTGGAATGGGATGGGTTTTCAGGACCCTTTCAACCCAAACCATGCTGGGATTCCCTGATATGCATGTATGTGACTTTAATCAGTTGGGTTTTTTTCTCCAGAGCAGTTGCTACCATTGGCCTTCAGCTGGGTGTGACAGGACAGAACAGACTCACAGCTCCACTGAGTTAAACTCTGTGAGGTCAGGCTTACAAACAGCTGCACAGGGCACACATTTGCTTAATTTCCTGAGCACAAACTTTCTGATTTTTAAATTTGTTGTTGTTGTTGTTTGTTTGTTTTTTAACACATCCTCCATTTGATCCATTAGGAGGAACATTAAAGCAGAATGTTCAGCTCATTAAGTTTCAGTCATGCAAGACTTTCATTCTCAGAATAAAAGCTTATGCATTGGAAATATTTGTAAAAAAAAAAAAGAGAATGTAGAAACTTGAACAGTTCCAAGGTACAATGGAATTGTGTGAAAGACTAAAATTCATTTGATAAAAAATAGCAGGTTCCATGTGCCAGGAAACATTAGGAGAGCATGCAAATGCAATTGGGTTTTCAGGCTTTTCACCAAGGTGTGGAAAGATCTGTAGCAATGTGAATTCAGGCTATTAAATACTTTTAATACCTGCTGTTATTCTTTGACAGGTGTATAAAATCAGTCTTCTGACAAATTCTTCTCCATTTTATATTTTGATAAAAAGTTCAGTAATTAAACTTTGCCAATGAATGTCAAATTTCAGTTAGTGAAAGAGAGAGAAAATGCAGAAACAATCATTTATTACACAATATAATGCCATTTCATTTTCATAGAAAGTGAGTTTCATTATCTTAGAACTAAAGCTATTACTCTTTCTCTAGACATTTAAATGAAGAAATATTTAGTCACAACAGAAACTGTTTTAAAATTTTGGTTTTATTTTAAGAAGGGCATTTTTTTTTCTCCTCTGATTTTCTCTATGTTCTTTAGGAACAACTTCCCTGCTAAATAAGTGAAGCATAAGAAGTTTGGCTTTCTAGAGACTCAGTTAATTCAGTATTTTGCAAGGAAACAGCAGAAATAGCACAGAAAGCAGTGAGCTGCCGAGTTACCAGACAAGCCTTTTCCTAAGCATAGAGATGATGGCTCAGAAAACGACTCTTATGAAAGATTCATTTTAATTAGTGGAATTTTTTTAGCCATACAGTGAGGCTGATTAGCCCTACACTACAATTCCATACAATTTTCCTTTAAGAGTGTCAAGAAAGCAGCTGAAATTAAAAGAATTAGATACTGACTATTAAATATTTTTAATATATTAATAAAATATCCTTAACAGGTTGTAAGACCGATGTAAAACAAAAGAATACAAAGGTGCAGGTTATTAGTATGCCACACATGAATGATGGAGGTTTTCTTTGAAGTTGCCTATTAAAAAAAAGAGGGCTTGTTGCTTGAGCTCCATGTTCTCTGAAAATAGATACATTCCTGCCCTTCCAAGACTTCTTCTGTTTTTGCGTAAGTAAAAGCAGCTTGAAGGAAAGTCTGATTTGTCCCTTGATCATCCTTGGTAAAAATGTTTCTTATGGACAGCTTTAGGACAGCAGCTGCTCCTACTCCAGTGATGATGCAGTAGGTACATTTTAGGGATGAGATAGGATCAATTCTTTTAGGACCATAATGATTTCTGCAAGAAATAGCAACCTGTGCTTACCTCAGCCTGCACATGTGCTTGACATGACTTCTCACTGTGCACGACCAGACTGAACTCTGGAAGAACTGGCAAAACTTTCATCAGAAATATGCTAGCACGGATATTTTTGGTTGTTTTGTGCTGCTTCAAAATGCCCAGTGATTCAGTTTAGTTTTAGAAATTATGTGTTTGAACCAGAGTCAGTTTCTGTGTTTTGTTGGAAATATCCTCATTGTATCCAAAGCAGTGAAAAGCTGGATTTTATCTGTTCTCAGTAGCAGTTGTACATCCCTGAACACAGCAACTTGTTCAAGTTGAGTGACTATTGCAGTCTTTTTGTTTCCAACAACTTAGCCATTTGTCCAAGTACCTAAACTTTCTTGCCTTTTTTCTCCCTAGCAGATGCACCATAAATACTGTATTTGTGAGAGGTTCGACTCTAACCAGTCATTTATTTTACAGATCAAAGAAACAAATATGTTGTGATTCCTTTTTACTTCACACTGTCAGCAGAGCATGAATAGATTAATATGTACAAAACTCAGAAACGTAAAGTTTAATTATTTACAAGCATTTTAGCTCAATTGTCAATTGGCAGCTGAGTGCAAACCCTTTGTTGCCCAGCCGAACAAGTGTTGACTCTACAAGAACAGTGACTGCACTCATCATCCAAGGACAGAACTTGGTGCTCTTTACAGGGGAGTTGCTTTTGGTGACTCTTGTCACTCCTGTCATGGGCTGGGAAGGAGAGTGGTGCCTGAGGCAAAGCTGGGGAAGGTTTGTCATGTGTAAGGGAGTGTTCAGTAGGAACCCTGGAACTCTTGGTGTACCAAAAAACCCCAGTGACACATGGGTGTGCTGTATCAGGTCATGTCCAGCTGTCTTGGCTGGTGCTTGCTGCTCTCTGTAGCTCCGGGAAAGCAGTCACTGTCTGTCCCGGGCTTCTGTCCACCTCCCCCTGGATGCAGCTTGAATCAGAGCTTTGTATCCCTGTAGCTGTTACCACAGGGATCTTTAGGGTTATAAAGGGCAAAATGTGTCACTGTGGGCTAGAAGTTAACCCATAATGGTTGTTAAGGAGGGAGCAGTAATTAAAGGTAGAAGGCACAGCCATTGTAGCTGATGTTAATATGTTTATATCAGCAAACAAACAAATTTAAATGAAATCAGAATTTGCCCCTGAACATCAGTGTGAACCATATTGTGATGCTTTAATTATTTGAAGTTAGATAAAAGTATCAAGCTAATGTGAAGTGTAAATTACTGTCTCAGGATAAATAGATATTGAAGAGCTTGTTCTTCTGTTGAATACATGAGAAATGAAAAGCACAGTGTATTGGTAGAATAGGCAGCTTCTATTTCAGAAACACCTTTGGGACTGATGAACTGCCTAACTTTAATCTGAAATGAAGAAATTCCATTGAAAAAAGTGAAATGCAAAATTGTAGCTTCACTTGTCATGTATTATCTTGCCTGTGTCTGTTTTATTCTTCTTCTCAGAACTTGCCTTTTATTATCGTTTTAATCACCTTGATGGGTGTTATTAGAATCACAAAATGTCAGCCTGGGGAAAGTGATAATCTCATCATTATTTTGTTTCAATGTCACCTTTGTCAATTCATGCTTAGCTGCTATTGAAACTGTTGGTGTCAATCCTGTGATTAGATACCAGGTGTGATGTGGCCAGTGTTTACAGGGAAGCAGGGCTTCAGTATTCCTGTTTGGAATTACCTTCCTCATCGGGAATTATTCACCCTAATTTTTTTTTTCCCTTTGAATTTTTTTCTTAGCTCTTAATATTCTGATAGATAAATAGTTTTGCATCATTAAATGCCACAGGTAATTCTCCCTGGCAGTTTGGAACAATTTTCTGTGCATGATCACAGGCAGATATTATTCAAACATCTCTAATACAAATTTAGAAGTTGCTTTTTAAGACATTATTCTATTTTAATAATGCTAGTATTCCAAACCATTTCCTGGAAATGATCATCACAGACAATAATTTGATGTTCTCAGTATCTGCTTAAGAAAAAAAGCTATTTCATCATTTGTGTTTTATTTGGGATACATTTGAAATGAGATAAGTTCAGTAAATTATTCAGAAATGTAAAAGATTGCTCAATAAAGTTTTGCATTCTTAGTTTCAGTGCATGAAAGATAAACTATTAAAAAGAGGGCCCGGTTAACGCAGCATAAAGATGATGCATGAAATGTGACATCTCCTTAACATTGGGAGAAAACACTTCCCTCCATTGAGTGCTTTACAGCTAATGCAAAATATTGACACAGCCCTATTATAGCAAACAATAGACTGCTTTCAGAAAGATAATTTTATAGAAGGGGTAGTATCATGTGATCTTATTAATATTTATGAAATATGATAACAGAAAAAAGGGAATTGGGATAGCGCTGCTATCTTTATAGACCCTATCCATTTCAGCTTCAAAATGTTTTTCATTTCACACATCAGACACTAATTAGCAAATATCTAATTAGTGTTAGAAGAGTAATCGCTCATGGGAGTTGTTGAGGCTTTGAGCTTTCATGCATGCAAAAATAGTGCCACTTTAGGTACATTTGTTGAGGTACAGTAACTTTAACTTTTATTTTCCTCTGAACTGCGTGAATTAAAATAAAAAGCAAAATTAAGCTCCAATAATTGGGGGTGGGAAAATGAATGCATTCATAAAGAGTGAGGCAAGATACAGAAAAATTAAAATTTAGGTATTTTGAAACTTCTGCAGATGCTGGTGAATTCACTAGACCAAACAGAATATAATATTAATTTGATTTGATTCCACTTTCCAGGTGAAAGCCTATCTGTAGTGTTCCTCTTTACAAAACAGATAACTGTATAAACCCCAAATGAGTGGAGCACACAGCACAGCCAAGGATGGAATAATCAAAATGCTCTCAGAATTCTACCATTTTTAAATTTTATAGCTCAAGTATGTCATGGTGATAAGTTTCTTGTTATGAATATTAATTTTTAAGTTATGTGGATTTTATTTTGCATTTCCTTTTATGAGAGATATAAATTCTATATGAACAGAATCTACCTTAGTAGTTATTTTGTCACAGAGAGGATAAATACATCTCAGCTAGAAACAGAGTGTTCAGTACAGAGCATTGTGCTTCTGTCAGCATCAATATTATGAATGTGAAGGAGGAAATAAAACCAACTATTTTTCACATCTGGTTTTAGCAACACTTCTAAGTTCACTCTGAAATAATACAAGAGGAGCCTGATTTTGAAAGTAGACTGTAGGAAATGTATGAAAATAATATTAATGATAAAATATTTAGATACTTTTTAAATATGCAGCAAAATATTGAAAAATGCTGGAGGACTGAAGAATTGGTCTTTTTTGATTCTGCCAAATTTGATAGTACAACCTCTTTTTGCTCAACTTCCTGAAAATGAAATGTCTGTCTATCAAATCTGGGTGCCTTCTAATTCATATTCATAAACATTTTTCAGTAACTGTTTACTATCAGTTTAATTTTAAAGATAATGTGGGTTCAAACTGTAGCTTTTAGATGGAGAAAAAGCAATTCGTCTGTGATCGCCACTAAATTGATTTCCATTTCAGTGCAAATGGCTTGTCCTGAAGTTTCAACTGTCCTCAGCAGAATGTTTCCTCCTAATGAGGCAATATTTGCACAGCATCAGATTGTCATACTCTCCGGGATCTGCTTCCTAAATATTAGAGAAATGGAATGGTCTATTTTGTTGAAGGAGTCAAATGGAAAACAGCTGTAAATAAACAGCAGAAAGGCTGGATGTATTTAATTTTTCTCCTGTTCAGGCAGCGAGATCTGCCTGGGGTTAACACATATATCCCAAATTTATTAATAAAGCCACCAGTTGGTCAACAGTACAAGAGAAGTGACTCTCAACTGTTTGATCAAGTGTCAGCTTTTAAAAAATTGTACCCATCATGTTGCTGAGCAAACTATTTATTCCTCAGACTCAATCCCAGTCAACTCTTAATTACAGAGGGGTTTTTACTTTTTCCTGGTTTCTGTCTTAGCTTCTTTTAAAGCCACTTTTAAAGCCACTGTGAATTCCTTGGGTTACTGAGTACAGCTGAAATTTTTAAACATATGAATGAAAACAAAATGTGAAAAACAGTGCTTAGATTACTCTGTGAGGACTTAATAGAAATATTGGGGGGAGAAAAAAAAAAAAGTTTTGAAAGAGACCTCTGGAAACTGAAGGAGATGGTATTCCTGTGCATTGAATCTGTGAAAATGGAAAAACAAGTGTGTTTTATAGAAGCTTCCGTGCGTGGCTTAACAGCATTATTGGAAATGGACTGATTTACACTGGTATGCTCTGCTGATGCTCCTTGGAACTTAAGGGGGCATAGCAGCACATTTTTTTCATCATCACAATGCTGCTCAAATAGTTTGCCTAATGGCAGTTTTCCATACGTTGTGACTTCTCTAATTCCAGCCTCTGTTTACAGTGATGATGCTCAGCCCTGACACATGGCTCGGAATTAGGAAATGTTTCCTGGGAAAGGTTCCTGCCACCAGCCTCAGTTACAGATGAGAGCATTAAAGAAGAGGCAGGCTAATTGCTTGAAGCAACTTTGACTGTACAACCTTCTTTTGCAAACCCCAGTCTGCATCTCTGTTCACTTGTCCTCGCTACCGTATCAGAAATGAGTCTTACTAAAATATTAAAGCATATACTGCTGGGTTTAGGTAAAAACAATCTTACTTTAGAGGTTTTTCCCTTGTTTTAAGGTTGTAGTTGGTCAAAAATTGCTATAAAACAAAATACATAATGCTTTTAGCATTTTGATATTTTTTTTAATATGTATTTAAATGTGTTAGTTGCTGGAAAAATTCAACACAGGTTTTCTTCTGTTGAATAGTAATTTTCTGATTAGGTTGTGGGGTTTATTTTTATGTTTCTTTAAACATGGGAGGAGTCTATTATTTCTTTGGACTTCCTCACATTTGTCAGAGCAGGGCAGGTTTTGTCTGGACAAGAATTTTGTCGTGTAACTTGAGAATGTCTGTGTTAAAATTCCACCGAGACATGAAAGAAGGAGCAGCTGATAGCAGGAATGCTGCAGGACTCTGGCTTTCTTCTTTCCTCAAAGACTGAGCTAATCATCTCTCTGTGAATTGAGTGTCCTAATTTATAACTCAACACCTGTAGGCTTTATTCCTGCTCTCCTTCCAAGGAACTGACAGGGAAAATGCAAGAGCAACCCCTCCATGGGTACCAGGGATACCGAGGCACTGCTCTCTTTGAAGGATCTCTGGGAATGCCTTTGGATCCATTCCTTTGTGCCATCTTTTAGTTTCTGTCAGTCCAGAGCAAGGGGGTGTTATTTCATTCTAACCCCCCTTTTTTTTTTTTTTTTTAAATCAACAAGAGATGTGCTCCATGTATCCAGACTTACTGGTCTATATGAACTTGATGTAGCAGAATAAGAAGCAAAATAAAAATAGTGTAAATTCTGGAACTGTCACGCTGGGCAAAACAAAAATAATGAGAAAGAATACCTTCATTAGTAATGTTTTTCAGTATTTGTAAGATTTCTGTTAAGTCAAGCAGATGGAATCAGGCTTGTAAACATCAATTTATGGAATATTTTGCAGGTGTTTAACATCGGTCTTGAGCAGTTGATAGTATTTCCACACAGCCTAATTAGCAAGGTCAAAAACCAAAGAAATATTTATAAAGCAACAGTGACCAGATCGTAAATGTGAATCATAAGCAGATATCCCATGATGATTTACTGCTTGTGGAAAAACTTAATCTCATTTTATTTAATGTTTCTCTTATTGTAAAGATATACTAAAAAAATTCTGTGCTTGTTGTAGTGACATAGTTAAGACATTTAAAGCAAAACCATTCCTTTGACATCTTTATTTATTGTATTTCTTACATTTAGATTATGTTCATCTTGTGGGTTTAACCTTTCTCTGTTACAAAAAATTACCCTGTGGAAGCATTTCCATAGATTTTAAGACCTTTATTTAAGTCACTTCAGGGCATAGCTTCACCAGAGAAAGAAACTTCGTCATTTCTTAACTCAACTTTTTGGGTTTCATTCTTGAGAAAGTTGGTTTGGAATGAGCTGAATGTACTTAGACATTTTGTACTCTATGAATGTTAAAGAAAAAAATCTTCAATGTAAAATATTTTCTCTTCCAAAATTCATGGAAGTGTCATTAGGTTATTCAGCTTGTGGAAATTATGTGTTGTAATTTTATGTCTTAGAAAAAAAAAAAAAAAAAAAAAGGGACACATTCCAAATTAAGAAAAAACTGGATCTTTTGATCCAACCCAAATGCTTCTTTGAAAAAGAGTTAAAACTCAGTTGGGGTCATGAAATAACAGGTGTCTACTTATTGAAGGTGATAAACTTGATAAGGAAACTGGAGCAGATGAATGTTGTCACTGGGGAAGCATGTTTGCCCTTTTCAAAAGCACAGATTTTCAGTCTGGAACCAATTGCAGAAATGCCTTGGCTTGCCATGATATGTAGATCACAACTAGAACAGGTAAATGCAATTTGTATAAGCATATGAATCAGAGAGTGTGATTTTAAGTACCCTTAAATGAATTAGATTTGTCTCATAATGTTCCTATTAAGCAGGTAAATATCACTGATCCTCATTATTTAGAGATCAGTGGCGTTAGCAAACACACATTATATTTCAGCTGCACAGTTTCCAGCTCGTCAGTAAGGATCATTTTGAAATCAGTTGTGAGGAGTTCTCAATCTCCCATGTAATTAAATCCATTTGTTTTCTATTTCCTTTTCTGTAAAGTGAGAACAGTAATACTTAGTGCAAATTGGATACTGAAATTTACAGAACAGTTTTTGGTGCTTTTGAGATCCCAAATGAATATAGCCATTATATCCCACACATAACTGTGTGGGGCTGTTTGGAGGAGAAATTCTCCCTGTGTAAAACTCCTGTGTGTAACCCACTGAAGGCACCAGAATGGGTTTGATGGTGACTGAATCCCAAAGCTTTCTGAGATTGTAGGTGACTGTGCTAGCAGCACCAGCTTTAGTTAATCCATAGTTATTTCAGTTTCTTCTACAATCAATACAGAACCACAATTAAAGTATATATGGGGTATGACTGCATAATCAGCATACAGAGATTTGTATTCAAGACATGCAGAACAAAATAAAAAAAAATCCTTGGTTCATATTTATCCATAGGATAATTAGATTTGCAGGAATTTATTTGGGTTTTAGGAACTACCTTATTTATTTCTTTCATGTAAATGAATGCTTTTCTCATACAACCTCAAATAAAGCCCCCTTATAATGTAATGACAATACATTGGTTTGGTTATCCCTGGATGTGTTTACTTGCTTGGTCAGAAGTACAACCAGGTGGTACCATCTTCTTAGAGCAATTTTACTGCCCTTTCAATGAGCATGGCTTGTTTGAAGTTTGTAAAAGACATATCCACATGGAATTCATAGGATTTCATGTTGTGATGCAGCAAGGAGACTTGCTAGAAATTGCCTGTTTCAGGCTGATGATGCAAAACTAGACATCTGTTAAATTAACATCTATCTAGCATTTTTTGCCTTTCAGTCAAATGCATTCAAAAATTTAAATGTTTTTTAGCTGTCAAAACAATCTGTCACAAGATATTTTTTCTTTTTGGTATAATGGGTTACTTAAGGAAAGCAGCATATGGTTGAGTGAGCTGCACCTATGCTGCAGCTTCCCCAGCTCTGCACTACCTGTGAACTACTGGAAGATGCACAGGCTTAAATTATTCCTTTTAAAAATTGGAATTAAAAAAGCAGAACTTCATACTTCCTAACCTGTTGGATCACTTGATAATTTATGTTTCAAATAAAAAACAAACCCAATTTTGGTAAAGAAAGCTTAGAAAATGTTGCCCTGCCTTTTTGTCTTAGAGCAGTCCTTAGGATGATAAGTGCATCCTGCAATAAATCACAGTGGGAGCAAGCCTGCATTCACCTACAGGTTTGTTTCTTTCCTTAATTTAAGCTATTCATTACTTCTCACGTAGAGGAGGATATAATAACGCATTAGCAATTACAATTATGCATAATTTTAATAAAAACCTGTAATAATGGGCCCTAATAATGACCAGCAGCAAAAAGCCTTTAATGCAATATATAGTGCTGCATTGTGTAGGGTTCTCATTGATCAAACCATGGCCTCTGTGTGTTGGTGACATTCTGGGACAGCTTTTATGTGCCCCTTTCAGTCATGTAGCCATGTGCCCTGCAAGAATGGCACTGAGATTTTTCCAGATTAAATTCACAGTGAAATGCAGGCCTCATTAGAGTCAATGGGTCTGCTTCCTCCAAGTCAGTGAAACCTGAACTGACTGCTTGCATCAGGATTTTGTGTTTTTAAGTCCAACATTAAAGCTGTTTAAATTGTTTCTTTCAGAATTTATTCATATACATTTCTTCTAGCCAGGTTTTGATTTGTGTATGCTTGAAAAATGGGGATTTGTTTTGCTTTTTTCAGTCCCACAGCACATAAAGCATGTGTGAATATGATATTTTGCTCTGGGAATAGTCAGCAGCTTTGCAGAGGGGTAGGATTGGAGGTTCTGAGGATGTGCTGTACTTCACCCCTAGGGAGATGAGAAATGTGTCACCCACACCACTACAGCCCTTCAGGGAGCATCCTGTGTTCATTCATGGTTTAGTTTGGATTTAGCTCCAAGGCAGGGAGAGTATTGTATAGAAATATTGCAATAACTCACTGTATTTCATTAGCTGTTAACACAAAGCTGCCCATTCCCCCAGAAGGAACTCTGTGGCCTCTGGTGTCACTGTTTTCAGAGAGGCAGATTTGAACATGGAGAACATATGGGGACATAGACTATGGAAATCATTCACTTAAATGTCACTTCTGTCTTAGCTTTGTCATCTAATTTTAATATGTTGAATGCCATGAATCTGTTTGATTGTAGTTTGCTTTACAGTGAGTTGTATTTCTTACTACTGACTGCAGCAGAAATGCATCCATGTAAATTATAATTATGGGGGATTTTTAAAAACTAGTTATTTTATTTTTTATTTGACAAACATGCTATGGCTACTACAGGTGCAGAAAACTGTTCTAGGGTTTTCAGGGGAGATTAGAAATAAGTTTACTCTGGTAAAGGCTTGATTTCACTGAGATAAATGGTTCTAGTATCAGAGAAAAATGCAAATTTTAAAGGTTCCATTGTA
This sequence comes from Pycnonotus jocosus, assembly GCA_013400435.1. NCBI lineage: Eukaryota > Metazoa > Chordata > Aves > Passeriformes > Pycnonotidae > Pycnonotus > Pycnonotus jocosus. The sequence continues at coordinate 183,171 of VWYP01003312.1, forward strand.
AGCTAGTGCACATTGCTAGAGCCTTGTGGACTTGAATGGAGTTTATAGCATTTTAGGATTTTGGCAGATGGGAATAAAAACCCCATCCAACCCAGTGAGCAGCAGTACCCTCTGTTCCCCCACACGTGCTCAGAGTTTCCTCCTTTCCCCTCCCTCCTCCTGCCCCAGCCCTGTACGGGACACAGGCAGGATGTCCTGGCCAGGTCTGATGGAACAGGCAATTCTTGGCTTGTGTCAGAGCCCTCCTGGCTGTGGGGGCCTGCTCTCTACTCATTTGAGGGAGTTTGTGAAACTTTCAGGCATTTCAGAGCTTTGAGGTTCATACCAGTTTGTGTGTACCCAGGTGACTGATGGTTTCAAGGAAGGATGACAGAGAAGCAGATTTTCTCAGAGACACAGGAAGAATGTACCAATGTTAGTTAATGTTTGACTTCTAGAGCCAGTGGTCTGAAAACTAAAACTTTGTTTTTCCTCTTTATTGTTGCTATTCTGTCTATTCTTTAGGAGTCATGAGATACTTTGAATATACCTTAACTTTAAAGTGTTGATATTTTAGACTGATAGTCTGCAGCATGAGCCTTGCCTTTGCTGGGCAGAAGCAGACTGGCAATGATCTTTAGTAAAGGTGACAATAATCATTACAGCCTCAGGGCTGTCGTGCCAGCCCACTACAGGAGCAGGAAGTGCAGGTATTAACAGGTTGGTTTTTCCTACACTGCTTAAAAAAATGAAACCTGTGCTTTTGTTTGATATTGCTAATATCAGTCCCTTTTGTTTGGTAGGGAATTCCTTAGCATGCTGCAGCTTCCTTCTGACCTGGCCCTAAGCTCATCAATGGCAAGTTGATCCTAAATATCTCACCATGCCAGTCAGAGTGAAGGGTCACTCAGAGTCTGCAGCTTACCCTACTCCTGCCTGGCCTGCTGCTGTCAGCCTGCTTTTCTCTCATCCTCCCCTCATAAGCATCACTCTGTGCCTTCCTCTGTCCATTCCCCACTCCTCTGCAGGGGTATGGCCTGGCAGAGATACAGTGGGGTTTTCTGGAAGCTCCTCTGGGAAGTGGGTGATGTGAGGGTTTTCCCAGTTGAAATTGGGACCATGTCATTCCCACCTGGCAGGCAGTGGAGGGGTTTTGCTGGCCCTGTTTGTGCTGGCCCAGTGAAAGCCCTGCAGGCAGCAGAGCCTGAGAACCTCCAGGGTTACAGAGCATGCACAATGTACCTCCAGGCTTAGGTACCAAAAATCTGAAGAGTAAGAAAATGGTTTTTAAGTGCTTTTTGCCTTAAAATGTGTTCTTGACTTTCCCTTTATCCCTCTCTTCTTTTTTCTTTTTCTTAAATGAATACTGTTCTGAAGAAGCAGATTTTGGGAGCATTGTGCCGGGAACAAAAGGATTCTTTCAAAGACTTGTTGCTCAATCTTGTTTACAGGATTTTTCTTTTCCTGAAGCCTTCTAAATTCTTCTCAATTATTCTCCTTCCCTAATGTATTCATATTTGCTGGAATAAAACTTGCTCTATTCTGAGGAGGACTGCACCGAGTGCAGTTGTTCCCAGTGTTTTCTGGGCAAAATGTTCACTAAGAAAACTGGCAAGGATGTTCTTTCTCCAGATCTCTCTGTGCCCTCCCATTCTCACCACGACTCCTGCTGCTTTCTCTCCCCTTCCTCTGTGTCAGGGCTGCTGCAGCCACTCCCTTGGCCAGCTCTGCTGGGGCTGCTGCTGCATTCTCCTGGAGCTCCCAGCCCTGCCCTGCCTGACAGCCACTCCCTGTGAAGTCGGAATGTTTGAGGTTGACTCTAAACTTGGCCTTGTGAGCTTATTTTCCTCCCAGCATTTCCTTTTCTAGCATAATTTCCATGTGTTATGACTTCTGAGGTGCCCTGCCTTTCCTGCCAGGTGTGTCACACACCTGAGTGGGTGAGGAACAACTGCACTTGTCCATGTGGCATTAATAATAATTATGATCATAATCATCTTTGGGAATACATTAATGCTGTTTTCATACATATGCGTTAGGTTAACACTTAGCTAAATAGTCATAATTAGCAACTTGAAAATTTTGTACAAGTATTAGTTATTAAACCCTTAAATGAGTCCTGTGAGGTATCATTACCACCATTATATAAACTGAAAAAATTGACCACATCAAAGATAATTGTCTTTCCCAAGACCCAGCAATGAATCTCAAGCTGAGATGTGATTTGATCTCCAAGGCTCTGTTCCAGCCATGGATTTTGCATGCTTTAAAACACTGACTCCCAGGAGTTCAATGTAACTTGTCTGAACAATAAAAAATAATACTGTTTTTATTCTATTTTCTAGTCTTCATAGAAGAAATAAGTTGTCAGTACTAGCCCAGTGTTTTTTTGGGGATCCTTACTGCAAATAAAAAAATATTTCTGGGGGATTTGGGATGGCTTCTGTATAACTCTATTAGTAGTTGTAACCTTAGGTGTTGTTTTCTACTTTGAAATAGAATTACTGAAGCAAGATATTACCTGAAAAAATGACAAGCTCTGTTAGAATGCTGTTGAAAGTTAACCCAAATGGCACAGAAATGTCATACACAGCTGATTATAATCATGCTGCTGTGTAGAATGTTATTTTTGTCTATTGCTCTGGTCTGTTTATAACCATTAAGAAGGGAATTATGCACAGTAATGTGTCTAGATTCCAAGGAAGTTATTTGGCCTGTACATTATGATTTTTATTTGTTGCTTGGCTGCAGGACAGCATATGGAGTCATTATCCACTTAATAACCGAAATAGATGCAACCTCCCTTCCCCCTGGTGAGCATGGGGATGGGAGGAGGCAGCATCTGTCACCTGTGCAGACAGACTGAGAGGGGCAGGGTCACCCAGGGCTCTCATCTCTGCCTTTTCCAAGAACAGTTCTTTGCTTGTGGGGGTTTTTTTCTGTTGATTTTTTTTTTTGTGTGTTTTTTGGGGTTTTCTTTGTTATTTTTCTACCTGGAGTATGAATTTGTTAGGCAGGTGCTATGGGAATGTCTCTTTGCACTGGTACAGAGCTCACTCCTTCCTGCCCTGGGTGGCCCAGCAATGTGCAGGGACTGTAGGGCACGTTTGGGTTCTGGGAAATTGGTGTGCCAAAGTATGAAAGATGCAGCTGGGGAGGTGAATTTAATGAACTTTGAGGCCACAGAGGAACCAGCTGAGTTAAGATGCCAAGCAAGTGATTTGCTTTCAGACTGAAACAGTCGTAGTTTGAGTGTGGTCTTTGTGGCCAGAGCAAAAGTATTTCCATGTTTGCATATTGTTCTTTGGAATATGTACTGATTCTGCATGTCCCTGTCTCCCTCTGTTGTTCAATTTCCTACTCTTTTTTGTGTAATTTTTCATGGAGTTTTTTGGTCTTGCTGGATTGTAACCAAGTCACTAATGGAGCAAATAAATTTTAATAAGGTCTTTTTTATTATAACTTTATTTAAAATGTTCAGCTCAGACTCATGTAAAAGGTCAGGGTCTTTGTAGGGGTTTTTGGGGGTTTTTTTACTTTTAGGGGTTTTTTGGTTGTTTTTTTTTTTTTCATTCAGCAGCAGTGTAGCTAAAAATTCACTGGAATCCTGTGTTTAAAATTGTTAATCTAAAGTGAAAACTATAGTCCTTAATTGTTCATGTTACTAGCAGCTATCAGCTGTGCTCATTTGGGGTTTTATGCATGAGCTAAGCCCATAGTTTATACCTGGGTCTCTGAGAAAATAAAAGATCTGTTTCTCCAGGCACCTACAGCATCAGCCTTGTCATGCTGATGACTGTGGCGAGACAGGCTTGCCATTAGTGCTGGCCCTTTGGCATCTCTTTTTGGCCGGCGAGCGCAGCCGGGCTGCTCAGATATTCACTGCACATCGCAGCCGCAGCCGGTGTGGAAGGATCCCTGCTCTGCTCTGGCTGGAGCTGTGTCTGCGCTCAGCCGCTGTCAGCTCTGCTTTGTCTCACATCGCGCTCCTCTCTCCTCTGACCTTCCCTGCGCAGGTGCTGCCCGGAGCCCTCCGGCTGCAGCATCGCCCCGGCACTGGGGGCTACCGGGGGCTGCCGTGGGTGCCCGTGAGCTCTGCTGTGCCCTCCCCCGGCCCAGGGTGGGCATCTCCTCCTCTTTCAAAGAGAAGCCGTGTGCCGGACCCCCGGGCAGGGGCCTTGGCTGTTCCCTGCTCGTCCCGAGCGCCCCAGGTGCGGTTCGTCCGTGCAGAGCAGCGCCCGCGCATCCCCGCCCCGCACATCTCCACCCCGCGCATCTCC
>VWYP01003312.1:187754-210102 GCA_013400435.1 Pycnonotus jocosus
CGGGCAGCTGCTGGGGCCGAGCTCCAGGGGAAAACAAAAGCAAGTGCAGCAACAACGCTCCTTCCCTTCCCCCCCTAAAAATACAACAACCCAAAACAACCAACAAAAACCCTCCTCAACTGGAAGGTGTGCGCCTGCCCACGGGAGGGGGATTGAAACCAGATGATCTTCAAGGTCCCTTCCAACACAAACCATTCTGTGATTATATGAAAAACCAAACCAAACCAAAACAAAAACAAACAAACCCCCCCCCAAAAAACAGCCAGAGCTAAACTCGCAATTTCTGTCTTCTCGTGGCTTTTCTCCCCGGGCTTCAGTCGGGCAGGAGCAGAGGAAGCGTTGGGTTCGTGTGTCCCGCACGCCTTTGTGTGGAGAGAGGTTCGGTCTGCAAAGAGCCCCAGCCTTTAGCGAGTGCTGCACTAGAGATGAACGTTCCCGGAGTGAAACCATCCCTCGGTGTGGATGCCACCTGTCCAGCCGAGTGTTAAACTCAGTTTTAATGGGTTTGGGGGCCATGCACTGTGTCTGTAGCTGTATAGCTCGAGCAGTGGCATCCTCCTATTTGCTGCTTTAGTTAATATCGGATGTCATAACAAAACCTGTAGCTGTGTTGCAAGGTCAGTGAGTGCTGCAGCTCTGCTTTGGCAGGCTCGGCTCCCTGCTGACCCTGCTGGCAGGGCTGGGTCACTGGGTACCTCTGAGCAGTCATCTGGGTAAGGAGAGGTTTCTCAGAGTGTGACACAGCAGAGTGCCTGGGTGTTTGGCTAATTCCACCAGCTGCTTTGAGACCTTCAGACGAGGTGAAAGCCTACAGGTGGAACTGCAGGGACCTGCCCTACAGGTGCTATGGCTGTGTGGCTGGGCTGAGGGGAGGCAGGGGCTGCCTGCAGCCTTCTGATGGACACCTGGGCAGGGGGAAGGGCCATGATTTCCCTGCCCAGGTGTCCCTGCTTGGTGCTGATGGCTGTCTCTGGGTCAGCTAACTGGGCACAGGTGTTGGCACCTTCCAGCTCTCCACCCCCTCACCTGGGCCTCCCCAGAGCTGCTCTGTGCAGCCCAAATGCACTTGGGTCACCATCACAGCCAGAGTTATGCCAGGGTGATGTGAGGCTCCAGAAATCCAGGGCTGGCTGCTGCTTTTCTGTGGATGTCATTTTAAAACTGTAAGTAAGAAAAATGCTTGTGTCTTTTGTGTTGGGTGGCTTATCCAGGAATAAAAGTTTCCTCCTACTATCTTTGTTGTATGCTTTTGTTTTATCTTGTGTATCAGCAGGTGTTGAAAGTATTTAAATAACATCCTTTCATTGTTCCTAAAGGACCTCTTGATAAGCATAAAGAAATATTTCCATTCTGGTGAATACCAGAATATGTATTGGAACTACTTAAGCCTTGGATCAGACATTACTTATGATGTTAGGATGGGTTTGACTAATTCTTAACACACTGAGAAGAGTTTTGTAAATGAAATTCACAGCACTGTGTGCTTCTTCACATTTTGTTTCTTTGTCATTTACATGTATTGGTTGATGACAATTAATAGTCTGTGAATTTGGCTGACAGCAAACCTGTTAGTTGAAACAAAACCTAGGTGCTACAGTAGAGATAAGGGTAACAGAATGCTGATGTTGTGTTTTATGATTTATGCTTTGTCTGGCTTCACTCTCATATCCTTTATGCTAAAAACCCCCTAAACAGCAGCAGCATGGTATTGCTTTACATTATTATAGTTACTTTGAAACCTTAATCAGCAGAAAAATCTATAATGAATGAGGTTATATAAAATTTCATCAGGGATCCAAGTGTTTCTCCATTGAGTTCAACAAGCATGGAGATGGAAAAAAACACCCAAACAGGAGATTCAGGGAAAGAGGAAATGGAGGATATTAGACAATTTGAACACTGTAAGATTGTCTGTCTGCTTTGTTGTTTGGGCTTGTTGTGTGTTTGGGCTTGTTGTGGTTTTTTTGGGTTTGTTTTATTTTTAAAAAAATTGTACCCCTTAATTGTTGTGCTTTTGGTGTGCATTAAGATGAGAACTTTCTGGGAAGTGTATGACAGTGGTGGCTCTGTCATGTTGTGTAGTGTAGTTAATATCTATTCTTGGCAGCTTCCAGAGGGGTTTTTTTTTGGGGTATTCAGTACCTGAAGTTGTACCATTTTATCCCAGATTTCATAAGTAAGGATGAGGTAATTGTAAAAGAGCGTTGGCTGGTAAGTAAAGTTTGAATTGCGTCCGTGATTGTCACAGGAGAGAGCACGTCAAAAATGACAATGCCTGTAATAAACTGGCTGGGTGAAAAATAGTAAAAGTAAAAATAGTTCTCTCTTCTTTTTGTGTTAATTACTTCTTCACTTTGTCAGAAACTGTTTGTGGGAAAGCTTTTGCTTTAATGAGTCTGTCTTCATAAAGTTGAAGAACATTTCAAATAACAGCCAGATAGTTCTGAACAACCCATGCTCTTAGTCAGCTGTATGAAAGATGTGGCACAGTCTCAACTGAGTTTCCATGGAATCAAAATATGTATATTCCAAAGGAAAAAAAAATTAGAGGGAAAAAAAGAGGAATGTTATTATTAAATTGGGATCATTCTTAAATACAGTATACTACTTATTATTGATAATTTTGAGAGAATGACTATATCTAAAAAGCCCTATCTTGCTATTTATAATCTGAACTGGTTGCATTTCAGAACTGTGAAACAGTTATCGTAAAACCAGACCTATAATGTGCGTTTAAACTTTAATTTACGTTTTAATCATCTGTAATGTAATGTCATACTCACTTTTTATAGCATTTTTAATATCCATATGCTTTTTTTAACATTTCTGTCAATTTTTAACAATTTACTTAAAATACTATATCTTAAAGTTCTCAAGAGTCAATCATGTTGAACCCTTACTGTTCTCAACAATCGAATCAGCACTTCACATTTACCAATTTTATTTTCATTTTCTTTTGCTTCAGTGTGCGCTTTCTTAGTGCTATGACAGGGATAAAGGCAGCAACAGCTGCTGTGGTTCATACCACAGCTTCACCAAAATCCTGTGTTTGATGAGAGCTGAGGAAATGCCAAATTCAGGGTGCTTTTTATGCCATGTCAGTACTTGGTGGAATTTTCTTCCATGTGCTGTACTAAAGCAGATGGGGGGAGAAAACCAAACTTTTCTGAACTTGCCTCCCCTTTTTTCTTATTAACGCATTGGCCTGAGTCATAGTCTAGATGCAGCATGAAAGTGTTTATTAAAAGAAGCTCTTGACTCATGTGGTGAGTAGGACTCTGTGTGTGGGGCTCACAGAGTGGTTTTTGTACCCTGTTGTTATGGCACTGCTGCTTTAGCAGTCCCTGCAGTGTTCCTGCTCATCACAGCTCTGGGATACCTGTGCAGGAGTGCAAATCTTCCAAGTTCTCAAAGGGTCTTTGAGCTGTAAACTCAGAGGGCTTGACAATTTTGGTTTATAAGATAAGTGGGATTTTGGGTGTTATGTTATGGTAGACAAGTCCTCTTGATCATTACATGGAACAACTTGAAGCAGTTAATGAATTGTCAGGTGTTATTAATAGGGTGTAGACTTAATCTTGTAAGACCTCTGTGCTATAAATATAGTGGAAAAGTGGAGTTCTGGTACAAAAAACTGTGGATCAGAACACAAGTAAGCAAGAGCAAGTTTTAAAAGAGTAAGATCTTTGTTAGTGCTTTTCACTTCCTCTGGTGTCTTGTATTTAGAGATTGAGAGCCATTTTTCTGTTGTCACCTTATAACTTTACTCTGAAAATAAAAAGTTATTAATTTCACTTCCTCCATTTTTTGGTCATCTCTTGCAGTTTTTTTGGCATCCTTGGCTCATGGCACAGATAAAACTTGGCTTCAGCAGGGCAGCAGATCTTTGGATCCTGACATAAAAGCAAACAATTATAAAAGGTTTATAGATTTGGTTCTGTGCTTCCACATTATCAAGGAAATGTGCTTGTGTCAAGATCAGCTCACAAAAAAGAAGAGGTTTTTGATTACCCTGGTTGTTAGGCAGTGACAGCAGTGGCCTTTTAATTTGTTGACATCCTTCTGCTTTTTGCCATCTGTATCATAGGTGTAGCAAAGCAGTGTCTATAGAGGCTGGAATTGAATTCACAGCAGAAATAATCTCAGAATAGAAGCCAGCCTGAATATAGGTCAAGTTAGTGCACAGGAAACCAACACATCTTCAAAGCTGTGGCTCAGAGAATGCTCAAGGGTATACTTAAGGCATGAATGTTGCATATTAATTCAGGGGACTGGGCAGTAAAACCAGGCTTTGTTCACTTTCTACGTGTGTTGCCCTGTAGTCTGACATAAATTGTGCACTCAGTGAAGCTGTGTTGCTCTGTTGTCTCAGTGTAGATTTGTATTTCATGTAGAGAACTTAAATTACCTGCTTGTGAAGAAAATGCTTTAGGAGCCTCACAGTGCTCTCCTGAAAGCCAGCCTTTGTCTTTGCAAGCAGAATGTGCCTGCAGAGCATGGAGGAGCTCTCAGCCCGTGGCAGGAAGAAATCAGGCACATCTGAACCTTGTAAGTAAATTATTCTTTCCATCCCTGGTGTTAATTGAGACACAGGAGGTTCAGGTGAACTGGCTGCAGTTTAGGCACAGATGAAAGTCATCGGTTTACTGCTGGTTTAAAAAATGTAAATCTTCTATGGGAGACACTTCAGGAATTGTTTGAGGTACTGAGGAGACATGAAGGCCTTAGCGTGTGACTGTAACTAGAGAAAAAATTCCAAATGGAAATGTGTGAAGCAGACAACAAGTTGGTGCCACAGAAGTCTGACTCTTGAAGTGTTGTTTTCCTCTGTGTGTACTGAAATGTGCATTCCTCTATGGTTTTAGAAATAAATACAAGGGTGGGGTGGAATTACATGTCCTTTGAAAATCTTGTACCCAAATAGTCAAGAACATACTGATTATCTCCTATTTTAGTACTTTAGCAGAATTTATGGAAGTACTGATTTCCATTCATTCATGAAATGATTGGTTTCAAAACATATTAACACTTATTTTTATGGAATAGAGAAAACTAGAAATTAACTATGTAAATAAAATAATAACTTATACCTAAGTTATTATCACTTACTGAGTTGACAATGATAGGAATCAAAGATTATTTTCAGTAGCCATTAAGAAATCTGCATGAGTCATTCCAAGCTGCTTTTGCTGGGGTTTTCTTTTTGTTCCCTTTTCAGAACACTTGGCTATCCCTTCTATCGTGTAACACAGGCAGTTGTAGATCAATTTGTTCAACCATGCATATAGTGAGTAAGGTTGTACTGTTTGGACCAAATGGAGGTCATAAACAGTTTTAATTTATAATGATGCTATCACATGTATTCAGTTATGCTCAAAAAGCAGCATTTAAGTGATTTTATTATTCATACCAGCAAGACCATCACAGTTTTTCTTCACCCTGCCAGGATGTAGTAACTTAGGCTTGTGCAAGGTCTTTATTTTGTGCCTCTCACCAGTAAAATTATATCTGATCCTGATGCTTCTTTTACCACACCAGCTGCATTTCTCATTGTAAATTGGGTGCTGGGAAGGTAAATATAGGCAATATAAGACACAGGGGATTTTCTTGTGTGCTCTGCCTCCCTTGTAGACCTTGTGCTCCTCCTGTATTCCCTCTGAGCACTGAACAGATCTGTTCTAGGGCATGGAGGCTGGGGAGAGATGAAGAGCCACACCGTGCCCTTATAATTTTATAGTGCTTGTGGTGTTAGAGATCCAAAGGTATTATTGAAACAGGGTTTGGGGAGAAGAAGGTGATACATTTTATTAAACCAACAGATGTAACTGAAAAAAAAAAAAAAGATGCTCTCAGAGACAGTCTGTCTTCAGGTCTGAAACAGAAGAAACAAAACCAAATGGCTGGAAAAATTAGCTTTGTGTTTGTGTCACCCAACTAAATAATTGGCAAAGCAAGGCTTTGCTAGATGGAAAATACAGAAGGATATTGCTAAGAGAAAGTGGCCATTGACCTCTCTGCATAACCAGAGCCTTTCCTTTAACTCCAAGGACTTGCAGTCAGTGAGTGTTTCTGGCCAGCAGTCCCTGTGAGAGGTGTGAGTGCTTTCATAGTCATTTGCCACTTCATTTCCCCATCGTGTGCTGAGTGATGCTCTGTGTCTTCCTGAGAGAGGCTTGTAGGGGATGGATCCAGCAGCATTGAAACAATGCAGTGTGGTAAATGTTCTAAAATTGTTCTGTTACTCCAGGAGTTTGAGGTCACTGAGGATGTGTTTGCATGTGGACTAAAACACACGGGAGAACAATCCAGATTTCTAGCAGAGTAGACAAGTATGGTATCAAGACTCTTTTCTGTGATTAAACTTAAACTTGGCTTCCTCAGGTAAGATTGAGGGGAAAGCTCTGGTTTAGTTATTTTCTCTGTAATGGTGAAAGTGTAAGGAAAGGGCTGGAAATCAGCTATTTATATCTCTGCACAAAATGGCATTGCTAGTAGGTTTCTGTGTGTAGTTATTTTGTAATGTTCACTGCTGTGGTGCTGGTGTGCTCCTGGAGTAGTGCCTGAGGAAGCTGAAGTGGAAGCACATTTAACAGCAGTAAAATACAGTTTTCTCAATCATGTTCATCAAAGCCCTCCCTGTCTTATGGAAATGTGGCTGATTTATAGAGTAACTTCCATAGGAGAATGACTTGCCTTGCTCACTGGAGCTCTGAGGAGTCAAGCAGTTCAGTGTCCAAACACTTTTAGTGCAAACACTAAAGTTCTTGTAGAATACAAATTATTTTCTTCAATGTATAAGCTCACGCTTGGTTTTAGCCACACAGTCTTCTGTCTTTCATGAAAACAAACAAGCTGCATGCATGTTTTCAAGTGTTTTGTTGACCTTGGATGCAAATGCAGCCATTTGATTCCATTGTGAATTTGTAGATAGACCTATGAAAATGAATACTTCTAGAAGTGTATGTATGCATATAAATACTTCTAGAAGTGTGTCTTTGCATTTCTTGAAAGTTGTTGTCATGGATATAATCTAGTTCATTGTAAGAGATGTGGAAACTTCTTATCAAGACTTGCATGAGACAAGCAATTCACCAGTAAGGGTGAGAAAATACAAAATGAATGGGAAAAAGGAAAGATCTCTCCCCTAATTGTTCCTGTTACTCATTTTAAGTGTGCACAGGCCAAGGAGCTTCTTACAGCACTTGGGACTTATTTTTGCTTGTTTTCTTTTCTATAGGTAGTGAGGCAGTTCCTTTAGAGTATTTACTAATAATACTCAGGGAAAAAATGCAATAACTAAACTCATGGATCTCTAAATCTCTCTTATCTTTTTGTCCCCCTGAAATTTCAAGTGGGCTTAATTTCCATAAAACGGGAGGCCTTCAAAACACTGTAAGGGATCCACTGGACTCTTACAGCAGCAGAGCATGAACAATTCTTGGTACATCACACAAATTGCTGCTGTGTTGGGTCAGCTAATGGTGCATTGATACAAATACAGAGAGATTTAAAAGCCCATTGTTCTCATTAATGTTTTCTGTCCTTATGGTAACTTTAGGTTCATATGTTGAAGGCTGCTTAAGTGAGAATCTGATTTTAATGGATCTATATTTAAGTCAGTGGATTCCTAGTCCCCAAAGGACAAAAAAAAAAAAAGAGATGAAATGCTGAAGCAATCACAAATTTATCAATAGGTTTGCAAGTTTAAAGAGTTGTTTTGCAAGTGTTGCTATACAAATATGAAAATTGGATTCCATCTGTCCAGAGCTCACCGTGATGGGTTTTAGTGAGATTCTGGAGGCAAACATTTGTAGAAAAACATCAGTTCTTACAAGTTTTGTGGTATAAAAACGATACAGAATTACCTGGGGTTGAAACTGACCCCTGATTCCCTGAAAATAATTTGTGAACTCATCTTGATAACCTCCTCTCTGGAACTGGAAACCCTTACAAAAGAGGATACCGAGTTCTGTAAAGCTGTTAAAATGTTCTTTTAGGCTACCTGAGTACCTTCAGACCCAGATGGCAGAATGTAACACTGTGTGCCCTTCATGAGCTACCACAGCACTGTTCTGCACAGTCCAGAGAGAGATCCAGATTGCCAGCAGCTGAAGTTAACTGACATTGAAAATCCTGTTCCCTAATGCAGTTGAGTTGGTAGGATCTGATAGCCCAAGCAGGGTGCTGCAGCAAAGAAAATACCTCTTTTTCAAGGGTTGTTCCTATTGCATGTTGGCTCCAGGTAAATCTGAGTGTGGTTGTGGGCTTGTGTCAGTTCTGCAGACAAGTACTTTGTGTGCTTTGGGCCAGCTGACCAATTGCCAGTTGGCATAGAGCCCATTTGCCTTGACCATGTAAAGGCAGAAGGTTTGAACAAAGCAAATCACAGAAGCTGCCCTGATGTTACATCATATACTTAGGGAAAAAAACCTCCAACCAAAGACCCAAACAAACCACACACATCCCACCCCCATCTTGCATGAAAATGAACCCCACTCATATGAGGACTTAATGTGTGGATCTTTTCTAGATGGGTAGGAATTCAAAATTAAATTTGAAATTGAAATTTGGGGTTTAGTTTGTAATTGCTTTTTAAAAACATTGGAAATATGAATGTACCTCTGATGCATTCCTTTAAAAATGTTAGTTCTGGGTCAAGTTTCTTCTTCTCCTACCACTTAGAGCAACTTCATCTAGAAATTCCAGGCTATATAAAATTGTCTGTAATACCTTTTCTTTAAAACAGATTTATCAAAGCTAATATGTTTTGTTGCTATGATAACTCAGTTATCAACATTAAACATTTGTTCAGTCATTTGTTTATCAGTGGCAGTTCGTTAGTAGTTATAAGTAGAATTCCATCTGCCAGTTAAACTATATTGAAAATTAATGTAGAAATTAGCAGCTCCTGTTTTTTGGGGGGCAGGGGGAGGTGTCTCTCCTAATGAATATATGAACTTAATTGCATCTCCAGAAGATGGTTGGGGGGCATCTCAGGTATGCTGCACACAAGTGTGCCAGCCAGGCGCAAACAGGCACACACTGTGATTATCTCAGTTTTCAAACCTGGAAGAGACAAGAACGTGTTGCTAAATGAGAGAGGCAGTATGTCATGCTCACTGAGATAAAAACAGAAGCTGCCAGACACTTTGGCTTTATTCTGTGAATTCTTTGCTTCAAAACTCTCCTCTTCCTTTCTGGCTTATTCTGCCTCCCATTTCTCCTTCTCCCTCCTTCCTCCGCTGCTGTCGCGATCTCTCTCTCATTGTTCTCTCCCTCTTGCCCGTCTTTGATGCACATACGTTGTCACATTTCATTGACTCTCCCCTCTTCTCTGTTCTTACACTCACGCCTAGTGGTGCTTCAGCCAGAGCTCGCAGCCTCTCCGCCGAGTTTTAGTCATGTGTGAGGCTCAGTTTGATCGAGCGCTCCTTTCCTGCCTTTTCACTCTCGCCAAAGATTAAAAGGTGGCGTCACATCGCTCCCCGGCTTTCTCCCGCAGGAGGGACTTAAAAGGGACAACAAAAACTAATCACTTCCAATAAGCGTTTTCGTGCAAAAAAAGGGGGACTTGGCTGTGCGATTCGAGGCCGGTGCTAAGGATTGGGAAGGCTGGAGGATGCTTCATACTGCTAACAAGGGAAGGAAGCCTTCAACTGAGGCAGGTAAGAAGTGTCTGAATCCCAATGTTTTATGGAGTGCTCGGTGCATTTTTCAGCGTTCTGTAACTGAGGCAGGCAACTGCAGCGAGAGGCAGCAGCGATGTTGTATCAGATTCCTTTTGTTTAAGATGTAAAGTCTGTGCTATAAATTGAATTAGAGATGGGGTTCTGAGGACGCTGTATTCACAATGACTGCTTGTTTTTTCACACCCCCCCATTCCCTCTGTGTATCAAAATAAATCGAGAGCCAGCTTTTGTGAGAGCTGGACTTCACTTAAGGTTAAATTCAGTGCTGAAATCTCAGTGTAAGAAAAGCTTTAGAGTCTTACAGCCCTCGGGGAGCTTGCATTCTGCAATTTGATTGCAACAGCTCAATTTAAAAAATTCCCTTATTTACTATTTACTGTGTAAGGTAAAACCCAGCATTGAGTTTAGGTCTAGGTGAATGTGGTTTGTTTGCCTGGCATTTTGTCAGATGAATAGCTGTACCCTTTTAGACATACTGTAAAACCTATTTTGTGTTTATGTTTTGTAAATTGAGATTAAGTAGCATCCTGAATGGAATACGTGACTAAAACTCATAAAATGCATCTGTGTTTAGTAAAGCAATCACCAAATTAGAATAATGGATTTATGTCAGTTGTCAAATGGAGTTAACTCTGAAAGTGCTGTCCACAAGTGCACTTGGATTACAATAAAGGGCTTTCTGTTTAACAGTTATTGAGAGGAGCTAATTTATCAGCAAAGCCTATGAACTTAAGTCTTGTGATAATATAAAATTCTATAGCCTAAAGGGTTTGTGGTTTGGGGAGACATGCCCTTTGAGTCTCTATAAAAATACATTGAGGTTTTATAGGGATTCCAAAGGCAAAAATAATTTTACTAAGTGCTTTTTATTCACAACTGGAATGTTTAACTATTGGGACGCCTGTTTCTGGTTGTCACTGGCTTTGCTGCCTTTTTTTTCTGTCCCTACATTTTACAGTTGCTCTCTGTATCAGCAAACTGACTCAAAACAGGAGGGAGGGATTCTGAGCAGCAGTGATATTCTGAATTTCATTGTCACACTGAAGAGTGAGCAAGCAGTCAAGGATAGTTAGACCATTATTAGGGCTCTGGAAGAAAGCAAATACTGCTGTAGTGATCAGAGTTATTTGTAAAGTGGAGCACTTGCTGGCTGCCTCAGAGCTGGGAAAAGCCAACTTGGTAAGCTGTCACAGAGTAAACACCGCTTGACAGGCAGAATTTCGTGGTGCAGACCCACAGATGAGCACCCCGCAGAGCGGAATGAATCTGTTTACTTGAGAACTTTGGGATTTATGCGAGTTCCCCGAACGCTGGGTGCTGGCTGCAGCCGCCCGAATGCGCAGAGCCGGTCCCTGGCGGGCTCTGTTTGCTGGGGCTGCTGTACAAGACAAGGCACCAGAGCTGAGAGCCCCCAGGGCAGCTGAGCCTCCCTCGCTGAAGGGACACCTCAAGCCCTGCTCCTTCCCCTAGCGCTGGTTAATCATACACTTTCATCCTCATACTAAGGGACAGATTTTTTTTTTAAATTTTTATTCTATTTTATTCCCCCCTGAAGACTTGAAATCAGAATTTGCAAATGATTCACTCCTTTGCTGTGGATATTTTTACTTTTTTAACTAAGTTTTACTTTTTACTTGTTTATTTTTTGGCATTGGAATTGCCTCTCCAGCTCTGACCTTTCAATGTGTTTCTGATACATTCTTCCAAGTTCTTTTTATGCTCTGGTTATGCTTTCGGATCAAACCAAAATTAGGAGCAACTTCTCCAAAAAAATGGAAGTCCTGGATGTAATGTGGTACTTTAAGTGATATTCTGTGGCTTCAATAAAGTGTATCTGAGCATAAATGGCAGATGAATTCTGGTAGGAATTAGTCATGAAGACTTTGGCCCTTATGAAATGGTAGAAAAGTGGAAGGTTGAAGCTGAGCCACCTCGATGTGCTTGAGCCCAGAATGCAGGATCTGAATTGCAGAGCGTTTATCTCTGATTTTGGCATTTGCTAACTCTGCCCTACTGGATGTTAAATGGGTGATTAATAGAAATAGCAGCATTTTACTGATGTTCCAGTAGATGTTGCTGGAGAGCAAAGTTAAGATTACTTCATCTAGAGAAAGAAATGCAGTGAGATTACAAAAACCAAAATAAAACCTAAAGGCTGTTGGTAGTTCCCTAATAGGAGATCAATACTTTTTACATCCTTATTGTAGGTGCTGCTCCATCTGAAAACCTGAAGGGATACATGTGCTGAAATGAGACACATGTAGATTACTACAACCATATGTCTTTTAAGGTTTTTAGTTTTTACTTGCCTCTTCAAATTTTATCACTATTATTAATGTTGTTTGATTTGTGTTTTCTTAGAGGAAGGGCTGAAAGAATATCCCTAGAAGTTAGGGATTTGGGTTTTTGTTTTTAAATAGAGCCACAAAATACAGACATTTAATTATAAATTAAGAAAACAAATGCATGCCACCTCAAAATTAGAGTTCTAGTCCAGTGAAGTTGCTTTCCTTTAAGAACAGCAAGAGCTTACCAAATCAACACATAAAAGACAAACCCCTCTTAATTTGGAGTTGTTTTATGTGTACTTATTTTATCTATTAACAATTGTGAGTTATCATTTTCTTATGCAATGAAACTCTGAGAGAAGCCCTATGATGAGTCTCAAATCAATAAATTGTAAACACCTAATGGCAAATGTGTGAATAGAGAACTGTGATGTTCTATGCTAAAACTACTGCTTTAATTAATCTGATAAAATGATAAAGCAATCCCAAAGGAGTGGAGGATTTTAGTATACAGGCACTAACTGATGCAATTTCAGGCAACCACTGACCTCTATCTGTGGGAATATTTATTTTTGGAGATGATCATCAACCGTAACTGATTTCAAATTCAAAACCCTAATGTGTGTTGTGTTTCTTTAATCCTAGCTTTTCATGTAAAGCAGGATAAACAGGCAAAACTTAGGCCAGTCATGCTAAAAATGTGATCTCTCTCTGTGCAACTGGTTTGTGCCTATTTGTACCTTAAATAAAAAAGACAAATTATTTGACGACCTTTTAGAGAAGAGATTTCAGTTTTCAGAATTAACATTACTATGTTTTATAATACACAGGAGCATGCCTTTATTTTGTTTGGTACTTAATGTGTAAGAAAATTTCAACTTCTGCTTATAATTGAGAAAAAATGCAGATAGAAAAAATGTGTGGCAGATCTCTACAATCTTCTCTCATGTAATTATAGCATTGTAGGCTATTTATTTATTGTGGCTTAGATTTAGTATTTTTATGGGTTTTTGCAGATGCACATGCCAAAATGTCTTTAATCTGACAAGCTTTAGCTTGGTTGGGGTTTTTTGGTTGTTATTTGGTTTGGGGTTTTTTTCCCCATATAGGTTTGCTGTTGCTAGTAGGGATTTCCTTGATGTTCTGCTTCTTGAATTTATTGCTCAATTTGTGCATGCACAAAAGTGTGTGCATGCTCAGGTAATTCCTTAACCTTCAGAAAACTCTGTGTATTTGATATGCAGAAGAAGTGAAATCTTTCTGCATTTTATCAGTATAGTTTAGGAAATGTAATGCTGTATTTATTTATTGAATGGACATGTAGTTTTTGTTTTCAAACATAGTACTTCCTACTGTTTTAGAGACCATTAGCCATGGGCATTGAATGTTGTGTGTCTCAGTTGGCCATGGCCAAAAAGTTCATGAGCACTTTCACATTTTTAAAATTCTGTCATTCAGAAAAATAAGGCTGTTTCCAGTGAGAACATCACCAGAATTATGTTCTCCTACCTTCCTCACTCTGACTTGTCAATTCAATGATATGGTACATAAATTAGTTTAAAAGATTGTAATATGTCACCAGTTTCTAAAGAGAATTCCCTGTTGAAAACATTGGCAAATTCACTTTAAAGGCTTATGACACAATATAGCCCTAAGGAATAAACTTTTATCTTTGTATTCTTCAGTTCCCAAAGTCATGAAGAGAAAAGAAAGCATACTTGTGTACTGGAATTTTATTTAGGAGAACACTCCTGAAAGCTCAAAAGAGCTGCACAGGGTCAATAATTCTGGCCACAATTGAGTTTAGTGCCATATTTTTCAGTAGCAGCAATAGTGTATTCCAAGGTTTGTCTCTGGATGCTTATTTATGCATAAACAACAACAACAATCTGAATCCATGTATTTAAATTTAAGCCCATTAGAAATTTAAAAATATCTAGTCTCACATACTGGAACTGAGAAGGAATATATATCTAGGAGTCTACAGTAAGTTATTGAAATATAAAGCTGGGATGTGTACATAGGAAAATATACTGCAGATAATAGTAATTTAATGACTTATTTGTGAGGCTTGCATCTGTATCAGAGACTGTGATAATATCATTAAAACAGGTAACTAAAAATGTGAAAAAAGTAATTTTAAAAACTAGAAATAAGATTTGGCAATGAAGTCATCTTCGGAATCTTCTAAAGGGGGATATGGTTGTATATATTTTCCTCATTAATGATGCAGTAACTCAAAGTATGGGATGCAAGTTTTTAGCTGTACTGTGTAGAATATATTTAGCTAGCACAGTTCTTTCTGTATGCATGCAATTTTGGAAGATATGGAGCTCAGTTGCTATCTATAGCTTATATTGACTTAATAAAATTCAACCTGTAGCTCATAGCTGATTCCAAATTTAATAACTTTTGTATTGTTATCATGTGAAATATTATTAGAACATGGTAAAACATTGCATTAGAGGGCTTTATCCCCCTCCCCTCAAAAATAAATTATTTTTTAAAAGCAGAAAAGCTTTTAAAAGCTTTTTTTTAGAGAAAGCTTTTTTGAAGTAGGACACTGTTTTCAGATTGTTCTCCTAAACTTACCATTTTCTGTGAGATTTCAGGAATAAAATCATATTAAAAGTGTCTTATGTGTGGACCTTCTCTATAAAACATTGGAAGTGTTAGAAAACCCAATGTATGTTTTCCAGGAATTTTGTTAGGGAACTGAATACTGAATATTTTCAGTTGGACAATGTGCCTTTGAAATGTCCCCTGTAAATTTTGTATTTATTTGTGGTAATGCCTCCTGTTCTTGACCACACAGTACCAAGAGCCAAGTAATGGCTCTTAACAATGTCAGCTATCCTAACATTGTTAGGGAGGAACACAGTCTCTTCTGTTCCTCTCATTTCTCTTTGTTACTGGATTAATGTCTATTTTGAATAGATTTTAGTTGACAAATTCAACTCCTTCAGTCCTTTCTGTTTGGTCTAAATGTCAAACCCAACACAGGCTTTTGTAGAGGTGTTTTTCCCTGGCAGCAGAATGGAGACAAGGAATCTGCAGCAAGGTGTTACCGTGTGATGGGGGAACAAGTGTTGTACTGAGCTGGAAGAGACTGGTCTCCTCTCCCCACACACAGTAATGTCTATTTTTCAGTAACCCAGTGTGGCTGACCTGCAGAACTCCCTCTCCAGCCGATATTAATGCTCAAGGAAACCTGGTTTATCTCAGGATTTATATTGATATTTATAGTTGTAGCCTAATTCTGTACGTAACTGATAAGGCGTGGTGTGCTTGTGTTGGAAAGAAACAAAGAGAAGAGGGGGGAAAAGAGATTTCTGCAGGAAGGAAAATGTTTGTGAGAACAGTGTGGGATTAAAGTTAAAACTGTAACATCAGATACTGAATGCAGATTTCTCTTAAAGTCAACCTATTGTACCATGGCTCTGGTATGTGTGCATGGGCATAAATAATGTATATGTGCTATACATATATACATGCAGTCTCTAGAGGTCAGTAGAATGTAAGGAATGGACAGATGTTCAGGTTTCTAATATCAGACTTCAAGATGCAGCATATCAGTTGTTGCAACCTAGAAAAGATGAATATGTTTCTAATGAAATTTGGAAGTGAAGTAATTAATCAGAGTTAACAAAGAGCTGAATGGAGGAGAATCGTGTCTGTTGTGTTGCGGAAATGAGTGTAAATTATTTGTTTTGGGCAAATTCCTGATAAAAGCTCATTTGCGTTCTGAGAAACTTGACAGAGATCCAAACCATGATTATTGTATTATAGCTCATTATATTGCATCTCCTTGCTACCTTTTCTGAGAGGATCTTGTAGAATGACAGAAATAAAATTTAAAATGGTGTTTTGAGACAGCACGTGTCAAATGCAAAGCAAATCAGAGCTCCAGTGTGGGCAGTGTGTTTTCTCTTCATGTTTACTTTGTTAGCCATGGCCAGCCTTAGGAAATTAATTGTTTCATTCTCCTTTACCACCTTCTAACGTGAAATCTTCTGAATTAACTGATCACTTGTGGCTGAAGGCTCTGTTTTCTTTTTAAAAACTGTTTTCAGGCAATCACAGAATCATTTAGGCTGCAGAAGACCTCTAAGATCGTTGAGTCCAACCCCTGACTGATCCTCACCCTGTCAACCAGCCCAGAGTGCCACACCCAGTTGTTTCCTGAACACTTCCAAGGATGGAGACTGCACCACCTCCCTGGGCACCCCCTTCCAATGCCTCATAGCCCTTTTTGTGAAGAAATTCTTCTTGATGTCCAACCTAAACCTCCCCCAGTGCAGCTTGAGGCCTTTTCTCCTTGTCCTGTTGATGGTTCCCTGGGAGCAGAGCCCAGCCCCACCTGGCCATCCCCTCCTGTCAGGGAGTTGTGCAGAGCCAGAGGGTTTCCCCTGAGCCTCCCTTCCTCCAGGATAAACAGCCCCAGCTCCCTCCCATGACTGAGTCTCTAGATTCTTCTGCAGCTCCATTTCCTTCTCTGGACGTGCTCCAGCATGCATTATCCAGACTCAAAAAAAAATCCTGACTGCAGAGTCAGGCTGAGTCACAATGACACATATGTATTGTAATGTAAACAATTGATTGCAGTTAGTTGTTAAATTTATAGATTTATATATATGTAAAGATCCTTAGAAATGAATGGTCCATGTGCTCTCCATTTCTCTCCCTAAAGAGGCTTTTTGGGTGGTATTTGACATCTTTCTTCTGTTCATGTTGTAGTTCTGCTTTGCATTATAAAATATTGATAGGACAATTCCTGTCATGGAATTAGTTAGATCGTCAATTCCCTTTTTACTTGCCTTCTGGTTATTTTTGTTGGTTTGCCTGGAAGCTATGCTTCAAAAATCTCTGTGATCTCCCTAGATATTCAGGAAGGCATCTTTCAAAGTAGTTTACAAAACTTGTTTTAATAGTGAGCTAAACAGAGTCAATTACTCTGCAGGAGTAATTGCAGGAATCACTCTGATTTCCTTTCCCCACTGTTCTTTGAGTGTATTGAAAACTTTCTTTAAGCATTAGATGTGACAAAATCAAGTTGTGGAAGTGGATCTCAAACTTCAGGGTACCTACTTTTGGGGAAACAGGAAAACTACCAGCTCAGTTTGTATTAAATTCATGCTTTTAACATAACTCTGTGGCAGTAATAGAAGATGTACTTGAATTCATTATTAATACATTGTGATAAATAGTGAATATGCATTGATGTTAATGAAGTCTAATAGTTCTCCACATAAACAGTACATGGGACTTTGAAGATCAGCCTGGTTCTGGTGTGAAGTTGCAATATCTGATTATATGAAAACATCACCTCTGTAGATGGTGAAGAATTGGCTTCCTCAATTTGAAATCATGGCATGCCTTTGGATTTAGTTGGTTTATGATGATTTATTTTGTTTTGCTCTCCTGTTGTTTGTGTGATTAGGCATAAAATAATTATAACAGCAATGGTCTATATTTTTAAGATATATTTTTACCTACCTGGCTGAGAACTGTGTTAATGTTTGTGGGGACAAAACTGAGTTTCAGAATTGTTATTTCTAAAATACATCTATTTTCATCAGGATTTTTTTTCCTGCTTTACGAAGTGTAAGCAAAAGAACAGTGAAAAGGTGGAGATTAGACCCAGCAGCACTAATGGTGGAGGTGTATTAATATATAAACAAAAAAATATATAAAATATATGGAAGTGGTTTTAAAGAATAATAAATAGCAGACAGAGTTAGCTTGTATTGTACACTCTGTTTCAAGGCATCTGTTAGAAAATGGTGGATTCTTTTGAGTCTACAGCCTAGTAGGTAATCCAGTTTTGGGTAATCACAATATTAAAGAATTGTCTCGGTAATTTTCTGTGATTGTGGAGACCTTGACTTCATTGCTCAGTTGGTCCCATAGCTCTTTGTTGAGTGTTTTATTTCCTTGTGAGAGGAGGTGTGTGCATAGAAAACAGGACAAAAGTTCTTGTCTTCTACAAACACCACAGAACTCTGAAATATGGGAAAACTTGACTAACCATGAGATCTGGATCTAAAGAAATGTGAAATGACAGTAATAACCAGTATCACTGTAAAATTACAAATTATTTCAATTTAAGTGATTTCATTTTCCTACACACATTTTTAAAGTCTGTCACCATAAGCTGTTGACTTCATCTTGAATGCATTCTGCAGTCTTGACAGTTGAGGATTTGTTAATACTAAAGCAGTAATTGTTGGCTTTGAAGAAGGATCCAGCATCTTCAGCTAGAGCTTATTAAACTGTAAAATATGGATTGCCTTTACCCTAATGGCCTCTGAATCCTATTACCATCCCATTAGAGAGTGTGGGATTTTAGTAATTCTGTTGTTGTTTTCAGTGGGCAGCAAGTACAATGGGGAAGGGCAGGGGTTAATGCAATTCATCTCCTGTAATAGTGTAACGGAGAGTCCTTTATCATTCCATGGGAGTCTTTTCCTTCCTGCAGGGAGAGTGTCTGCAACCAGCACTACTGGCCCACACCCCAAAAACCCACCAAAACCCCTTGAGATTTCCTTCATTAGCACCACTCTGTAAACACAATGAAGTGAGTTGATAAATCAGTGCCAAGTAGGCAATGGTCTAGGAGAGTTTTCGATTGCTATCATTGTGCCAAGAGGTATAGGGAAAAACCTCTTCAGACAAGATCCTTGTATTTTTAATTATTTAATTGCATCAATGCCATGATAGTCTGAGTGGTTCCCAGAGATATGAAAGCACCTTATTCCTTCCCCCATAAATTTAGTGTGAAAATCTAAACAAAATGTAAAGCAAACAAGAAGAAAAGAAGTGGTGTAAGGAGTAAGAGTGAAACTTTTGTACATGAAATGATGGTTGCTTATTTTGGTCTGTATAAGCTACCTCCAATGATAGTAAGTCTTACTAGAGGAATAATTTCTTTAAAGTTTACACTGGAAAGAAATGTGAAGCATTAGCAGTTATTAAGAGGGAGTAGAAGAAGTCAGGTACAGGGGGTTGGTCTGCCTTCAGTTGTACATGAGGCCAATATGTAACTTTCTCAGCATCAAGTATGATATTTTTTTTTCCCCCCAGGTGTTCTATTGAGATTGATTTGACAGCTAAATTCCAAATGCTAGAGGCAACTTGCTTCTGACTTAAGAACAGGATCAAAAAGGGGAAGATTTCAAACAGATATTGCAGGATGAGCTGAGAGGGACTTGTCAGGGTAACTTTTCAGATAAATCATATCTGATACACTGATGAGCATATGCTGTTGAGTTGAGGTTAGTTTGATTCATGAGATGCTTCTAGCTAAATAATTTTCTTTTCAAACAGAGATAAAATGGATTGTTAGTTGGGGCAGTACCTTTACATTATTTATTTATTCAAGAAATTAGAAGATATTTGCATGGACTGCAGACTTCATAACTAGTTTTCCTTTGTTTTCTTTGGTGTTTGTGTTTAGTTCAACTGTAGTGTTGCCTATAAATACAACACTTGGCTTTATTATGAATAACCAGGATCTTGTGTGCAAACAGTGAGAAGTGCTAGAGCAGAATCTGATAAAAAAGAGATGGGTGACTACTGCTTAAAGCATAATGAGTAAAGGTCATGTGAGCAGCTTTTTATGTCCTACCTGTATTTATTTATGCCTTTTGCATGTTTGACTGCAGAGCCCAAGAAAGCAAAAGAGAGACATCTTTAAAGAAGCAGGATCTTTGAGATCAAGTGCTCTCCTCAAACGCACCAGTTCCTTTTTGTGCTCTTACCTCATTCAGTTTGTGGGTCCTTGCAGGTGTTGCGCACACACAATGTGCTGAGGTGTGCCCAGATCTGTTTTCTGACTCTGGTAATGTTGGGTCTTGGAGAGAATTGTTTGGTTACGTCCTGATCTTCCTGCATTCATTCCTTCCCAAAATGGAACATCACAATTGCTCCCCGTTCCCATGAGTGCTGGAAAGAGAGAGCCTGAATTCATCTGCTGTGGGAGTTGCTCATAGATAATCTGCTCTCCTAAACTATCAAATCAGGGACCAGTAACCCAGTTTCTTTCCTGTGGAATAGATAGGTTCTCTTTTCCAGGCAGTGAAATTTAAATGCCTTGCAGTCTGCTGTACAAGTAGGTCAGTGTTATAGCTGGAACCAAGTCAACTGATTTGTCAGAGAGCTATTTTCCCTCCTGAAAGCACCCTCTTCCTGACCCTGCATTGGGTAGAGTCCATGTAGGTCAGTCTGGTTCTGTTAAGTGCTGAACAAGTCTGTGGGAAGGTATGATCTGCTTCCTTGAGTTAATAATCTAATTATAGCCTGCTTACAGAACTCCATAGTATCTAAATATTTTAAGGGTTTTCTTCTTGCTTATGAACAAACTTAAACAAGATTCTACTAGAAAAAAATGGGCTTACATTAGAAAACAGCTTTGTTCTACAAAATCTCAGAATGAGTCTTTGTTCTAATCAGGAGGTCCTAGGTGATAACAATAAAATGAGGGAGGATATACTGCTTTTTTTAATTTAGGTTTTATTTAGGCTAAAGCCCTTCAGAACACAGTAAATCAAAAAATCACGAAGTAGCTGTACTGGTATGAATCCTAATTAATTTGCAGATTCTGATGTATAAAAATGATGGGCATCAATAAACAAGGTTCGACAATAAAGTTGTTCTAAAATAAAAGTCATTTCAATCACAAAATTGTAACCAAGGGCACTGTTGCAGTACTTCTGCTCACACTTTTGTGTGGAGGAGGAATCCTGACCATCAGAGGAGTAGGAGAGTTTGACTGCCTTGTGCAGGTGCAGAGCACAGTGGGTGCTGCAGTGAACCAGCTGAAAAGCTCATTTTTTCTGGGCTGTAATGTCCAGTAGTGACATGAATTATCTCCCTGCTGCTGCCTTCAGCCTTGCTCCGTTTGGTTAATGCTGTTTTGTGTCTCCAACGGGGTGGTGCAGCCACTGGTTGCTTGAGATGTGTCACTGGACTTGTGTGGTTTGCTTCCTCTACAACCAAGTTTTAACTTGGAAACCTGATTTGATATTGGATTATGTCTTGTAGTGCTACAGCTTGTTAGGAATGTAGTTAGTAGAAGGCCTTTCTTACAGAAGGCCTTTCATTGAAACTTTTGTTTCAAACCTACACTGTCATATTTTGTTTATATGCTTTTAAAGTGCTGATTTAGAATGCATTGTATTCTGGGAATGCTGGCATGGATTTATGGGTTTTGAGGGTTGTTTTTCAAGTACAAGTTTTATTTTGATTTAAGTGTTGTGGATGTTCAGAGCTTTACAAAGTGTGTTGTAATTAAACTATATAAAGAAACTCAAACTTTAAAACAATTAAGTATATTTTAGTTTGCTTTTTGCATCTGAAAGCTGAGCTTGTACTGTAAGTACTAAAATTAATCTGCCATCAAAATCATATTGTTTAAACATTTGACATATGCCAGAGAGGTGGAGAGGGAAACAACAAGCAAATAAAACCTTTATGCCAAGGAGCTGCATTTTAAATTAGCAAACAATATTGGTGTCTCATCCCAAGTAAGAGAGCAGAATCTAATAAAGCATGCAGTATTTTAATTTTAATCTGTAAAATGAAACTGGGAAAACGCTCAGCAAAGGCGGAAGTAGCCAAACAGAGAGGTTAAGAATTGCTTTGTCTGGAATGAACTAAATTTGATGCAGGTTTAGTGGTCAGTTATTAAACCCTGGACTAATAACCCAAGTGAAAGGTTGCAATCTAGTTCCTGTAATGTAATGAAGGAGTGTACCTGACTATTGAAGATCGTTGATCTAATTAGTAATTGTTCTTTTGAATTAAAATTTGTTTCTCTCTGGGCTTGGTAACATTTTATTGTACTTTAAATTGGTTCAAAGGGAGGATTGAAATCTAAACAAGTAGGCTAGTCCTTTCAAACCCCTGGAAAAATCGGATTGCTGCAAGGGCCTTTCTGCAGCTGCTGTGATTTTTCTGTATACTTCTGTTACTAAACAGTTCTTTAGGTCAATGACAAAAAAGGTCTTTCCAGGTGTGGTTTCAGTGCACAGGTTTGAATGAAGGATGGAGGCTCAAAATGCATGACTGTGTGGCAGTGCCTGGACTGTCACCTGCTGCCTCCAGTGACATTTCAGGAGCTGGACTGTGCTCTCTCTGTGTACTTGGCTGAGTCATTTTGTCTGCAGTGGACCTGTGAGCTAAGCAAGATGATCTGTTGGTGATTGGATCACAGGTTTGCTCTTGGTCACATTGGAGACAACTTCTTTACAAGAGCTAATTTGGGAAGGATAGAGCCTTGTTATGCAGAGGAAGGTAACATGAAAGGTTGAGCTTATTATCTAAGAAACCCCCTGTAAATTAATTCTTGCTTTCAATTTTTTTTTTTTTTTT
>VWYP01003312.1:210133-271211 GCA_013400435.1 Pycnonotus jocosus
TTTTTTTTTTTTTTAATCCTGCCATACCACACGGGGGAAAAGCCAATAAGATAATTGAGTCAGGATTATCTTTGTTCTAGCTGTAAGCCAGCAGAAATTCCTGGTGTTTTTCTGAAAAGGTCTGCTAAGGTAACATCGGGAGGTCCAGGATTGAAAGTTGTCATCCTGCTCCTGCCTCGCACCCCCCACTGGTTTAAACAGCAGGAGCTGCAGTTTCACATTGATCCATTGAAAATTCCAACCTGAAAAGTTCGAGGGATCCTTTCCCCGGGATGTTTATCTGAAATCGATGTTTTGAGGGCAGAGAAATCATCTGACAACCTACAATTCTATTAATAGATAAGAAATGGTGATTAGTCCTTGAGGTTTTTTTGTTGGGGTTTTTTTGGTGTTGGTGACCAGCTTAACAACCTTTTCACCAAAATATGCAAACTGGAGTCCTTCTGAGCTCAGGTTAACTGACCAGTGTGATTGGACCTTGCAGATATTTTGGCAAAGAACACCAGTCTCTGTTCATGTTTTTCCATGTCAGACTCCACTGATTTTACACAGGATATCCCTTTTCAGCTCATGGGAGCTTCAGCACTGTTTACCAGCCATACTTATGCCAAGTGCAACTTGTTTGAATTCTTGCTTAAAATTTCTCATGAGCTTGTGTAAGCAGGGGAGCCTTTCTGGCCTCAGAGTGGGATTTTCATTATTTTTATAGCATTCATGAGGCTCTGAATTCATTCTGGATTGTGTAATGCAATATCCTTTTTGCAGAGTAGAAGTGCTTCCTATGCAATCTCAGCATTGTGTTCCAAGCCCATGCTCGGCTGCAGGTTTTGTACAATGTGCTTGCAATACCTGTATATTAAACTAGAGCCCTCCAGATAACAATAATTCTGTGTGGTGGTACATGTAGAGTGTTTTAATATTTATTCCTTCGCTGCCTTCTGATGGGGAAAAAAAAAAAAACAACCTTTCAACTACATTAAAAAGCCTGTCTGCATCAGAAGTTCTGCTTTTTTAATGAAAACATTGAGCTGAATTTGTATTCTGGTAACTCGGGTGTTTGAGAGACAAAAGTGACACTGACTGAAGCAAAGTGGTCCCAAGAGAAGGTTTGACTATTCCAGATACTTCTGACTGTGAAAGCCAGACATTGCACAGACTTTTATCCAATGCCAACATTCTGACCATCAGAAAGTGCAAGAGTCACTGTTGGCTTCCCCACTATAAACTTTTTGCCCACTCCCTCAAAGCACATCCTAAGTACAAATACTGCTGTTCCCAGAAATAATTGTAAAGCAATGTTCTGGTATGTTCCTTTTACTTCCTTAACCAAGTTGTCAGCACGAGTTATGTTAACCACTTACACAGTCCCTCTGTATGTATATAGAGAAAGTGGTACACAGAAATTAGAGACCACATTTATAAAATAAGAACTGGGGGGATTGGCAATTCCTTTTCAGTCTGAAGCCTGCTAATTCAGTATGGTTATTCTGATCAGCACTACATGGAGTTAAAGCCCTCTCTGGATGTTTGCATTTTCATTCTTCATTGCAATTTTGAATGCTCCTTTCAAGTAGTATAGAATTAATTTGTCCTTGTGTGTGTGTGTGCATTGGGATGATCTATAGTCCTATTTTCCCACTGTCCCATTTGCTGAACTGCAAAAGAATGCAATGTACCAGTGGCTGGTTTGATACCACGAGAAGGAAAAGCTGCAGCTCTACTGGCACTTCAGGAAATTGGAGGGGAAGGTGCTCTTTGTGTAGCAGAGGTGTGTTCTGGTCCATGTTGGCATTGTTGGCTGGGCGGGACTTTGCCTCCAGGAAATGCTGCCCTGGCTTTTCCCCCAAATCCAGGTTAAAAGTTGGGAGCAGTGAAGTCACTGCAGTACATTTGTGCTGCTGCCAGGTTTTGTGTGATATGTTGTGTTTTAGCTTACAGATATATAATCCTGCTCAAAGATTTATCCCTTGTCTCTGTGACACAGTTTAGGGAGAGGGGAAAGAAACAGGGGACAAGCAAACAAGCACCAAACATGGGCGTTGCTGACTGTGCAGCAGAACTGTGGATTTTGGCATGTTGTGGTTGTAGGGAAAATCTTCATCTCATGCCTGAAACTAAATCTAAAAGGATCTTTTTGCTCAGAATTTGTTTTCATGTGGGTTGTTTTTCATACTCCAATTCTTTGACAACATTTTCCCATGCATCCAGCAACTGCTGGACCTTTTTTTGTGTGTGTGAATAAAGTGGATTTCACCTTGAAATAATAAACACATAAGGAGTTGTTTATCTGTTTAGGAAAATTTATGCTTCTAAGGTTTTGGGAGTTTTGTTCAAGGTCTTTAACATCAAATTAGAGAAAATAAAAGGTATATTAAAATCATTAGAGAGAGTGAGTTCCTGCTTTTACGTGAGCTCAATTTTCTCCTGTGCTAAGTCTCCTGAGATCTGTAGACAGTCAGTGCCAAGATAACATTGGCACCATTTTCTTATTGCCATGGTGATCTTCAGCTCTGCTGAATACTCAAGGGAGACTATGGTATTTTAAAGTAAGTAGAATTTTGGTAATTAAAAAGCCTGGAAGGAAGGATCTTTCTAAATTTTGCCAGCTTGGGTAAACAAGGATAATGAATTATGTCTGAATAGAGAAGTTATTAGTCTGCTTTACTAGGTTTGTACAGAGTATTAGTCAAGTGAAAAGGCTCTGAGGGTGGCAGTGGGGCAGGTGGGGGCTCAGTGACCATCAGGGTTCAGTATCTGAGCTGAGCTCTGATACCCAACAACACTGCCCTTTGTGGGAGCAGGGCTGACAGGAGCCCTGCTCCTCCTGCCTCTCCTCTGCACTGGGAATTAAGGCACCAAAACATTCCAGAAGATTTTCAAATTAAGGCTCTTGCCTGGAGGTTGGACTCCTCCTTTGTACAATGTTTTATTATGTGCCAGTTTTACACATTACTGATGGCAGTGGGTTTTTCAGGCTCTTCATCATTCCTCCATCACAGCCCAGTTTTCATTTCTCTGGCATGAGTCAGCATTTGGGATTGTTTCACGTTTATTTATTACTCTGATATTCCCTCCACATTTTTTTTTTCCCCCTTTCTTTTTTATGACCCTTTCAAGCTCAGCAGTCAGTGCACAGAGGCAGTGTAGAGCATGCAGACAGGAGGGATGGTGGGACACACCTGTTACACTGATATGCTGGGGTTAAAAAAAAAAGTTATAAAACCTCCGTACTAGCACAATTTCAACCCTTTATTTCATCCTTTTAAGGTGAAATTTAGCCTTCAAGCTACAGTAGCTGTTTTTGCAAAGCTGTGCATTGTCTTGAACACTTTTGTAAAGTATGCTTTTGGCAAGAAAATAAGCATTTAAAATGAAACCTAATTTTTTTGTGTGTTAAATTTGGGTATTTTGTCAGAAATACAAATTGTTGTGTCGATTCTATGTAACTCACTCCATCCATATGCTTTTACCCATTGTTATCTCTTAATACTGCTTGTGATTTGGAGCATTCTTAAATACTTTTTTTCCATAATAGATGTTATTTAAGTTTGAGTTGCAAAGTAAAAAAAAGCAACCTGGATTCTCCTTCAGTGTACAGTTTAGTCATGGTACACCTGAAAGCTGCAAATTATTCTTATTAAGTGTTAAAAGAGATTTCAGTCCATTTTATATGTTAAAAATCCAATTCCCTTATCGAGCCAGATTTTAAGGCTTGCTGAAGCAAGCTGCCCTGGTGGCTTTAGAAATGTATAAATGTCATTCTTGCAAAACAGAATCAATGTGCAGTTCCATATTGATACTGTGAGATTGTGAAGAAAACTTATTTGGAAGATTTGTGATTAAACAGGAAATTTATATTTGGTGTGCAAAGTGTACATGCATATTTACTGTTTGTCTTATTTGGATGTGTCCTCAAAAATCTCTGTATCCAGGGGACAGACTCTTATTTCCTTCAGTGGTCTCCAGGCTGGAGCTCTGGAGTAGCATTGCTACTGTGGAAGTAAAGCTTTGGCAGCTTTGCACAATCTCCAGCACAGGCAGCTAATGGAAAAAAACCCAAATTCATGGCATTCTGGGGGCAATAGAAAGCAGGTGCTGTGCCTGTGTACAGACACCCACCCCAATCCCCCAGCTCTTCTGGAACCTCCAGATCCTCCGTGGATGCTGCTGCTGCCTCATGCCAGGCTGTGCCAGGATGTGTAACACCACAGCTCCTCTGCTGAAGGGGTAGGTGGATTTGGACAGCTCTGTATCAATTCCTGAGGACACACAGCCACTTTCCCCAAATGGTTCAGTCTCTAATTAGTGGGCACAGAGCCCTGCCAAGAAATGTATTTATGGCAGAGCTCCACTTCACTGAGTGGGTCAGGATTTGGCTGATTTTTATTGCTGTGCTCTATATGTGATTGATTTTGTTCAGCTAAATGTAATCCCCTGGTCTGTTTGTTTTGTCATATCAGCATACACAAATTGAATCTTTGATGGGGTAATCTTTACAGGGTTTGGTTTGTTTTTTTTGTTTTTTTTTTTTTTGGGTGGGAATTCAGTTTTGTGGTGGCCTTCTGTATTTTCCAATATTTTAATAGAAGCATCTACTTAGGTAAATTAGAAACTTAACAGCTATTTTACTTATTTGCATTGGGGGTTTTATTATTTAAAGACCGTAGTCTAGCTATGCTCTAAATTTACCTTCTTTTTAAAAGGATAAACTCATTACTTGCCTGGCTCTGAGCAAGGATTACAGGAAATAAACAAGCCCAAGTCTCTATCTAGTTATTTTTAGCTTAACCATACTACTTTACTTCTTAGTTCAGTTCAAGATGAGATGAGAACTGCAAATAGCCTAAATTAGTCTGTAGCATTTATATCTTGTTAGGTTTCCTGCTTTGGAAAATATGCAGGAAAATGATTATACGTGGTATTCATCTTGAGGCTGATGAGTTTGTTATAATTATGAAGGTAGATGTAATGAGATGAAAACATCTTTCTTTAGGCTCTCTGAGGAATTCCTTCTCTCCATACTGCTGTTGGGTTAACTGTTTTCTAACCAAAGTGTTCCTCAGCATTCACTTCTCCTATTTGGGGGTTTCCTCAGTTCCTGGTTAGGAGATTGATTGATTGGCAGCTCTGCCATTAGCATTTATAGGTGATAACTAATTAAATTCTACATGCACATGAGTGGATAATAAAGACCCCTTCGCATCTCATTTATTAACATAAATCTCCAGTGTAATTATCATTTTACCATTATTTAGCATGCTTAATAACTCTTTGTTGAGTAATTTTCTAGTTCCTTATAAGAGACACTGAGCTACAAGTGTATCTAAAATCTTCATCTTGTACAAAGTTATAATAATTTGGGGTGTGGTTTATGCTTCATTTTATCTTTGGGGAAAAAAATCTTTGGGTTTTTTCAGCTCAAAGTTTTTCAAATAACAGGGAATAGTGTCAGCAAGGAACTAATGAGAATGAGACTATGAATATTCACTACTTCAGGGGTGCTGAGTTTGCTTGGTATCACTGTCAGAGCAGATTAGAAATTGCTCTTTTTATTTTGTTTGTTTTGATGATGATGATTTTTGTTTGTGTGGTGGTAATAGATTTTTTCAAGGCTGTGTCCAAAGTCCTAATTTCCCCAAAGGATTCTATCTGTATGTTTTTTCCATATGCTTTTATTTATGTGTTAGTAACGTGTATGTGTATGTTTACATGCAATTGTCCAAGTATAGTCTGTGCAAGTGCTTATGTTTGAGAACTGGTTATGATACCCTCATTTTCATGTGAAGAGCTGTGGACAAATTAAACTGAGATGGGCAAAGATTTTCCTTCAGTGATTGATTAAATTTTGGCATATTTATTATATGAATTGTCTGTGTGAATATATTTTTTTTTCTAGAAATGCCTGTTGTCACTGTAACTTCACAAAGGTTTAGTTGACTTTTATGTGGCAATACAATTTCTGAGAAACTGGGAGTATCTTTCTGTTATTTTGTTCATTTGTGCTGTATCTGTAGGAATGGTAATTTTTAGAGTCATACACTGAATATTTTGGTGTGAACTTTTATGACCGCAGAAGTTTCACTCAGGATTGCAGCTTAACTCTCTTGTAATGTGGAGGTATTCAAGATTTCAACATAAGAAACAGCACAAACTCTTCCTTCACAAGAAGCTGTCTTTTCCCTTAACTGTAATCTCAGACTCTGCTGTCACAGTTTTCTAAAGCTTTGCATAAATTTGACCTAGAATAGCATTTTTTTCACAAGCTTAATTGTGTAGATATTTAGTCATTATTCACCTTTTATGTGTGTAGTAATACCAAGCCATGTTTTGCAGCCAAACAGAGGCCTCCTGGCACAGGAGTCATGTTTACATTTTTGACAGCATGTTGAGATCACCACCTGATCCAAATGTTTGTTAAAGAAATTGTCAGAAGGAAAGCAGATCTTTAAAGAGAGTCAAATGTCCTGGTTGGTTTTTAACATGCTCTGTATGAGACAGCTTTTCTTGGGCTAGACTAATTTCTAACTAAAGGTGAACTAAAATCTTTTAGTTTAAACATAAGGGTTCACAGTTTACCTTAGGTTAGAAATTGGTCTAACTAATGATATAAACATTTTTTGGATTCTTGACTTTCCAGCATCTCTTTTCCTTAATCCTTGAGCCTCTCTTGATGTGGTGTGATTATATACTATAGAAAAATGGAAAGGGAGGGTTTTCTGTGGTGACTAAAGCAGTAAATGTGTATTTGCTTTCCAGTCATAGAGTGAAGGTCCACTCAGGCTGGGAACAGTCCATTTACAGTGGGTGAGGTCTTTGTCAAACAGCTCAGAGCTCTCTGTAGTTTAGGATGGGAGTGACTTTGCACCAGGGGAGCTTTCTCAGCTGTTGTCAGTTCTTACAGAGCTCTGGGGAAATGCACAGCGAAAAAGCCACAGAGCATCAACATTTGTGAACTGGATTGTCGCTTTCATCTTTGCAATCCTTGCAAGCAGAAGTAATTGCCGATAGGATTGGGGTGGATGCAGCTGTGAGAGCAGCTTGGGGCAGGGCTGCCCACCTCACTCAGGTTTTTGTAGTAGGCAGAAGATGAGTGTGGTTTGATTTCTCTCATTTTCAGCTATTACAGTGACTTTCTGCCTGTGTATCTTAGGGGATAAGATGTATCTCACCTTTTATCTTGAATGGTATTCTCTTACAGGCTTTGGGTTTTGGCAGCAAATACTCAAGATCTAGGAAGGAGATGGGGACAAGTGTGCATGTGCTGATTTGTATTCTGCCCCACGAACTAACTCATGTTTCTTTAAGTGAAAGAGTGACTTACATATTGCATTCTGCCTTGGTCTGTACTGTTATTCAGGAAGCTGTTATTTGTTACTTCACAAATGCCTTTGGTATAACCTTCCTCTCACATAGTGCGTTAAACTCCTCAGCTAATTTCTTTAAATTCTTTATCACTGAAGACTGTGCATTTTTATAAGTGACTGAATATAGAGAACCAATTTTCAAAATGTGTAAGCATCTAAATCTCGCTGGTGTGATTATATTTTGAGTGTTGGTGCAAAAAAAAAAAAGGAAAATAATAAAAAAATTGGAGGTTGCTAAGGCTCCTATACTGCAAAAAAAAAAAACAAAAAAAGTTTTAATATTAAGTAAATAGTTTTTAGATGCAATTAGTGCAGAAAAAGTTAATCATTTTCTACATTTTAAATGGTAGAGAGTAAGGGTCCTAATTTTCTCTGGTTTTCTTTGTTTTATTTTTGGAAGCTGTAGTTTATTCCAGATTTCATGATGATACACAGGTATATCTTGTAGATATGTCACTTTGGTCTTTTAATCGTTTGTTCAGCTTTGTTTTGTCTATATGTTTTAAGGTGTTCTGTTGACAAAAATCCTTGGAATGTTAAATAATTCCTAGATTAAGTATGTCTTGTGAGAACCTGACAAGAGGAGGTTTACCATAGACCTACCTCTCTGAAACTCCAAATTTGTGTTGATAGCCAGTACTGCAACTTTTGCTTCTGCGTGCTTTTACTTTCATCTTTTAGTTTAGCATTTAATAATGTGGACATTTTGCAGGAACTTTTAAGGACCACCAGAAACAAACTAAATGCCGTGAAGCCCGGGCCATTCACACCACCAGTGAGGATGAAAATTTGGAGTTCTCCTGTCGCTGCCAAAGTGACCTTGGGTGGGTGGAAAGATGACGGAGTGCTTTGCTGGGCGCGCCTGACAGCAGCGCGATAGCGGCACTCTTGACAAATCGCTCACATTAAAATGGGGGGCACTTTCGGCAGCACCGGCGTCCCAATCCATCAGTCCTGATTACTACACAAACGTCAGCCCTGGCACAGAGCACATTTGTCAGGGGGAGTAAAAAGCAGTTGTTAGTAGGAGCACTCCCTGTCATGGTAATGGACTGAGGCTGGCGGCGGTGGCTCGCGGGAACCAGCGCGTTTGCAAACGGCCTGACCACGACTTGGAGAAAACTCTTTATTTACACTGTGCACTGGGACAATTAAACAGGCAGGATTAGAAACTTTACATAGGGAGGATTGAAAGGTTTCTTCAGTGCTCGAGGCTACCTGAGGCGTATCAGAAAGACTGTGTTCTATAGGATGATTAAATGCAGCAGGGAATCAAAATGTGTTCTGTAAAAATTCTTTGAAATGAGTAATTCAGATAAGTTCAGCTTTGGTTTTTCATAATGCTAGTGAAGAAACTATACAATAGGAATTCAGTCAGAAATAGAAGTAATTGCAGAATGGAATATGGATTGGTATTTCTGGTCATAGATACTTATTTGTGCATCTTTCATAGGAGTAGTATATGTGTGTAACTGAGGAATTCTACAGAAAGATCATCATTTAGAGTAGAAGAAATCACTGTAAATAGTGTTCTGCATATTGAACAGCTGACTTTATTTTTATTGAAGAGAACAGGACTATCCCATAAAGAAACAGCATTACTCTAGTGTGGCTTCTGTGTTGTAAAACTGATATTCCTAACAGCTTGTTAGAAACAAAATTGTTCTTGTTTTTACTCACTGATTAGTCAGTATTGAGTGGATAATAGATTTTAAAAATCCTGATAATTATTCCAGAAATAATGAGTCATTTAAGTTCAGATGTGTTTACATTTGATTTGTTTGGGGGTTTTTTGGAAGGAATCAGTACAATTGTTAATACTGACACTGTTTTCAACACAGCTTTTCGGGAGAAAAATTTTTATTTCTTATTTCAGATCTTTTGTCTCAACTTGAAAAAGAATGCAAAATTATGTGATAGAGAATACCTCACAATGAGTGAATAAAATACTGTTGCAATTGAGAGACCTTAAAAGCCATCAATTGCTCTCTTTTTTTGTCCACAAAAATGTGGAGTTTTTGTGATCTGTTTTTTTCAGAAGTTTCACCTCCCAGTTGTCCTACCCTAATTAATACCAATATTAAAAAAAAAAAAAAAAAAAAAAAAAAAAACCTTTGGCCAAACACTGAATTGCTGAAAAGAAGATGGCCCTGGGGAAGGCTACATTTGATTTCTCTGTCGCACTTAGGTACATTTTAGTTATTA
The DNA here is from genome assembly GCA_013400435.1 of Pycnonotus jocosus. Classification (NCBI taxonomy): domain Eukaryota; kingdom Metazoa; phylum Chordata; class Aves; order Passeriformes; family Pycnonotidae; genus Pycnonotus; species Pycnonotus jocosus. The sequence continues at coordinate 219,703 of VWYP01003312.1, forward strand.
TTTTACTTTTTAGGTGATGGTTACACTTGGATTCATCAAAAAAGAGAAATAGTTCATCTGCAGTGCTAGAAATATGAATGTTTCTTTGGCTCTCTGAGATGCTTCTGATTTTGTGTTGTAGGTTAGTTTAGTATGCAGAAGTCAGTATATATATCTTTCAATGTTTTGAGTTAAACCTCTGTTCTGCTAAATAGAAATCATTAATTTCTTACACTTCTTAAAAAACTGGGACTTCTCTTGTCCCTCCTCCAGCACTTTAAATTACATTTATGTTACATTTTAGATCATTTGTTTGAGTGCAGTATTTGCTACAAAGTTGAAACAGTGGGGAGATGGGTTTGAAACATGGGTGTTCTTCTTTGGGATCTCTGATCACCTCCTGGATTATCAATAAATGTCTCAGGTGTCTTACCTGAGCACCTTGTTGCTTCATTTCTTTACATTCTTTGTGCTTTGGGAAATATTTGTGTGTTTATTCTCACTGCCCTAATGAAATTGAGAGTGGATTAGGAGGATCAAACCTTTCCTTAAAAGGATAGTTGCAGTGCATTTCAAAATGATGTAGTGCTGTGTTCTTGGATCCTGAGATTCCATTCAAACACTGTTCTGAACCTCCAAACACTTTTTTGTGTGTGTAAATAGACAGATCCCATTCAAATCAGATTTTGGTTAAAATTGGTTAAAATTAAGATTATTTTTACCCTGAGGATTTAAAGAAAAGATTATCTAGATATAATATCTTGCTGTGCATGAAAATGTTGATTTCTGTGCTTTTGTGTTGATAAAGCAGTGGCTTGAGGAGATAAACATTCCTTCCATCATTATGGCTTTACGCTTTGCCATTCCCTTTTTTTTCCCTGCTCAAGAGACATAATCAGTTGTGTCTGTATTTGCATGAACAGCTGTAGGCCATGCATAGTTCACCAAGCTTGCTAAAGACTGCCTCTAACTGTTATTTATTATTGGAATTTTCACCCAACTGAGAATATCCAACATAAAATATTCTCAGAGTTAATCCAAATCTCTGGTCAGCTCTTTGAGTTTGAACTTCTTCCAAACCAGACTGAGATGTCAGATTGTTTTTAAATTTGCTGGAAAATGGAAATTTCCATTACATTCTCTTCCCAAATCCTACCAGTTTGGGTAAGAAATGGAATCCCCAACAGTTTCATGACTTCTCAGTGTGACCCCTGAGCAGTCCATCATGTTTTCAGTTAAGCCTGAGCCTTAGGAAAGTGAGTAGCATTTGCAACCTGAGGGCATTTTCTGGAGGTTTTTTCCATTAAGGCCCCATTTGTGAGGCAAATCCTGGCAGGTTCTCATGGGCTCTGTTGGAAATCATGAACTGTGACCGCTGGGTTTTCCAGCTACCTCTGATCTTCTCCAGTGCATCTCCTAACAATATTTCTGCTGCATTCCAGTGCAGATTGGAATACAGTGGCAGGGATCTGTGAGGATTGGTTAACTTAATGATTGTGCACTGCTTAGGAGGACCTGAGGTTTATAGATTATAGCATCATCATGTCTCAGGAGTTAATAAGAAAGGGGTGTGATCAATGGAGCATTCCAGGACTTTGGAGCTAAATTCAGCAACAGGATGTCAGTGTGCACCTTGGATTTGGGGCATGACAAGTCCTGCTTTGGCAGAGCTGTATAAAGCTGGTAAAGGAATGATCCCAAAATAGGGGATACTCAGAAATTGCCTGCTACAGCAATGGGAGGAATCTTCACCTATTTACCCCCAAATACTACCAAAAGGTCACAAATTAATTAAATTTCTTAAAACTGAAATTTTAAAAAAAAGTGAATTAACTATTACCCTGGCAAGACAGTTTATAATTCCACCCTTGCTCCTGCAAAAAAAAATCTCAACAAAAGCATAAAAATACCCATTAAAGAACAGAAAATCTTCTAAAACATTTGAAAAAAGTAGTGATAAAGAAAAGAATAACTGATATTGTACAATTTATAACAAACAAATATAAAACCGGTTATAAAAACAGCCCTGACACAAACAAGAAAATTATATTAGAAGTAACAAAAACAAGAAATCTCACAGGACATTATTAGCAAATAGATTTTTGCTGAAATGCCACGCAAAGAAAAATACAAATATATATTAATATCAGTTGATACCTTCAATGAATAGCCTGAAACTTACCCCTCTCACACCAGCACAACAAAAAAAGTAGTGAAAATGTTCCTCAATTCCAAGACTGAAAGTTCCTTTGAGCATGTCATCAAATAAGAAACCACATTTTGTTGTGACAGTAAGCAGAGAAATTAACAATGTTCTAAGGCTTACCTGGGACCTGCAGACACCATACAGGCCCCAGGCAAGTGGCAAAATTAAACATATGAACAGAACCTTTAAAACCCAAATTAATGAAATCTGTCAGAAAACATCCACAACATAAGTTCAAACCTTGCCTATAGCTTTAGTAAGAGCTAAATACATAAAATCAACAGAAAATCCACATAAAAGGCCAAGAAACAACATAAGATCCTATAAAACATTATATGGCAAAACTTTCCTGCTACAGCAATGGGAGGGATCTTCACCTACAATCCTTTGTCTTAATGAAGACACTTGTCTTATTAATTATTGCACTTTGTTGTATTAATGATTATTTTATTTATATGTAGTTATTGTTGCTTGCATACTTCATCCACTTTGCATGTTCTTGATGTATTTGCATACTCATCATAGAATGCAAATAGGATCATCCATTTGCACATGGTTTATGTGGGTAAATGTTTTCATTAAATTATCTCTCTGGTACATCCAGCACTAGTGTGCTAAAAACTGAGAGACTGCCTTCATCCAAATGTCAGAAATGGAAGTTTAGGCTCACCTGCTCTTTCTTACTTTAAATCTGTACGTGTGTCTGCTTTTTCAGGCTTTCCTATTTATATTAAAATTGCAAGGAGACAGGGCAATACTGAATGTGGCAGAGTTCACTGCTCAAAATCAATACTGTGGTAGGGGACAAGCCCTTTTTTCAATATACTCTATTTTGAACAAGTACTTGTAGAATCATAAAAGTTTACACACTTATGTTTGTATATAACTTTGTCATTTATTTGAAAGGAATGTCCCTTTCTTGCGAGTCTCATTTTTTTGTTTGGAAAATTCACTGGTCCTTTACCTTGCCAGTGCACTTCTCTTTTTGTAGATGTTGTCAGAAAGGAGTGAAAGAATGGAGACTCTCACTGTCCAAGTCCTCTTTAGATTTTGGTGAGAAATACTGCTTGCATATCTTCAGAATTTCATGCTGTGCTCAAAATATTCCATAAAAAGCTATTAAACAGGGCAGAGAGAAAATTCATGAGACATTCCAGCCATCAAGAATATTCTCTAAACCTTTTGCATGCTTATCCTTAGTCACACTGTGTTATTTTGCCATTTCTCTCAGCAGTGTAAGTTTGTACTTTATGAAGATGGTGAATTAAGGAAATTGATAATACTCGATTTTCCTTGTACAGGTTGACCTTTCTGATCAGATAATAGTAAGATTTTGCTTCAAGAGGATAAAGAAATAAATACTTTATTTATCTGTATTTTAAAATGTGTGTGTATGAAAGAATTCTTTCAATAAATTTAAAGCTGAGTGACAATTTTGCTCCATACCACTCTAGTTCAACCTCTGTAGTGTATTTTGTTAAAAAAACAGCCAGAGGAGGCAAAGAGATCTTCAGACATGACAATTGCTTGAAGTGGTGTTTGCAGTGATGGAAAAGACAGCAGTTCCCCTAGGAAGGAAAAACAACCTTACAGTTATTTTATTTTCTGTATGTACACATCTGAACAGCTGTAGAGGAGATGGAGTTGGGAATCATCACTTTTATTGATGTTTGTTTTGTCTTTTAGTTATCACTCTCTGTCTTCCAAAACTGCTGCTAACTTGCTAGTATCTTTGGGGTTTGGTTTGTTTATTTTAATGAGATAGTATGGAACTTTTTATTTTCTGGATAAAGTGAAATTAAATTTTGCTTGATTCTTGACTTCTTAAATATTTTGCTCATCATTCCTGTTCTGTGGAATCATGGAAGAGCCATGTCCCTGAGCCATCAGTGTCCTTGTGGCCAAGGAGATCCACCCTGGAGTCCAACAGGCAGAGCAGTGCCAGCAGCTCAGGGAGGTGATCCTGCCCCTCTCCTCAGCCTTGCTGAGGCCTCACCTGGAATATTTTGTCCAGCTTCAGGTTCCCCACCCCATACATGGAGCTCCTGGAGCAGGTCCAGCAGGGGATTTCAGAGATGATTAATGGAGTGGAGCATCTCAGTTATGAAGAGAGGCTGAGGGAGCTGGGTGTGCTTAGCCAGGACAAAAGATGAGCAAAAGGGGATCCCATCCCTGGCTCTCAGTGTGTGCAGAGAGTTAAAGGAGTTATTTGTATTTGGGGGAGCAAAAATGACCAAAGAAGACTTAGACTAGATGCTTCTTGTTTGTTTTTTAATTTCACAAATTTACATCTCAAGAAATGACAGATGTTTCAAATGTGAAAGTGAGATGGTTGTTTGGCTTTGGTTTTACTTTACATTTGCTTGACATACACTAAGGAGAAATAATTCAGCACAGGCCTCTCTCTACATGAGCATTAACAAAACAAGGTGATGGGAGTTTTTGCAGATGTGGTACAATATATTGGGTTTGCAAACATCTATGTAACCATATTAAAAAATCAAGTTTTTTGAACTGTTGAAAACCTCAATAGTTAAGTTAAATATGAATTAGATAATACATTGGTTATGAATGGGCAGCTTTGGAACTAAAATCTTTTGATTGCCAGTTTAAACATGAGGGTTCACAGTTTGGTAAGAGCCGAGTCTAAGGTGACTGGCTGCCAGCAGGGATGACTTCACAGAGAGACCAGAGGGGAGCAAGAGGGCTTCAGATTGACTCATCTGAGACTGGGGACTCTGAAATGACACTCAATCCCCATGGACAGGATACTTGACAGTGCAGTTTACATATTCCCTCCTAGTAATCTGAAAAGTAGCCATGACATTGGCTCCGCAGGGAGCTGCTTGGCAGCTTTCCCTGTGTGAGAGAAGGTGCTGCAATTACAGACAATAGGATGTGCAGCAGGAATACAGAGGGAAAGGCTGAATTTTATTAAATTGAATGTTTTCATCAATAGCTAAGCAACAGCCCCCGTGTAACACTGTGAATTAATGGTGGAGGATATTTGTTGTTCTGCCACATGCTCGCTGTGTAAATACTGCTACCAGCAGAACAGGCAGCTCTGCACTGTGTTCAACATTGCTGGGAAATACAGGTGTGTCAAAGGGGCACTGTAAAATTTCTCCTCCTTTTATTTCTCTCCTTGATAATTTTTCTTTCTCTTTGAAGAGGAGAAAATAAGCTTGAGGCTCCTTGCTTTTCAAACGTGTGCTGTCCACACGTAGTTATTCCATGTATCTACATTTTGAAGGGTTTGTGGGTTTTTGTTTGATTGCTTTGCGATTTGTTTTGGTTTGGATTTTTTTAGGGGGGTGGGTTGTTTTTACTTTTGGTGTGCTAAATTGTACAAAGGTGTTTGTAAATAACGGTTCTCCTGACAGAAGTCCTAAAAATACGACATGATTAATGATAAAAACTGGAAATTATTTTCATGGTAGGAAAACAGAAATTACTTGTTAGCAAATTGAGTATTAAAATATATTTGAGATTGAAGGGCTGTTAAAGCTGCAACAGGGACATCATTCCACGTGTGCTAAAATATTGTTTGGTTTTTGTGGCTTTGGGGTTTTTTTTCTGATTTTTAAATACAGAGATCATTTTCTAAAGTAGCATCTGCAGGGCAGGCCATGTATTTTTATGATGCTTATTTCAGTACTCAGGCTTTATAACACTACCCAAAGGCATGCTGTGCTAACCTAGAAATTCACTTTTTATTTCTTGTTGTGTCTGAATAACTAGATGAGCCAATAATTGCCTGAAAGTACATCCAAGGTGAGCTTAGGGTTAGCAAGGTAATGGTGTCTCTGTATTTTACTTGAAAATATTTGATTTGTGAATTAAGCACGTAAATAGCAGCTGGGATGTTTTACAGCAGGAGTTATGTGAGCTTGGAATGGGCAGACTGGGTGTACAGCACAGTAGGAGCTTTACATCTGCTGCTGTCTCCTCAGTGCCATAAGAAACAAGGCTCATCTTTCAGAGGAAGTGTCAGGTCTTAAACTTTGAAAGTAGCTCTCAAATTAGGCTCCTCTAGTGAAAAATAAATATAATTGAGTGCCTGATTGCGTGTGTGCGTGTTCTGAAGGCAGAGAGCATTATTTGCCCAGTGCTGAGTGCAAATGGAGACTGACAGGGTTTTTCCTGTGTCCAGATGATGTTAAGCAGGAGCCAAGTTAGGATATATGGCAAACAGCACTGAGAGCTTTAAGCCTACACTTGGGATAGCATGGTTTGCATTTTATCTCTTATTTGTACGTTAAGAATTGACTTCACTTTTCAGTTTCACTTTTCCCTGAGAAAACAAAGAGGGTCATGCATGTGGAATGTTGGTGGGATTGTCTCGGTTCCCTTCCATACCTGAAATTCAGTTTATGGGATTTCTCATCCAGGCTCAGGTTACTACTTGACCACTGCAAGGATCTGAATTTGTGATAAACAGTATAATGCAAAATAAGGACCCCTTAATACTGTTCTCAAAGTGTAGCTACAGGTGTGCAAGGAAGGTGTGTAATAATGCTGAAATGATGCCATCCATGGCTTTTGGAAGGATTCATTCCTCTTCACTTGGTCTGTTTGCAAACAATCTAAAAAATGTGGCACATCATCTGTTTTCCTGTCACTTCCAAATTAGTTAGAGAGGTGCAGGGAATCAGAGATGGCTTCTCTTTTTATCACATGTATTTATTAAGACTATGGCTTCTCTAGTAAGTCTCATTTTTCTTCATGTTTTTCTGAAACACTTTCTTTATGCTTTTCAGCTCAAAATCTTCATTGTAAGAACTGTCATAAATAATATTTATATCATAATCTACTATTGTTAGAGTATTTTTTTTAAACATAATGTAACTTTGCGATCTAAATGATTGAAACATACAGCTGAATTTTATCCCCTTTGAGTTAGGTCAGATGTCTACTTGTTGATTTACTAGGTGATTTCTGAAAGACTTAGTGACAGTTCTTAAAAACCTACAAAAATAAAACTACATAGCACTGTCTCTTAGGATAACCAGCTCTCAATTTATGGTCCTGAGGGATGAAAACCCTCCACAGTACCTTTCAGAAGTGACTTGTTAGTCCTGCATCAGGCCAGGCATCTTTCCATGGTGAAGATTAAATTGCTGTAAAACATTTGTGAAATCCTTTCCAAGAGTGCCAAATCCCTTTTAGCTAAAGAAACAAATTTGAATTTGTTTTTAATGTGCTCATTACAAATTTATGTTGACTGTTCCCTATCTTCATTGCTTATCTTCACAAAACTCATGTTTGGCAATTGGTTCCATGTCATTTGATATCAGAGGTAAGCTGACAGGTCTATTAATTTCTTTTTGCTCCCCTTCTCCTCACTTTGCAAGGCAAGTATTGCTTTGTGCTCCTCTGGGATGCTTCATCCTCTCCAAGTGTTCTGAGATGATCTCAAATTGGTCAGAGATTCTTTTTTTTGGTTGATTTCTCAAATATTTTCTCGAAAGCTGTAGGTTCAACTTTTGATATTACCGATGTGAAGATATCTGTGATGCCTAAATATTCTTTAGTCATTGATTTTAAAAAATTGTACACAGTTTTTCTTTTCATTATAAGTTCTAGTTATAACACAGTGCCGTTTTGAAGATAAAAGCAAAATCTCTGTTAAGAATTCATCCGGTTTTAGCACAACTTTGCTTTCTTTTTTTTTTCTCCCTTATACTTAAGGAGGTTTTTTTATTATTTTTCCTCTTCCTTACAATTTCTGACTCATGTTGTGCTTTACATTTCTAATGATGAAGAATAAAAGTACAGTGTATAATCTTATTCTGTTATTAACAGAATTAGCATAAAAAACCCCACAAAGAAATCACAAAAAAAAATTAATGTAGATGTTGTCAAGATTGAAATGAAAAGTGTTTCTAACAATTAGAGTTCATAACACACAGCATGAACGTAGCAATTGTTCTGTTATGGCAGCTGACTCCATTTGATGTATATACAATTAAAACCCTGAAGAACTAATTTTTAAACATTCTTCACATACGTGAAATACTTTGCTATCCACAGTGCTTTTGTTTGGACTTGCTAAAAAGCTCTCACATATATAGTAAAAGAACTGTAATGGAAAGAAATAAAATGCAGAAAATTGTAATTTTTTTTAGCCAAGTGCTGAACATGTGCATTTAATCCCCTTGTGATTAAAACACTTAAAGGTGCACTTACCTTCCTGTGTGAGTGTTCCCATTCTCTGAAATGAGGCTGCTTATGCTGAAAACCTTTAGCAAGGCCATATGAAAGAATGGTTTTGTGCATTGTTAACTAAATAGTACTGATGACTCCATTAAAATGAACATGCATACAGTATCTTTGAATTTATGCCCTTATTGCTCCCATTTTTCAAATTTGAAATATTAAAAGTGAGGTAAAGCTATCTGCAGCCTTTAGAGTACAGCAAAAGAAAAGAAGCCTCTCATCATAAATATCATTACTTCAATTGCCTTTTTCCACCCAACTGGGTAATTCTGAAACTCTAACTCATGCAAAGGAGAGGAGTGAAAAAAGAAATCACACTTGGTCTGTTGTGCCAGCCATACCGTAGTAGTTTTAAGGTTGTATTTTTTCCACATCTACTTGCTGTTTTTTAAACCTTACATTTGTAATAAGGTTTTAATTCAGCTTCAGTGAAGTGTTGCAAGGCTGTTACCTGCCATACTGTACCTATTATGAGTTGAAGGTTTTAATCCTCCTTTAGCTTTTTTTGTAAATGTATTGCCACTGTATACTTGTTGATAGGCTTTGAGACAGTATTTTTAAATGTACTGAATAAGCATAAATTGTCATCACATCCTATCAGAATAATATGTAGTATTGATTCTATACATAAATTTCCAGAATATTTATGAGGGAAATTTAAATCACCTCTGCTTGGTATTGGTGGCATGGCTAGCCTTTTTAAAAATCTTTACACTGAGTTCTTAATATGTCTTTTGAAGTCTGTCAATTGTTAGTAATTATTATGTAATTATAGCAGTCCATGTCAAAGCTTATAAATCCAGTCTCCACACCTGCACTCTCCTGCAATAACTTTACACACATGAATATATTGGTAATTTCCATGTGATTTTCTCCTTAATTATTATTTTGAGTTAATTGTGTTTGAAATATTTAGCATAAGTCTTACAGTATCAGTGGCAAGAGTAGGCTCTGAGGAGATTTTATAATGTGGTTATGACCACTGGAATATTCTGTCCTTTTCTTATTGTTCTTTTTATTATTTGTTCTAAAGTTTTGCCCCAACCAAGCCAACAATGCTGTCTGATGCCACATTGTGAGCTAAAGGACTGAGCTGGTGAGATCTTTGGCTGTTTGCTAAAATCAAGTAATTTTTAGTAAGTTGTGGCTTCAAATTAGCCAGTTAATTATATGTGGGGGTTACAGATCACAGCATTAGCTTGGAAATGTAAATGTCATTCTAAAACATTGCTTCATGACTATTCTTTTTAAGGAAGACAAACCCTGATGTTTAAATATGCAATAAAGGTGTGTAGACAGTAAAACTGTGTTCATGTTGGTTCTTACTTTCCTCATGCTCCTATAGTCACACTTGGAAATCTTTTGGGTCTTTCTCTTGTTTTGCAATCTGAATTGTAGAAACATGTCCTTATTTAGGTGTTCCAATGTCCATCAGCTTGTGGTTAATAGCTTTGTCCAAAGCCTTAAACATTTTCCATCCTTTTCCAACATTTTCCACTTAGGAGTGGACTTTGTAGATGATCTTTGAGTCCCTTCCAGCCCAAACCATTCTGTAGCTGGTTGTGTGAAAAGAGGTTCTTTCAGTTTTGGATCGTGATCTCATTTCTGTGAACAAAGCACGTAGGACTGTCAGGAAAGTGCAGGGCAAGGAAAAAGAGCTTCACTCTCTTAAAAACAGGCTTGCTCCCTTAATTTTTGGTGCCAACAATCAGAAATCTGTGCATGCCTAACAAGAATCAACTGGGTGAAATAAAAAGCACTACTTTTGCCATAAGATTTTCATCCCAGATGATAATACCCCAAATATGATACAGTTCACAGAAGCACAGAAACTACCACAACGTTGTATCTTGCACATCTGCAAATCTCATTCCTCTTTCAAGCCTACATCAGGTGGGGCAGTAACTTGGCATGCCTGGTGAATTTTAGAATCATTGTGTCATTTGGAAGAGCTGCAATGCCACTAAGGAAATAAACAGGAAGAGGTACTACAGAGAAGCAATATGGAATGGAAATGGGCTAAGAGGGTATAAATGTAATTAGCGAAACACATTTTCATGACTAGTAAAATTAGCACCCATTTATACATGTTATACACTTGAACCCTTGTTGACACCTGAGGCTGGGAAAATATATCTGCTAATCAAAACATGTAATTATATCCTATGAAGCTGAAGTAACGCACTGAATCCTTGCTCTTCATGGTGTTAATGATTTGTGAAACTCATTTACCCCATCACCTCAGTTTGTCCTTTCTTGCTGTATTTCTGTTCCCCAAAATAGTGAGGTCAGGGACATTATAAAGCAATTAAGTATTAGATCTATGGAAGAGTGAACATTGTGTAAATTGTTAGATGGTATTGATATTAGAGAAGAAGGTGCTCTCAATAGTGGGGAAGATTTCTCTGATTATAAAATAAGCAAAGCAAGCTAAGTTATTAAGTTGCTGGAGAATTAAAATTCCTGTGGAGCTGTAATGTAGTGGAGTGGTTGGTACCTTGTAATTTCCCACTGGCATGACCTTACTTCGCTGTCTTCAGAGTCCATATCTGCATCTAATTGAAGAACATTATGGTCTGACACAAACATTAAGAGGCAAAAAGTATAAATGCTTAGGTTTTTGTAGTGTTTTGTGCTTATACAGGAGAAGTACTGAGGAAAAATGGGATATAAAAATGTTTACTAAGTTTCATGATATGACAAGAGGTGAATTAATTTTGGTTTGCAGCCCAGGTGTAAAGTAGCATTGTGGAGATATGAAAGATGGATCAGCCTAATGTAGAAGAATAATTTATTTATTCTGGCAATAGTGGTGTGTCTCTTCAATGAAAGGGATGCTGCCATAGCCATGGACCCCTTGCAGCTTTTGGTTTATGTGAGTGTAGGTAGCAAAAGTGAGAACTGGCAGCGAGGAAGGGAGCAAGAAGGGTTTAGATAGAGTTTTTGGTTGATGAAAATTACAACCAGAAGTTAACTTATTCACAATAGCATTAAAATCATCTTTAGTTCTTGCAGTTCTCCATGCTAGTTAAATTATAAAGATGGTTGTAAAAGGGTCTTCTGCTTCTGCTGTAGCACAGATGTTATCCATCTTGATTAAACAGCTCTGGCAGGTACTTTTAAATAACCAGTCCTAAATACTCTGTTTAATCATTTTGGGTTTCTAAATCTGGCTGTCTTAGATGAACCAAACAAGAAGAAAACAAGAAGAGTTTTTATAACAATGCTGCTTTACCATTCTTCACTTGCACCAGTTTTACTGACATTCAATGGGAATGTTTCCTTTCTATGAAATCCAAGATAATTAATATTTAAAACTGAATAAACATAGTGTCTGTAGTGTTTATTAATCATGAGGTTCTGTGAAGAACAGAATAGTATACAAGTGCATTAACTGTACAGACACATTAGCATATATAGTATTAAGAGATTTTATAGAAAACTGGAAATGAGCAGAAAATTTACTGCTTCTAATATTTGAAGGTAAATTAGTTCAATGTATCATAGTTCTGTTGATATCTTCCTTTGCACCCTCATTTCATGTAAGAGGAACTGGTAATATTTGCATGTTGTATTTGCTATCTCAATGTAAATTTCCCTCTTAGATGCATTGATCTCATAGTTTTAGGTGAAGACTCATGGAATACCATAGGTGTTTTGAAAAAATCCACAATTTACATTAACAAAATTTATTTTAAAAAACTTGCTGTGCTTACCTTGAGATAAGACTGGAGAGTCTAAGTTATCAAATAAATAGAACTGGTATGGTAATACATAATTCTGCATTGAATCTGTACATAAGGCATCTAAGGCAGGAATGTTCTGTTAATTACTATTGTGCATCTCCTGGAATTGCTGTAGGTGTTCTTTCAGTACGTTCTGTTTGTGATGGGATATCTGGCAAATCCTTTAAGTTATAACATTTACAGAGGTTATTTCAATATTGAGACAATTATAGTTGTCCATTTAAAGTCCTTAGGTATGATATTGAGTATGAATTTTAAACTTTCTGTGCCTGTATAAACTGCTTACCTCAGACCATGGAATCTGAATATCTGTGCAAGGAGTGGACTGCTTGGACCTTCAGAATCCACAAGCAGTGCCAGAGGAATTAGTGGAAAAGTAGTGGAGGCTCAATCCCAGACCCTGAGTTCTCTTCAGAGTGAATTGTTGCCAGGGCTGCACTACTCACACCTTAACACAGCAAAGCATTGTTCATGCTTAGTGACATTTAAATTTAACATTTTTCCTTGCTTTATCAATTTATATTACCCAGTCATGCAAGAACTTCTTTTTTTAGGGAGGTTGTTTTTGCACTCTGCTCTGAAGATTAAAAGAGCAAAGTGTCCAACACACAGCTTTAATCCCCTCAGTTCTGTGCCCATGTGCTTAATGAAGCCATTTTGCAACTGAAGTGCTTGATTTTCCTCCTGCAGTCAGTAGAGAGTGGGAGATGCTTTTAGATATTTTCCAGAGGAAAACCATTCTGTCATGAATCCACTCATTAAGTGAGCACATCTCAGGAGTGCTTACTTCTCTCCCCTGACTGCACAGAATAGGTTTAGCTGTTCTGTAAAGAATCTGGCCATAGTCTAAGTGCCTAATTTACATAAAGAAGATCCCACCTTTATGAGTTTTTAATGCATGCTGGACAAGTTGACCAGTAAGTAATAGCTTAAAAGGGTTTTGTCAGTGTTAGATGGTGAAAGGAAAGGTCATAAAAATGAATTTTGAGATATCTGTTTGTGAAAGGGCTGCTTCAGCTGTGACATTGCTCACCTGAACCTTCCAGAAGTGAAGTTTCACCTTTAGATGTCCCATTCTGTGAAGTATCATTATCAGTGTGATTTGCCTGATGGCCTCTGTGTACCAGATGATACCTAGGGTTTGTCATGACTGACAAATAGGGTTTGATATGTGGAAATTTAAATAGTTCCAAATGCTTGTGATGGAGTAAGACCACCAAGTAATTGGGAGGGGCTAGTTAAGATGTCAGGGTGCCCTTGGTTTCTTCATCAATGTTTGTGTGAATCGTATCATCGCACCCTACTGATGAAATTCTTATATCCAGAGGTGAACTGGTGAATTTGCAACTTCCTCTATGAAAAAGAGCTTCTGCTTTGTCATAATTCCAAGCTCTGTTTGCTGTCTCCTTCAGAAGAGAGCCGGTTTTACAGCTCAGTGCTTCTCTGTGTTGGAATGGGGTCAGCAGCTGTATGGATTTTCTCAGTGATAAACATAACTGCATCCTGGAAAGATCTGGGTTTAAATTCTATGTTCTAAAATGTGCCTTTGCTCCCAGATGATTGAATACAGCTCTTGGCCATGGGTGACTGGTGGCATGTTTAATGTCCCGAGTTAATGACCCAACCTGCAGCAGAGATGTTGTGATAAAAGCAATGACAATTGGGGGAGCACTGTTGGGCTGAGGCACAGTCTGTCCACTTTGAGAAAACAGGTTTCTAGTGACCCTTCACTTGACTCATCTCCTCTTGCTTTTGTGTCATGTTCTCCTATTTGGCAGATATTACCCAAGTTGAAAGCGGAAAATTATCTTTTCTGACTGGTCTAACTTGGTCCTATGGCTAGTACTAAAAAAGAAAGCCTAAAAAAATATTACTGGCATGTGAAAATTCTTATTATGTTCTTAAGTTTATCTCCTGTCATGTTTTTACATCAGCTGACAAAATAGAAGCAGTGTTTTATACATGAGCATGCTTTCCTTCCATCCTAATGCACTCTTTGGATCTGCTGAACAACAGGGATGTTTTGAGGATTTGTGCCCTGCACAAAGAGAAGGTAGAAGTTGGTACAGAGACTTCATGCCAGCAGTGCAAGGAAAGGAAATACAGCCTCTGGGCAGGGCCAGCCCCCTCCCTTCCCACACTGTAAACAGAGCCTCATGCTTGATCTGAAAGGATGTGTGATGTGTCCAGTTTTTTACCTTGGAGCAATAAAATGCTCAGCTGCACCTATTACAGTCTTAATGCATTTCTTCAGGACAGTCCTCTGATTCTTGGTCTTTGGAGCTTTTGAGTTGTTTTCCCAGGTCTAACAGAATTGTAACCAGTTATGTTTGTTCTCTCACCTTCTTGGCTGTCTTTTCACATCTTTTACTCCAGCTTTTCCTGAAGGTTTTGTAGTTTGTTGCTCCATTATAAGCAAGCATGGGGTGTGCAGTGGAAAACTAACTGTGAGCATGAGTTAGTTTTTGTAGGAACATCGAAACTTGAGACTTGGATTTCTGTTTACACCTCAGGTCATTATTGTGTTATTAGTATTTTTTGTCTCTGACTTCTTCCTGTGCTCCTGCTCTTGCCTCCAGCTCTGCTTCTCATCTCTCATGCTGGGATTGGCAATGAACCACTGAGGAAGGGCAGTTTGATGGCTCCTGTTCATAGCCTAGTGATTTTTCTCTCATTTTTTGAGATTACTCTGACCCATTTATTGCTTTGTTCTACTTAATATGACATTTATGGACAATGATGGACACTTAAAAATGGACAACAATTGAAATTTTTCAAATGTCAGCCTGTTTGAAATACTATTTAACACTTCTAAAGTTCAAGTCACTACTTGGCCTTTTCTTGCTTCCTCTTTAATGAAGACTGAAACATCTTCATTCTGTTCCCAAAAGCAGAAGCATTTGATGTAGATTAACACTGACTTTACTTTTCAGACACCCTTCATCCCACAACAGACCATGTATGGGATCAAATGGCATCATTTGGATCAACTAAAATATTTGGAGATAAGCTGTCTGTGAACTGTCTTATGCTTTTGGCATTGCCATGGTAATATATGTGGAGGAAGAGAAATGTGACTTATACATGTTTTCCCAGTCATGATTTGTCATTATAAGTGAAGATTCTTTTAGGTAATGTAGTCAACACAATTAAAGCTAAAAGCCAAGTTTGGCATAATCCCAGTTTTAGCCTTTTGGAAATGTTGTTTGTACTGAGTGAGATTACATGAAGTTCTTCATTGCCAGGATTTATAAGAAAATACTTCAGTATGCACTGATATTTCACTATAAACACAAATAATTGTGTATGATGCCATAATTTTGGTGTGTATGTAATAGAGGGCAGTGTTTTTCTGGATTTTTTTGTGGGATGTCTAAAGATTCTGTGCAGTAGCACTGTCTTGTGCCATGGTTTAGGTGGCTTTTATCTATCCACTAGAAGCTATTTCAGGATAAATTGACAACCTGCGCTGTGTCTTTTTACTCAATCACCTCTGTGTGCAGAGTGCCAGCAGTGTTTTCAGAGCAGCACTTATGATAAGGAAAAAGTGGGCATAAATGGGCTGCTGAGGATTTATTGGGAGTCCTCATTGTGTTGATCAGGAGCTCTGGCAGCACAGTGACTCCACTGCCTGTGGAGTGAACAGGTAGAGCCTTTTCTAGCCAGAGAATTTCTCCTCCTCAGAGATAAAAAGGGTAGAATGAACAGGCGCTGAGACAGCTTGTCACTGCTGAATCTTGTCCTGACAGCTGCCTTAGCAGAATGCATTTGATAAACTGTGATTGACAAAATACTTGAAAACTGCGGCTTAAAACTGAATTTCTGGAGAGTGTGAAAGTAGACAGGATAAAGTAAGAATAGTCTTGTGAGCACACAGAGCTGTCATCACGCACATAACTCTCTTTAAATTTGAAAAATAGAAAGCTGTAGGGAAACCTAGACTGTCCTAATATAATTATCAAGATCATTACTGAAATTGAGCCTTCATCTGAAGCTAGGTCCTCATGCAGTATGTTGTGCTTGTTTACTACACAAAATCTAATGTTGTAATTTAATTCAGTGGTAGACAAGGGGCAAAACAAGCAAAAAGAAAATCATCTATGGATTGCTGTGAACCTCTGGAGTCTTTACATAAATTTTGAAGTTTTATGGTCCATTTTCATACTGAAGAAAGAATTGGCAACAGCGGACCCGATTTCCTTGACTTTACAACTGTGGTCTGAGAAAATTAGTTTCCACTTACTGTAAATTAAGCTCATCATTTCCCAAAAAGAAAACCCTTTTAATGCATCTTCTCCATGATTGGAAGCACTCTGAGGGCTCTTTTCTGAGGTGGGTTTTTTGCTGTTTCAAATCAATGTAATCTCCTTAACAATCTCTATAAAATAATATATGTCATTCCACAAAACTCTGGAAATTAATTGCATCACTCCTGTGTAAATACTGGGATGATTTTCAAAGTACTCCAGTAGTCTTAATAAAATAGTCTATATAAAATAATGTATATCTTTATAGTCTGTATAAAATTAGATATGTCATTGCACAAAACTCTGAAAATTAATTACATCACTCCTGTATAAATACTGGGATGATTTTCAAAGTACTTCTGTGTATATTCAGTTACAAACAGAAGAAGGGGTCACTGCCAGTTCTGCTGACTGCAGGGTGCTGTGGCAGTGAGCAGAGCACAGGCTCTGTTGGTTGTAGTCATTAAACTGCACTACCACTTGATGCATTTGTTGGTGTTTGTTCTATTTTTCATTTGCATTTAAATTCTTGCAAAGAAAAGATAAGATAGAGGTAAACAAATGATGCTTATTTGCTCTTCAGTTGAGCTCCTACTAGACATGTGACTTGGAGAGAGAAAACATTGGGGAAAAATGTCTTGGCATCCTCTGCAAAGCATCACACCTCCATTCATTCTCTGGCAGACTTCAAAAGACACATCCCTCAGGTTTTAATGAAAACATAAATCAGCAGGGAGTAACTAAAAATACACTTAAAGTTAACAGGAAACTAGGTCAGTCAGCACATGAGTCAGTATTTGTAGCTTGGATAAAATACATTGCAATGTTTTTCACACGGTAAATATGCTTCTGGTACAAGAGAAAGTATTGTCTGTGTTTATTTCCCATCCCTTTTGAGTCAGGGAGTGTAATGCTCTCTATAACTCTGCACAGCATGAAGCTGTGGTGTGTTTGGGTGTGTCTGTCCTGTCCAGGGCAGTTTTTCTGCTTTTTGTACAAACTGGGCACTGAGGGCTCCATTCCACCAGGAAACAGATGAGGGTGTTTGTTTTCAGCCCATGTTGTGAGCAGAGGAAAGCAGCTACCATCATCTGTGAGGTACCATATGTTGTTACAGAAAAGAGCTGATTTTATCTGATTTTCTTCTGAGTGTTACAGTCTCTTCCTGCACTTTGTTCTGTTCATGGAGCAATCTTAATTTTGGTGGTTTTTAGGATGAGCTGGAGAAACAGAAATGTACTGAAGAGATTGATTTCTGTATGGCACTGCAGAAATTACCTGAATAATCTTACAATGTGAATGGTAGGTGTGAACAGTATGTGAAATGGATAAATATTGAGGAATTATGATGGGCTTTGAATGGCCTATTAAGAATCAGGAAAGTTATGTTGGTACAACAGTGCACAATCCTGTGAAAGGATGACCATGCAATATTACCATAATGCAAACAAACCTCTTATAAAAAAAGTAGGAAGCAATGAGAACTTTAAAGAAGAAACCAGAAAGTATTGTCACTGCCACTGTAAAAAGGTGTGGAAGGTCCATAGACATTGAACAATATGTTGAATTCTCAGTCTTTCATTTAAAGAATTATACAGTTGAACTGCAAAAGGTAGGAGCCAGTGAGATGAGTTAGCCCAAGTATGGCATAGTTTCCTTTTGAAATATAACTTTAATGTTCTCTAGTGCATAACTGGGGACATGACTGGAGCCTCTGCTGTGGTGACTGACATAAAAAATGTGAAAAAGGAATGATTGCTCACTACCTTTTACCTGGATGAAAACTATTCAGCATGAAATTAGCAAATGGCAGATCTAAAATGAGCAAAAATCCACCTCATATATATTCAGGACTTCTTGTCCCTGGACTTTGTAAACCCTTACAGTTTACACTGGTTCAGAGCCAGACTTGAGGAACTGATGGAAGAAAAACCAACCAGAGCTGTTCAATAAAATTGTCAGGAAATTGGAGAGGCAAGCTCCTGGAGTTACAGAGGATATTCTCAAGTATTACTTTCATGTATTTATTCTGGTTCTATACTTTTCCCTGGGCTAGAGAAGTGATGAAATATCTTTGATAGATTCGCTACAGGTTGTAATTACATTCTTTATCAAAGAGTCCTGAGAATAGTTTTGTTTCAAAGCTATAGGTGATCTCATTATAGAGGCTGAACAGATATTTGGTAAAGTCTGAGATAGAAATCTTGTTCTTCATATCTTTTTCCCCAGGAAAAACCACAGTGAAGCAGTAAGCTTGTCTTCTTGTGAGTTGTGTGTCAGTTCTTAGTTCTTCAAAATTGTTTACAGGCACAGATGACAAATAAGATCTTACCAACTAAATTACTTGAAAACTGTAATTTGGTTTTTTTTTTTCCCCTAGTAGAACTTGCTGGAGAAAGACAAGAGAGATCAGTAACTAAAAGTAGGTTTAAAGGTGGTTGAGACTCATTGATTAATTAACTTGCCATAGCAATTTAAAAACAAACAATAATTCTTGAGAGTGAAGAACATAAATGAATAATGAGGAAAGCAGATGCTGAAGTTATTACTTCAAGAGCTTTGTTTTGTTTTGTGAGTCACTGCTATTGCTCGAATACTGATCTCAATCACTTTCTTTGTATTTTTAGGGGCTTCCTTGGTTTTAAATGAGCAGTGAGCTACAGTGTTAGAGGCAGACAGGATGTTGTAGTGTCTGTGGAATATTCAGGTTGTTGGAAAAAATCGAGAGCAGCTACCTTTAGTTTTTCCTTAATTCTACAAAGGAAGCAGGAAATTAGTATGGTTGACTTATCCTTTCTTTACATTCTTTACTTTCAAGCTGAAAAATACATATCCCACAATAAGGAGAAAAAAAATATTTTTAGGGAATTACTTTTAGGATTTAAACTGGTTTTAGTCTTCTCCATAAAGTTTTTATTCATGCTGTTATGTCTGGCACCAAAAGTGAACAGAAAAAGCAGTGCGTGCCTTAATGGAAGTGTTGAGTGGTTTTAGTACAATGCATGTGGTCTGCTCTACATTTTAAACTTTGTACCTGACAGCTTCTGTTGTAAAATTTCATTCATGTGAATTTTGTCACCGTATTTATGTAAGGATAACCAGTTGAGAGATTTAATTTTGTTTCTAACAGTAGAATTACTGGTCTTTCCAGGTGTTAAGTTTTGATCTAAAAACAGACATTGACACAGAGTAAAATGTTATTTGTGAGAGGCTTGCATGGAAAAGGTATTAAAGAAAGAGAAAGCAACTGTGGAGAACCTTCAATTGCTGCTTGAAGCAACTTTTCTTAATTTTTAAGAAATTATTCCCATGAGAATTGTGACATATCTACATACCATAATTATTAAATCATGACTCGTGGCTGGGTCATTGGTCTGTATGGAGCTACTGAACTATTCATAACAGCATGAAGTGATTGTTGTGGAATTGGAATTGACCTTTACTTCAAAAGGCAAAGCAAAACTGGAAGGAAAAAGTGCTGGGAAGGTTCAACTAGAGTTTTACTTTTTGTGTGAGTCAAAGACCATGTTGAATTAAGAGGCAGTTATGAATATTTTGGATGTTAGGGCTTGGCTGTTCAGAGGAATTTGAAAAGATTTATCAATATTACCAGATACGTAGTGGCATGAACTTAATGTGATATTGTGAAATTGATTGACGCTCCTATGTAGACATAATCATTTGGACTTAATAGGGCTGATTTAATTCTTTTGGGAGATAAGACTAATAGAAATCATTTCATTTGACTTAAATAAATCTACTTGAAGTTTAGGTTCAGTTAACTTTGCCTTCATAGCTGTAACAGATTTCTACACAAAGGAATAGACACATCTATGCACTTTAAGTGCTGATCTGAATTATGCATGTCCCTGTAATTCTTATGGTAGAAGGACATCCCAATGCTTTTAGTACTCCACAGGAAATGAAAAAAAAAGTGTAAATATTTTTCATTTTCATTTCTGTGTTGTGTAGGTAAATACTTGCTTTATTCTCTGCAAAAGGCATGGATAGTGTCCTTGGAAAACCCAGCTCCTGGTACAGTAGATCTGTTGCTGCTCATACTGGTAACATTTAGGAAGTTCTAAGTTGCAATGCAAGTCAAAACTTCTTCTGACTCCCATTTTCTAACCTTGCCTTTAGGCTGAGGAGGGGGAAAATGGTGTATTTGCTGTGGAGTTCACTGAAATAAAATATACTTTCAGATGTCCTTGAACTGCATTAGAGCATTTTCCTTTGTAGTGTTTGTCGATTCGGTGGGAATGTTGGGTGGTGTGTTAGCATATTATTTGTGGAAGTAGACTCTTAAATGTGTCTTGTGGGTGTTTGTGCATTGGAGAATAATTGTGCTTGAGAGCTGCCAGTGCACTCTGAAGGTAAAGCTTTTTAAGCCTAATTGTAAGCTGTTGAATGCTCTTTGGAGGAGAGAGAACCAAACACAATTTTCACAAAAGATCAAACAAAACACTGGATGTAAAATGTGCAATAGAACATAACAGAGTAATACAGCAGAGAGTAATTCTGTCAACACAATATGGGAAAAGAAAAACTGTGTGGCCTTTTTGTTGCAGAACAGTTCTTATTCCCATACCTTTGTGCACGACTTTCGTATTACTGATTTTTTCCTAACTGGAGGTGGTGTGCATAGAGATTGAGTACTGCACTTGTTACATCTGCCCACCAGGCATGGTCTGCAGTACTAGGGTACAATGTGATGGGGAAAAATCCCTGGGGTTTGAGGGCAAAGTAGAGCATTGAACTGTCTGGTCCTGAGAGTGTCTTCTGTCAGTTGCTCTGGGATTTGTCCTGTTCCTCACTAATGGTGATGAAAAGTAATCATTGAGCAAATAAAAATGAAGATATTCTGAGATACCAACAGAGGAGAAACTCTGCTCACAGCAAGTGGTCAGTAAAGAGGAAATCAGAGACATTTGAGACAGGTCCTCAGCCACACAGGTGTGACAGGAAAGGAGCAAGGGTTTATTACTGGATGTTTTTGTATAAATGTAAGGAGAGAGGGAAAACAGCTTTAGAAGTTCAGGCTATTTATTTGTAAGGCTTTTTTTCAAGGTTTCTGGAGTGCTACTTTATAAAAATAAACCAGATTTTTATTGTATATTACTAGTAAAAATTAGGTTATGCCACTTTGATAAATAGAAGAGGGAAAATGAAAACAGAGCTTAGGAGGATATTTAGGCTCTGGTCATATTTAATGTTCCACAGTTATTTTCTAGATCAATGTTGGCTGAGAGACACAAGACTCATGGGGGATGAAGCAACTCTTATAAAATGTAAGGAAGTTTTCATATGTACAAGAACCCCCAAACAACCCAGCCATAAGCAGTGTGCTATCATCTTA
The DNA here is from genome assembly GCA_013400435.1 of Pycnonotus jocosus. Lineage (NCBI taxonomy): Eukaryota > Metazoa > Chordata > Aves > Passeriformes > Pycnonotidae > Pycnonotus > Pycnonotus jocosus. Next base: position 241,456 of record VWYP01003312.1, read on the forward strand.
AAGGATGGAGCACATCTTACATGTTTAGTTGCCAAACTTTTATTGATGCCTACAGGAAAATGCTAAACAGCAAAGTGCCAGAATACCTGTGAGCTAATGAGACTGGGAGTTTATAGCACATAGCAGGATGATCTATTTAAACCAAGAAGAGGAGAATTTCAAAGAAAGAAAGCACCTGGGGATGAAGGAAGAGAGAAAGAAGAGAGAGGAGTGATGCTTGTTCCTGGATTGCTGATGGCTGTGAGGAGTTGCTAGGACAGCTCCAAAGAGGGATAGAACTAAGAACAAGAGGATGTTTGGTGCACAGCCTCTTTTCTGGGACAAAGACATGTCCTGTGGGGCCCTGTACTGGGACCCTGAGGAGCAGAACTTCTGGCTGCTGGTGCCCAGAGGTGCTTCCCAATTGTGGGGGGAATGGATCTCCTCAGAGTGGCAGGAGGCTGTTGTGCTGGGAGGGAATTCAGAGAAATATTTCAAATATGCAGAAGGCAAGGAGCTGGTCTGAACTCCTTGTTCCTGGTGGGAGAGCAGGGCAGGAATTGCAGTGGCAGATTTCAAAAGGTGCTGCCAGGATTTGTACTGGTACCTGAAATCTGCTGTTACCAGCATTGGCTTTTGGCTTAAACAGGGGCTTGAGAACAGCAAACCAAAACCTGCCACTCGCTCATCTTTGAAAGGCAAGGACAGAAAACAGGTTTCTTTCTCCCTGCCTTTCTCTTTCTCTCTCCCTTTCTCCCCAGTTACTGTGGGAGGGATTGTATTTTAAGGGAATGTATGGGAGGAGCACAGGAAATTCCCACAGGTTTTACCTTTCCAGATACAACTGTGGTGTCTGATAGGGACTAAAATTAACTTAAAGTTCACAAGATTTACTTACAAAAGGTTTTCTTTTCCTAATTTTTGGTAAAGCTAAAAATTGTAGGTCATAGTCTGCTCTTTCCTGTCTGATAATTGCAAAATCCACTACTATGCCTTCAAGATGTTTTTCTATAAAAGACTGTACTGAATAAAAGCCTAATAAGTAGAATAGATAGAATAGTCCTCCTGAGGATTGGTGGTTCCAAGTGTAGCTGCTATAGATAACCCTAAATGCAATTAGGTTTAACTCCCCATGAGGGTCAAAGGAAGGTAATACCCATGGAGACTTCCCTTCAGATGACACTATTTTTAAGTGTCTTAACATTTAAATATTCTTTCATGCATTGGTGACAAATTTCTTTTTTATTCTTGGAGAAACAATACTTGGTAACTTGAGCTTTCGCCATTAGTTTTAGGTGCTTCCCATAAAAAGAGGGATGGTTCAGCTTCCTTGGGTGAACAGTTTGTTGTCCTCATCTGTGTCCTTTATGAGGATTAAATATCCCAAGGTGGCCACAGACAGGTGAAAGGGAAAACAGCAGATTCAGTAACATACACAAGCTTAAAGGGTAATGTGATAAAATGTCAATAAATGAATTGTTGATTAATTAATTCTGGGTTTCCCCATAAAAGAGAAATGAAAGCTAAAGCTTGTATTAAAACAGAAATAGAGACATTAAACATTTTAAAATTTTGTGTATTATAGGATGGGATATAACAGAAATGGTATCATTGCAAACTGCTAAAATGGTTTAATTTAGCTGTAAGTACTGTAGAATTGCACTGGGTTTGAGTTTGGTTCCATTCTCACATAGAAAAAGAAAAGGAAAAAAGCTTAGTGAAGCAATTCCATGACTTCATCTTTGATATGTTCCTACATATGCATGTGTTTAGTTATATTTAATTTCTCCCATTTTCAAAATATGAAAATAATACCAACTTTCAGTACTTTTGCTGGTAATACCAAAACAAGAAATTTGCAATAAATTTTTATTTACCAACATTTTTACATTGGTATCCACAGTGCTCTGCCCTTCACATTTCTTTGCCTGACTTGTATGCTGTTCTTTGAATCTTCTTTCTTGATAAGTGTTCCTGAAAATCTTTTTTTCTCCTTTCTTGTTTTTAAATCAAAAATCTGTACCATCAAAATAAAGTTGAACTAATTGGAGCCAAAGTATCCAAAAATGTTTTATAGTTGTATCTTATCAAAATTTAACTTCATGTGTGGCAGGGAGACATTGAGCCAGTTCAGTAAATTCTACCTGGTTTTTATTGTTTGTAACTTGTCCCTTGAAATTCTTTCCCCCCCAAAAGCCAGAGATGTAAGACTTAGGAGCTGTCATTCTTTCACATTTTTTCCACTTGAAGCAAATTATTTTTGCTCCTAACAAATAGTTCATTTGTTGTTTAGCATGAAAAGTGATTTATTTCCTATTGTCTTGGTCAGCCTTTTTTTAATTTGTGTCAATGTGTTGCCTTTTTTCTTTGCATATAATAAATCGCTGTGTTTACAGAACACATTTTCACTGTTGATTTGTTTGAGTGTTGGGTGAAAGATTAAATTATTATCTTATAAATATTATGAAAGATTTGAACGTGAGATGCACCGAGTAAAATTATTTTCCAGTGAAGACCTACAGACAGTGAAAACAAGAATTAGTGACCATGCATTAATTATTGGGCTTCTTGGCTTGCTGGTTTTTACAAGAAAATTCATGTAAATGAATAACAATATGTTTCATGTTTCCTGTTTACTACATCTGAAAATTCTCCTGATGTCATTATTAAATTAATAATAATTTTAAATTGACTTTGAGCTTTTCAAATGTAAGAGGACTCCCTGAATATGTCATGTTTTCCAAATCCGGGGTTATTTTAGTTCTTTTTAGTCTAAGAGAAAGTAGATTCAAAAGTAAAGGGGTTTTTTGTATGTATGTATTAAAATCTGGAGAGTTTTTGAGACAAAAAAAATCTCCTTGCAACAATAGAGTTTCACTGGTTCCTAGCTGACATGCAGCAGAATGAGCTTGATTATGTTGAGAGTCAATTTAAAAGTCATAATGCTGCTGCAATAAACTTGTAAGAAATTATTTATTACAGCTGAAAGTATCCATTTTCCAAGTGTATCTTAGGAGTCTGTTTTTAGGGAACAAAAATTATCTTTTAGAAGGATGTAATGATATGTATTTGATTATAGGAGTAACTGAAAATAAGTTAGTATGAACTTAAGCATCTCCTGTACAGCCTTGTATGGAAACTCTGCTGGTCTTTGGGTTAAGTTCTACCCAAAGAGAGATTTGAGAGCGATTTTTATGCACTCAGGCCTTTTTGTGGTTAATGATGCTGACAGTGGGTATATGGACTGCCTGCAAAGCAAGATTGCACCAAACTACTGCTACTCAATCTGCCTTTTTATGTCATTGATAACAAGATAAAAGACTTCTTTATCTCCAGATAATATTGAGTAATGTATTTTACTTACCATTGAGGAATGCTTTGGGTGGGAGGAGGTGAAACATTCTACTGGCTGTATTGCACCAAAGGTGAATGGAATGGAAGAAAAGAAGAAGAGCCATCTCTAAAATGTTATTTGTTTTATTTCATTTAGATTTTCACACACACCTTTCTGAGAAATTGAAAGACAGACAGACAAGCTGGCAGCAGCTGGCTGAGACAAAGAACTCTCTAATACGTAAGGTTTTTATTTTGCTTCAACTGTATTCTTTGTAAACTTAGAACCTAGTTTAGAGCTTGTGTGTTGTGCAATGCTAAATCTTGTTCTGTGTATGTTATGTGTATTGTGTGTTGTGGGATTTGGGTTGGTTGTGTTTTTTCTTCCTGGGTATTTATATTCTATAGAATAAACCTGATTTCTGCCACTGATTTCTATCTCATTGTTGAGTATTACCTTCCTGGTTGGATTGAACTGATTTAGGGGTTTTTCACTGGGAGACATGGCTGGGTGGTGAAGGAGCTGTTTTCCCTGAGCTGATCTTGCTCATTCCATGAGAGGAAGATAGCTAAGACATGGAAGAGATGCCAGATCTGGACATTCACAGACATAGTTTTAAAACAAAATGGAACCTGCACCTGTATTTTCACAAAGGCAATTGCATGTGTTGCATTCCTTTGGTAAAGGTTTGTGTTGGACACAAGTTTCTTCAGAGATTCTTCTGTCCGATTTTTGAGTGAAAGATTTAACTCTGTTCATCTTCAGTTTGATTTGAATTTTTTTGATCTAAGACTATGAGAGAGTCACACATTTTGTGCCCCTGAAGTTTTGTATCTTGGGGGCTGTGCAGAACAATCAGGGAGTTGTGTTGGGGTTTGTGGGTTTGTAGGGAATTGTGCAATGCTGGACAGGGGTTTTTCAAGTGCCATTTCTCCCCACACACATTCACACTTGTGCTTCCCTGAGGGTAAAACTCCTTTGGGAGGAAGAGGATGTTTGGTAAAAAAAGCCTGCAATGCACTTTTTTAGCAAAAGAAAAAATTGCCAGGCTGTAGTAATATAAATCGAAAGACATCTCAAGGAATTTTAGTGCAACCATAATTATTTGGTGTCATTTTTCTCTTGATATTTCTGGAATTCAAAAATTATTTTCATTCATTGGAAATGTACACTTATACTAACTATAGTGTCAGCATGTGCCCTTGCTAAATTAGCAAGGACTATTTTTGATAAAACCTTTTGTCCTCGACTTGGCAAATTTTTACCTTGTATTTGATTGCCTAATGAGATAAAAGTTGGATTTTGTTGTTTTCTTCCATTGCACCTCTGACCTAATACATACATGAAAGCTACCTTACTGTTTAGGCTTTTTTTAAAAACACTTAACTAAATGCTTTGCAAGATGAGGGCCCTAACCAGGAATAATACTCTGCTTGCTTAATATTCAAATGAGACCGAGGTTTTCTCATCACTCTGATTTTCTGATGTACTTCTTTCCATAATTGCTTGATTTTTTGGTAAAAACTAGTGAATGGCATTATTCTTTGAATCTCAGTGTCTGGGCAAATACTGGAACAGTTTCTTAAATAAAATTCTGGAAAGTGCTGAGCATCTGAGCCCATTTCCTAGTGAATGCAGCCCATGAGTGTTCAGTGTGTTTTCAAACTGGAGATAAGGAGTCCTTGTTGTGTTTCCATGCTTCTCAGAAGAGTGAGAGACAGAGCCTTTGGTAGAGCAATTAAATTTCCATAGTGCTGATGGACAGTGCTAAAAACTGCCCAAGGTGGTGCGTGTATGGGTGGTAATAAAGATGAAATTAATAAAGAATGGAAATGATCCTGTACACCTCTCTGCATTTCTGAAGCACTCTTGATTGCAGGAGGTGTTGCAGGAGGATTTTGGGACAGGTGAAATCAGTTGTTATGCTATTTTAGGCTGTACTAAATCTCAAAGAATAATGCTTGAATGCATTTTCCAAGATAACAGAAATGTTTTGCCTAACAAATTGCATCCAGCTGAACAATGTTTTTCTTCCTTTGAAGTTTTGAGGCTTTTATAGAAACAAAATATTGTTTCTCTCTGGTTTACTCCTTTTTTCTTACAACCTGATACTCTTCCCAATTCAAACAAATTTAATTGATATATTGCTTTCGATTTTTGGTACTGTGTTTGTTCAGGGCTCTAGAAATTTAGAAGAATGAGAGAATGTATTAGTAACTATATCACAACTCAGAAATACTTGGTAGCATTAATGCTTGCTACTGGTTTGATTTAACATGCATTTAAGAAAAAAACTGAACTGAGACAAGCAACAGAAAAACTTAGTACTTTTTGTAACTTTTATGAGTCTAACTTCTTGGACATGCTAAATCTGATCTGAGTAGTGAAATAGTTTGTTGAATGCTCTAAATGTGGTGAGGAAGGTGCAGTGAGCTTGTTGACCCAGATGTGCTGCCTGGTGATATCAGCCAAATCTTGGATGTTAATAATACCAGGGACTTGACCAAAAGCAAGCTTTATCTCTGGCTTCTTTTAAACAGTGCCACAGGATTTTTTACATCAGTCTGGATGCTGCCAAAAGCAGACAGATGGCACTAACCTTGGTTTAAAGCCTCAGCTGGCTGAGGATGCATCCAAATCGTATTGCAGAGCTTGCAGAGTGCATGTTGTGTCAACAGAAGAGGACTCTTTGTATCTCCATGAGTAGAGCCCTCAGACTTTGCATTTCAAAGGTGCCCAGTCCTCATGTGTGCTCATGTAGAGCACAGATTGCTTTGCAGTGCTCTGATAAAATGATGGGCTTCTTCATCTGCTCTGCCTTTGCTTTTCTAAGGTCACAGATGCTGCTGATGCAGCCACAAGAAGGAGGTGAAGTGATGAACGTGGGTGTTAGAATGGTCAGTGATTCAGAAATACAGGCAGAAGGATTGTTGTCAGATTGTTGTGACTCTGGAAAGAAGGACAATAAAAATGTCTTACAGAAAAATATCTCCCCTCACTGGTATTTGGAGTAGTCCTAAATCTCACCATTTCTGGGTACTCCTTTTCTGGAAGAGGAATTTTGTAGATTTAAAAAAACTACAACAAACAACCCACTCTGACCCCTTTGCCCTCCCAAAAATCTCAAATCTGTGTCATAAATAAGAATTTAGAATGAAAACTAAAACCCAACAAACAAAATAACCAGACCAGCCCTGGTTTCTTTTCAGAACTGTAAAATAATGTAACAAAATTCCAGCAATTTCTCAAAATAATTAATGTCTTTTAAGCATTCCAGAAGTATGATGCTGAGTGTGTGTGTCTATATAGAGAGATAAAAATGTAAAAGTGTGCTGCTTAGGGTATGGTATGAATAGGACACTGAGAGGCCTCATTAAATGACAAAGGTAAAGGGGTCAGCTCCTGGTGTAGTGTGGACAGGAAGAGAGAAAATATTGAGTCAATCAAGTTGCAGTGCGTTAACAGGGGATTTTTAGGTTCAAATTCAAGTGGATGATCTTTCAAAACTCCAAGATCTGGGTTAATTGTTGGATTTTAGCAGTGATTTCTTTAAGCAGCCAAGTCTGGGTTGTGCAATTACTCTTCATGCAACGGTTTTGTTAAGAAACCATCAGCCAGAGAATGGAAACCACACAACCAAAAGTGGGTGATAAAATAAAATAAAATAGCGAAAATGTGGGAAATCCTGAGGGAAAAGTAAAACTCTCTTTCATAGGGGGTCCTAGAAGAAAACAAGCTGCCTGACTATTCTACCAGGTACCTCTTCTAGGAGCAATGTTACAGAATTTGTCTGAACAGCACCAGAGTTGGAAATAAAGGATTTGAAATTTGCTTAAGAGGGAAAAGTGGTTGAGTGATGAAAGGCTGAGCTGCTGGCAAAACACTCAATCACCTCAGATTTATACAAATCGATCTCCTGTAATGCACCATGTCCTAAAAACTGGAAGCTACAAACAGAGGACATTTTATTTTAAGGAGTTCTGTGACAGCTTATAAAAAATAGCTTTTCCACTTTTTGCATGAAGCTTCTACCTTAAAGGTACTGATGAAATACGTGACAATTTTTAACACAAGTGGTGACAAAATAAACACCATCTGCTAGTGTTGGCTTATTCCATAGTCTTCTCATGCTGGGTGATTTTATTTCACCTTTTTTCAGAAATAGTTAATGACACATCTGCTGTGTGGTGGAGGTGCATTTTTGGTGATTAAATGTGGACATAGGATCAGAGAAAACAGTAACAAAACTTTTTCAGGAAACAGAGGAAAATATTAGTGCCTTAAGGAGCTAACAGACTGTGTTGATAGCTTTTATTTTTTTTAATTTTGACCTGGTTTATTGGTGGATCAAAAATTTCAAATTATATTTGCTTCTTTCAAAATTCATATTTATCATGGAAAACGTCTCATTTGGCCTTTGTTTTACCAAAGCAAAAACCTTTCCAGTATGACATTCTTAGTCCTCCAAACAAGCCTGGTTTTGTAGCACATCTGTGAGTCTGGGGATGTGGAGTCAGAGCTGGTTTGGGTGTCCTGGAGGATCAGGGTCAGATTTGTTTACATAGGAGAATATTTTTAAGGGAGCATAATGTACAGTGGAGGACAAAATAATGAGGTTTATCTCAAGGTCCAGTTGAATTCTGGACAAAACAAAATCGTTCATACATGCAGAGCTCTTTGCTTGTGTAGAGTATGTCTTTATCCTGTATGGATCCATCTGATCTTAAGGATCTTGTGCTGTATGAATCCATCTTCCTCCCAAACACCCTTGTAGGGCAGAGTGTCATTGTCTGGAGTCCTTGGTTTAGGCAGGCAAAGTTGTAATTCCTGATGGTTTGTGTCAGGCTTTGCTTTCTTCCCTTTGGCAGAGCTCGGTGGTCTTGTGGGTTTGAAAAACCCTTTGGTGTGTCCCTGAAGAGAAATCTCTTCCCATCGTCCCAGAATGTCCCAGTTCTCTCTTTTCAGTCAGCAAGGAGAATTCTTTGTGATGGGAATTCTGATTTAGCACTCTGCTGCAGAGGCATTAGCATAATGATCCACAAAAAAATCCAAGCAATTAGGCTGTTAAACCTGTGTTTACCGTGCCAAATCGTACCTCCCTGTGCTGTTAGCAGTGTGAGTAGATTTTAATAAATCCAAAAAACTAAATGTCTGCATCTCCATGTGATGGGTGGCTATTTAATTTTAATATTTAATTTTAAGATTGAGATAGAAATTAAAGCCATGGAAACCCTAGGAAAAACAAAACAAATTTGGTTATGTTGTTCTCTGGTAGGTGAAAAACCAGGGTGAGCTGCAAGAGACATGAATTGTGTCTCTGTCTAAAAGTTTCAAGTGAAAACAAATTCATTGTCTTTCCTTCCTGCCACCAAGGTCTGTTTAATGGTATGAAGTCCTTGTCCTCATTTTATGCTTTCACAAAACCACAAAAACTAAGTTATGTAAGTAAAGCTGTACACAGTCCAAGAGGAAAATTGCATCTGGAAAAAAACCCAGCATGCTATAAATATTTTTTAAAGGAATTGCCTTGAATTTTGGGAGTTTGGTTGTTTTTTGTTTTTTTTTCTTAAGCCTTGCTTTAGCTCCTGATGAACACTGGCTAAGGAAACATTGATAGAAATATATGTAAGGGTAAACATCTGTATCTGTAGGTATTGTTATACTTTTGTTCAAACTTCATTCAATTTTTTTTTAAGTAATGAATGTGTAGAAGTGCCTGGGAAGAAATATGTCATTAATGTTAATTGTTCTGATAAAAGAAAAAAAGAGCAATCTGACTCTTGATTTTTTTATTTTTTACAAACTGCATAGTAATTAAAAATTGGAATGAGAATTCATGCAAGTTGCTCTAAATGTGTACCGAGCACATTCAATAGTGAACATTTGAAGTCATCCCATGTTCCTCAGCAGTGATGAACAGATTTACATCCGTTAAATACTTTTATTACAAACCTTTTGGCTTGACCTCATCTGTGTAAACATTTCATTTATGAATTATCAAACCTCTCTGAAAGACAGCCTTATGTACGTGTATTATCATTTATGTTAATCAGAAACATTTTTCAAGCTGCTGTGCATGAAGTAAGGGTGAAAAATCCCTTGCTTATTCATACCCATATGTATGCTGTGAAACTTGAATAAGGAGGGAGGCAAAAAGGACTGATTTAAAATATAAATTATATACTTAAAATTTATATATATTTTTAATGCTCATGTCATATTTCCATAGTTGAGATTTACTTGAATCCAGTGTTAAAGGTAAAAGTGTGGCAAGTCAGAGCAGAGATTTCTGATCAATATCCATAGCTTGCTTTTCTAAAACCTCTTTTGTTCAGATTAGGAACTGGAAGTGAAGGTTCTTTACTCCAAACTGGGTTTGCATCTGTGGCAAAACTTTAATAGTCTCTAACAGATTACGTGTTATATTACAGGGTATTTTAAATATGGAGAAGCAGTGAGGAAATGATGGCTGTACATGATTTTACACTAAGTTGCATGCAAACCCTCCTGCTTATTAAAGAATTTGACAATGGAAAACTGCACTCAAAAGCTGTCAATGGAAGGCCAAGCATTTTGATAGAAATGTAGTGGATTGAAATCTGTTTGGGATAATAAGCAGAGGTGAAAAGCTGACTCACATAGGCCATATCTTGAAATCCATTTCCATACTGGGATAAGTGAGCTCAGTATTTGCAACCAAGTTCAAAGCATTTCTGCTGTTGTTAAGACTTACAGACACAGCTGATAAAAGGTTTTCATGCTTCTTCAACTTGTGTGTCCTTAAACAGCATTGTTAGCAGTTAGTGTATGATTCTGTATAATTGTTTAGATTTTGAGTGATGGTTCAGCAGCATGAATGTGCTTCAGAGACAGACAGGGTTTTCTGCAGTGCTTGTGCTCAGAATCTGCCCATGCTTGATTGTATTTGGTTCCTCTTTTATTTCGAATGAAAGCTTTGGTTTCTCAATTAAAGTCTGGGGTAGGGAAATAGTGTGCCTCAAATCCCACATGGCCTGAACTACCTGGTCCCAATTAATGAAAATATTGAATGTGGTGTTAATGCCAGGAGGGCCCTGAAAGGACTTCCTGAAAATTACTGACATAATCCTTTTCTAAAATAAAGCATGATTTTGATATGATTAAATAGCATGTGGAAGGGGGAAATCGAGTGCATTTTGGAAAAGTAAATTATCTGCAATGAGGAAAAAAAAAATCAAGTGCCTTGTTTCTCATTACAAACCAGAAATCTTCATCTCTTATCTGTCCAGCCTGCAAAATCTTCAGCCTTCAAGCACTGTAGAATATTAATTTTTAGGGCAAAACTGTACTACTGCCCTTCCTTCCCTTTTCATTCAAAGGATAGTTGGTCATTCTTAGGATTAGCTGGAGATGCCTCTGGGTTTGGATTCTGAATCTGACTTTGTGTATCCTGTGATGAGATCACCATTTAGGTGAACATCTATTGGTTCTTTGTTCAGTAGTGAAAACAGCTTGTGCACCCTCCCTGACAGCCTCTTACCCAGCACAGGCTGAACAGCCACATGCTGAGATTGAGCAAGTGCCTGCTTTAGTCTCTATAATTGACATTTTCAGAGTAATAAAAGGCATCTCTTCTTTTAGTCACCGTCGCTCCTCATTCTCACAGAAAGCTTTATCAAAATAACAGCACTGCTCTTGCAGTCAAACTTCTTGTCTTGTACTCATGGCAGTAAGAGTTGAATTCTTCCCTTTTGGGTCTGATTCAGATCTGGCTTTACTCTAGGTTGGTTTCTGAACATTGTCTGATTTAAATTTTGTAAAAGATGTGTGAGCTCTATGTCTTACAGGCTGATATCAGGTTTTTGCAGCTTAAAGTTAGGGTTTGCATCACCAGTCTCTTGAATACAGGAGGAAATTGAGACTAAAGCAGGAAATCAAGGCCATAAGTGTCATGGTTGTGCAGTACATGCAATAAAGGCTCTAAGATGCAAATTCTGCAGAGGTAAAATTGAGATAAACGTGGGTAGATTTAGGAATAAGATAAGGATAGGTTTAGATAAGGCAGATAGATAGGATTGTTGTGTTTTGTATAGATTTCTTTATTTTCTGAGTCACTTGTGTGATGTGCATAATTGGCATTCCATTTCAGGTAACTCGGAGTTTGTAGCGTTAGGAAGCAATGTCGTGTCAGGCGTGTGCACTTCTCAGAGTGGTTAATACAATGCTGCTGCTTAGGTAATGAAGCAGAAATAATGTGAAAAGCTCTGCAGATGTTAACAATTACAAAAAATATAAATTATATTTGCCTTCCTCTACTGTGTTATTTCAGATCTGGCCTTCCAAATCTGTGGTGATAGAAGAAATCAAATTGCCTCAAAGTTAAACATGAAGTAAGGGGAAAGGATAGAAATATCTCTTAGGTGTGGGAACGGAGATACACAAATACTTGTGGAGATCTGTGTAGACGATATTTGAAATCACTAAAAATCTAAGCACCTTCATATGCTTCATATGAATCAAGAAATGTTATATAAAAACAGCTGGCTATTGCACAATCTTTCTAGCTCTGTTTTCCTCATCAAATTAATACAGAAAAATGTGGTTTTGTATGCTGAATATGTGCACGTAGCTGAATTCCTTGTTCAGCTTTTAATTAATTTAAATGAAGTTCTAAATTTGCCTCCCTGCCTGGGTTTCTGCTTATGACCATTGTTTTACATGACAATCAAATTAGCATTTAGAAATTCCTTTTCCTTCATTGTTCTCAATATAGAAATACCAGCTTTAATTCTTCTTTAGTTCTTGCTTCTTTCTAACCTGAGCCTGGTGTTCAGCTGTGCTCTGTGAGCCTGAGCTGAGAGAAACCTTCATTGCCTTAGAGCAGAGAAACACCGGCACTGCTCCTGGTTTCACTTCATAGAGACAGAGAAACACTTAGTTTGGTTGGAGGGCAATGTGTAACAGAATTTCTGTTTTGTTGTTCCGATATAAATGCAAGGAGTTCTATTCTTGTGTTGTTGCTGATAGAAAACCATGCAGAATGTAACTTTCTGAATTCCCAGAAAGACTTAAACTTTTGATCCCGATCCCTGTCAGCTTTTCTCTTTACTCCATGGTGACTGCATGTCTCTTTTTCCTCTGTATCTTGTATGTGGCAATTATTACTGTCAGAGACATAAGGTAATTAAGTTGAATTTCATCTTGAGGGCTATGGGCTAAAATAAATAAACAATCTGATTTCATAATTGGCATCTCGATAACCTCCAGCTACCGAAAGTTTGGGTTATTTTTTTTCCATTTCACCTTGCATTTTTCAGCTCCCCAGTGCCATCTCCTAGCTGGGTGCCCCGTGGCAGAGCTCAGCTGCTGCTCGTGTGCAGGCAGTGTGTCCCAGCACAGGTTTGTGAGTGTCAGCAAGCGCTGGCTGTGGTTCAGTGCACGGGTAATTCTCACTCATTAATTTGTGGAAGCTCTGTTTGAACCCATCAGCTCCAACGTAAATCACTGCTCAGGCGTGAGGCACCAGAAGGTGCAATTAAAGAGGCAGTAAAATTAGATTGGGTTTAAACTGTTGCTTTTTCATAACTGAAGGGTGCAAACACAAAGTTTTTTTTCCATTATGGGAAGAGGTTACATGTCCAGAAATACACTGAAGTGTGTTATGCTGAGTGTGCTTCCTAAAGAGAGCAAGGTAGTTGAGAATGATAGTTTTTTCAAGCTCTTAATATTTCTGATGTGTTCTTTCAGTTCTTTGATGAATATTATGAAAATGTAGAATTCAAATCACTTAGGCTCTTTAACAGGTACTTTGTTGAAGTTTGGATAGGAATAAACTCTGTGGCACTTCTTTGCTAGCTGAAAACTGGCATCAAAGTGGTGTCCAAAAGGCTGCAAGCACCCTGACACAAAAAACAAATTCCATTAAAGAAAAGCTGTTATGGTTTTAGTGAATTTGCATCTGTGTTGGTGTAAGTGGCACAGATTATAGTCAAGTTATGTGACAAATTACTATTGCTTCATTTCTTTCTAAAGAAAAAAAAAACCTGACCTCAAAGAAATGTCAGTATTACAATTTACAGCTCCTTGTAAATGTAATAGTTCATTTTGAAAAAATGCAAGATTTGCATTTAGATACCAATAGAAAATTGAAGACAGAGTATTAGTTAATGTGCAAGAGTTGCTAAAAACATAATAAATGGAGAAGGCAGATCCTTATTCCTAAGTCACATTTTTCAAAGATATTTTATTATGTGAAAATGACAACTGTTGCTTTTATATATGCTCATATTCATATATCCTTACATTTCCCTTCCCTCCCCTCCATGTCACACACAGATTGGGAGAGTCAGGATTGCTAGCAGATTTCTTGTTAGTGATAAGTGGTGACACTTCCTTTATGTTCATTAAAGGCTTTCTTCTGATGGAGATAAATAGATAAATGATATGCTTGAGGTTACCAGGAGGATGTGATTTCATCATTCAGTAAACAAGCTTTGAAACAGTGTTCCTGATTTACAAGTGAGTCCTGATCATGCCAGCTCTGACAAAGAGAAATGTTTACTGCAATGCCTGGAGCTCTGAGCTGGAGTCACTTGAACACTGTGCCTTGCTGTCAGCTATTTCAGATAGATTTTGGTAAATAACAAATTCCTAAGTTCTAGAACTAATCTCCATTATTCACATAAAAGCACATTGCATAATTTGTCTGAAATGTAACGTACATAGGGTGGAAGACTGATTTTTGCTGAGTCTGCCTGTGTTCAGGGGACCCCATATGCTTGTGCCAGAAAAATGTTCACCTGTGTCATCAGGAGAAAAGGTGGGGCTCTCAGCTCATCCTTTCCTCTTTCTGCTCCTGTCTGAGGCATCAAAATAGGTATCTGAAGCTGCAAAATATGGGTATTCAAGAATGAACTCAGTGAGGAGTTAACCTTATGTAACTTCAAGATTGGCTTTTGAGGTCAGACTGTTGTACGTGATGACCTCAAGAGGTCCCTTTCAAACTTAATTGTTCTACAAGTCTGTATTAATAATCTCCCTGTGACATGGAAAGGAGATAATTAATTTGTGTGAGATCTGTAATTTGTTCCCTGAAATCCTAATAATCTTGACCTAAGTTTAGGCACTTCTGTTACTGAGCTTTTTGATAACCGTTTTTGGAACTTCTCATGTTCAGAACCCAGATCATTGCTTGGTCCATTGCAACTGCTGCAGGTTATTCCAGCACTGGGAGTAGCAAAGAAGGACAGACCCACTATTTATAAATAAACCCCAAATTTAGAGTATTTCCCAGCACCAATCTTTAAAATATCATCAAACAATCTGACTACTAAGTGCTGCACATGAGACAGCAGTACTGCAACTTCTGTATCAAATATTAAACTGTCCGAGGATGCCAGGTGATCAACTGCTGGTTTTTTCCTAAATCCACAGGCTTAAAAGGCAGCACTGTTAGAAAGCCTGTTGCTATTTGTAACAAAAGGTTCACTGCCTCGAAATGTCATGTCAGTTCCACACATAAACAGGATTAAAAATACTGGAAATCACTTTGTAAGTTAGTAATTAAGGAACTGTAATTGTTCCCGTCCCTCCCACGTTGTACTGGGGAGGATCAGCTGATGTTTGTGTGGTGGCACATCTTCAGAACACATGCAAGGTGCGAGGGAAGGTCAGCAGTGAGAATTGCTGTGCAGACTGGCAGCCAGCCAGCACTGGATCAAAATTTCAGCCTCGGAATGTTTTGTGTGAGTTTGCAATGGAGAGTTGGGTGCTGTGCTGTGTTTCATGAGACACTGACACAGTTTCCTTCATTCTCTTTACCTTCAGTGCCAGAGATGTGACTGTATGTACCTGATGTAAGAGGATTATGGCAAAGATTGCTGATTTCTTGTTATTTGTCAGACAATAGCAATATACAGCTGGTGAATTCTCCTCTTGATGCCCCATCCTACATGGATGGCCACGTGTGCTTTTGGGATGTGTTACTGAAAAGATCAGTAGATCTGGAGGAAATCAAGCTAAAATGTTTTGCCTGTGTTCTTTTCCCTTGCATTAGGAAGGTCTTTGTAGCTTTCAGGACTTGGTGTGGCTCTTCAGAACATATTTTATGGTTTCATTGTTATTCACAGCAATTTCTTTCTATTGAAATGAGTAGCTGTGGTTACTGGATGGCCACTGCAGCCCCATGCAGGGAGGCTGTGAGAAGGGTTAATTGTTGGATGATGTATGTTTTCAAACTGTAGCAAGAATTCTCCAGCTTCTGCTCTGAGCTCTTCTTGGGAAAATAAAATTTGGTCACATAAGTTCCATAAGCCTGCCTGAAACAAGGGAATTTGGTAAAAGGTGGTATTTTAATAATGATGTTAAGCCCTTTGTGAAGAAGCATGTATTTTCTTTCCATATTTTATTCCCTAGGCAAAAGAAAGTTGTTTTAATAAACCCTGTCCCAGTTGCAGGTTACCATGAGAAATTGAAAACTTGCTCAAAATAAATGCAGTAGTGGCTAGACTACAGTGGGCCAGTGTTTGGGAGAGCTCAGATTTTTCTGATAGGGAAAGGACTTGAGAGAAGACTGAATTAACAGTGCCCATAAGACATTTCTCACTGCTTTTAACTTAAAAGGTAAATTTGAATTTAAATTGTTAGGCCCATGTTCACCATAATCTAAAGCAAAACAGCTGTTACACATCCTGTATGCAAAGGGTTTGGAATCAATCCTGTGAGCTCCCGTGCTCTGTCTTATATTTTGCCTACAGAGCCGGGAGATTGATTTAAAAAGAAAATCAGGAATATTATGTAAACCACTGGGGCTTCTCTGCATTCCTTTGTGAGCAAAGCAGCAACAAACATCAGCATCCACATGGGGTGCCTGATACCAGCAGCTCTTTTCCAGGATTAATTCTGTTCTGCCACGGGGAGTGCAGATCTGTGCCACACAGTTCTGCTGCTCCTGGTGCAAGGTGGCATCACATGGAAACAGGGAATATCAGAGACCTGACAGTACCATGGTGCTGTCTGGCTGCCAGAGCACCTTGTTGGACCTGCAGGAGTCTACATTTAAATCAAGGGAAGTCATTAAGCTATTGCACATTAGATCAGCAAATAATTTCAGCAAACTTTGTATTTTTATAGTGTGCATATACACTTATACACGTATATACTTAAACTCACAACAATCTGGTTGGTTTAAGTTGCTTTTATACATATCTCTGATTTTTATTGGAAAAAAAAATCCCAAGTATTTAGCATACATAATTACATTCTTGTTCATTGATTACTAGCTATGAAACAGCAAAAGTAAACAATGAGATTTCTCCTAATGACTATCTGTTGATTTATTGGTAATCAGCAAAGCAAATATTTAAAAGTTTAATTATTGATAAATAACCTCTATTAAAGTTTTAATGCATCAATTGATGTGTGGTGTTTTGCAGCAAGCTGCCTGATCAATGCCTTCAATGTACATTTAGTTTTTTAAACACATAGAGGATGATAAGGTATGAAATTGAGGAAAGGAGACATGCCTATGCCGAAGGGACATAAATAAACTTGAGTTCAAGGGAGGGATGACTATTCAGAAACAGAACACTGGATGTGGGACATTTTGTCAAAGGTAACAGTTACAGCAGTTACTGAACACAAAGCTGCCTGGGACAAATAATAGAAGACTTTTTATGGTGTTAGAAAAATCTTCCCGTTAACTGAACACAATATGCAGGAACAAACATATGGATTGGTCTCATTAAGAACAAAGACATTTGTTTGAGATAAGCCTCAAAGGGAAGGAGAGAAGTGGCATTTCACTTTGGGAAAGACAAAAGAATAATGAGGTTAAATTAGAGCAACATCACATTATCACACTGGTGGAGTTTGGACAAAGACAGAGAACAATAGTCTCGCTCTGTGTGGAGAAAAAAAAAGAAAAAGGATAGAGTGTTACAGGCACAATAAAGTTTTGGTTGGTTGGTTTTCAGTGTTAGCAAGCTTTTTCCAGTTTGTTTGGTGCTGTCATTCTGTGCAGTTTGGGCGCTGCTGGTTCCACAGTCAAGGCTGTCTCACACAATATCCACAAGAAATCCTGGGCATTGAGTGTGATGTTCCTCTTGCTCCTCTCATGAATTTGCTTTCCCTTTTCCAAACATGTTGGTTGTCAAAGCCTTTATGTAATCTTTGGTCCTGATTCTTGGAGCTGAATGCCTCGGCTTTACTTGGGTGAGCTGTGGATGATTTTCCTTGCTCTGTTTTTTAGTTACAGTAACTTGAGGCTGTTGGTAACCTGTTGTGGCTGAAATCCTATTTCTGAGCCTGACTGAAGGCAGTCGCTGCAGTGTTCCCACACTATATAGGGAATGTGAGTGCCTAGAGCAGTCTTTAAGTGGCATTTTGTACATGAAGCACCAAAAAAAGCATTTGCATGTTACCAATCTGAATTTCCACCGGTGCTGATTCTGTGTGACTTGGTTATCCTGACGTTGGTAAATAAAACAGGGAACAGAAGTAATAAAATGAAAATATAAGTTCCTGTGTTGGCTTTGTCTCCTTCCCTTCCCCAGGTCTGTGGGTGCTGTTAGATGCTTGTAGGGGCACAGCAGGACAGGTTTGCTGTGTCTGATGTCAGACGGAATTTCTCAGCCAGGTAGGCTTGTGCTTTTCCCATTGATCCCTGAGTCAAGCAGACAGGTGCTCTTTGTCATCCTCTGGTTAAAACAGATAAATCAGCCTCAGCTTTTCCCTCACTGTGTTTTTTAGCTCCCTTGTCAACAAGTCTGGGTATCTCATGTGCTGTGTTCCTTTCCTTTTCTGAACTCTCCAGTTCACTCCTTTCTCTCCCGCTCCCCCACAGTTGTATTCCCCTGCATCTTAAAGAGTTCATTTAAGAAGTAGCAGACTTACAGAGGAATTTTAATATGATCTCCCATTATGGAGATTTCAATCTGTTCCAGAATCACGATTCAATCTGTTAGCTAGATAAGAGTTTAAGAAATTTTTTTAGGCTTTGAGAACTTTGTAACAAAACGAAGCAGTTCAATATGCAGTTAGCAATAAAGTGTAATATTTACAGTAATGTAATGCCAAGGGAGGATATTGCTTCAGTTGAGATAATAATTTTAAAGAATCAAAGATATAACTTAAAAATTAAAACCAAATCAGTTATATTTAAGCCTTATAAGAAATATATCTATGTCTTTAATATTAAAAAGAAAAGAGGGGAATGGAGGAAGAGAAATTATTTTACTTCCTGAGAGTCCTGTGATGTGCAAAATCTTTCTTGTAGCTGGGATACACGATGTAATATTATAATGCAAAGTGCTGCAATATCATGCAGGACTAGACTGTGCAAAATAAGGCAAAAAGGGCACCAGTGTAGGGTCAGTGTGGGATCTACTGGCCTGAGACTGTGACCATTAGGAATGATACAACTGATTGTATTTGTTTATTTATTTACAGAAGACAGTATATTCATACTTTTTTATAGAAGACAGTAAGATGTTTTTGGGGATGTAGTAAGCACAGTAGGAGACTAATGAAGTCAAAATGTATCAGAAAAAGTCTCTAAAATAACTTCACTTGTTATCTTCTGGGATTATAGGATACAGTTCTCATATGGTAGTGTTTGAACATCCTAAGTATGAGTTAAGAGGTGAACATTTGATCATTTTGGTAGCTTCAGAATTAGTTGAATGTGTGGTTACACTGTCTCTAGCACACAAACAGATTGATAAGACAAATCAGACAAATAAACTTTATTAACCCCCTCTCAGTGTTAGGGTGTTCACAATCCTGGGAGTGACAGAGTGCCTGGAATCAGTCAGTTATGAAAATTTTGTTAGAAATGAAAGCTTTTGGTTTTAAGGTGAATCCAGAAGGTATTTCTGAGGAAAGAAAGCAGGAATAAAAAATATCCACACTGAAGTCTAAGTGCTGGCATCTGTAGCCAAGAACAATCACAAGCTGAGTGTAGCTGGTGAGTCAGAGGTAGTCTGGAAGGTGGGCACTTCAGAGCAGGGTACCAACACTGGATCCTGAGAGGGGAAAAAAGGAATTCAGCTCTTGAAAAGCAGGCCTTCAGTGTGCTGCTGTCTTTGTTTTGAACCTGAGGCCAGTCTGAAGTCACTCTGTCCTCTCTCATGTTTGCTTTTCTTTCAAGGACGTTGAGCTGGGTTACCTTCTGTTAAGTGGAATTATAAACTTCATTCCTTTTATTGATTCATGATATTTTGAAATATTGTGATTTCAGTTCAAGCAAGAAATATTTTGATGACAGTGTTTGCCATCCTCCTTATAACTCTGTCAGTGCCTATTGTGAGCTAGAAGGAAAAATGAGTAGTTGTGGCTGGGTCAGATAGCAGGAATTTACAGAGAACTCGCTGTTCTGTGTTGCATCCAACAAGGTCTGTCTTCCTTTGAAACAGGGATGACCTCTCTGACTGAATACCAAGGAAGTTCAAAACCCTCTAATTTTCCTTGAAATCTATTTTTATCATGATCAGGGACAGTCAAAGTTAAAAAGTAGAAGACTGACAGTTCTGAAAGGAAAAAATGCCTTTACTGAATCATGCAGGTATTCTATAGCAGAGTTGAAAATTCTGGTTTTCTGGGCTTTGTCACTTTTATTGTGTGCAGCAGGTTTCCAAGGATTCTTTATTTATTCAATTGAATGTCTAAAAGAAATTACAGTAATTAATGAAACTCACTGCAAAATGATAAAATTTCATTAGCATCAGCAACTGTTACTGTCATTGACAATATCATAACTATTGGGAGAAAAATATCTATTTAATGAGGAGAAATTACTTCAAACTTGAATTCAAAAGCATGTATAGACCATATATGTAATTGTGTGTAGATGTATGTATGCATATTAGAATTATTTGATGTGAAGCCAGGTACAGAACAAGGGACTCTCCGGGTGGCTTAGATAAAATCCCTTTGTATGATTCACATTTTGAAGTGGAGCATTGAACTATTCTCCAGAAGCACTTTAGAAGTTCTGAGAAAAATTAATGCAATGCCCATTGTGTGTAATGCCCAAAGACTTCTGGAAGGTGTGCACAAAATGTGTTCAGCAGGTGTTAGTGCTGCACTTCTGCAAATGCTGTCTGCAGCTCTTAAGAAAAATTATTGTGGTGACTCAACTGCAGCAGTTGATGCAGCAGTTCTGTGTCTGTGCCAGATCCCCTTCTGGTTTTGAAAGTTCCCAACTGGGAGTTCATACTGGCATGGGGAAAGAAAAAAACCCTGAAGTAGGGAAGAAATACCTTTAACATTTGAAAGTTTTGCTGATTTGCCCAGGGTCTCCTACTGCAAAAAATAACATTAAAGAAGGTAGGGTGTTAAAATATTTTCAGTGCTGCCCATGTGTCAGTCATGTTGAGTCTTCTCAGTTTTTCACAGTTCTGTTTGTTTGAAGAAGATCAAATTTGCACTTTTTATACCATCCATCAACTGAAATGTACCCATTGATTCCAAAAAGGTATTTGACCCTGAAAAACCAATTACTTCTACTCAAATCAGAAGACAAATGTGGAGGTGTTTCCATGAGTAAAATAGCATTTTAAAACATTAGAAAGCAGAGATAGGAAGGTAGCGATAAAAACACTTTTTAAAAGACATATATTTTTAAGCACTTGTCAGAAACATGAACCTGGTGAGATGTGGAAATGTCAGACACATTACATGTGCAGGACGTGCATTTGGCATTTTGCTGTCAGCAGGGGAGTTCTTCTACAACTAATTCCTCAGGAACCACACGCTGAGTCTGTCTGCAGGGAGGAAGGAGGGCTAGGGGTAGAAGCATATATTGTTTATTTTGTGGAGGTGTATTAACAGGATTTTTTTTTCTCTTTAAGAGAAGACCGTGAGTTATGTCAGTCACGCTGTATGATAATTTTTTAGAGATGGAAGAAATTCCATATTTTATGCAAAATGTGAGTCCAACTGCGGAGCTCGCTAGTACAGGTACAAATGGGCACTTTCTAGTACGCTACATGAAATATTGACTAAAAATCTTAACTTGCAATTCACATGTGTTTAATAAATATTATGTGCTGGGGAGCCTGTATGGCAGTGTTTGATTGAGGTGCTCTCAGGCATAAGGAAAGGGGGTCAAAGAGTGATTTTAGTGACTTTCTGTGCTCTCCCCTGCACTCAGTTCTGCCGGATAATAACTCCTGTGTGCTGCACTGTGGACACAAGCAGTGAGTGTTGGCCCCCAGAACAGGTTCTGTCCCAGCAGGGCTATTGATGATGCTCCCATTGCTGACTCCAGCTGTGGATGTTTAATTTGACACAGCTGTTAGAGCACATAGCCTTAAGAGCATGGTGAGGGAAATGGCATTTAAGTATCGCTGTCAACTCAAAACCAAATATCCTGCAGGACAGCATCGCATGAAACCAATATCTAAATGAATACACAAAAAATAGGGGTAGTTACAATTTGTTTATGCACTGTTTCTCATAGAGACCTTCATAAATACACTCAAAATGCAAAATTATGATTTTTATCCTCTTTTGGGCTGTGAACTCTAGGTGATGGAATCAATATTGTCCAAATTCAGCAGCAGTATTAAATAGAGAAGCAACAGTGAATGGAAATTCAATTCATATCAAATAGTTTCCTTTCCTTATTGCATTTCTTTTCAAAATGTTAATGTTTATATGGTTATTTCATATGGTTGCAGTTGCCACTGATAGGCAGGATTTTTGTAGTGTGGTTAGAATGCAGTAAAAATATAAGACCTAGTTCATAGTCAGAAAAATTAGATATGGCATTTTAAATATTACTTTGGTTCAGGTAGATAAGATTTTAAAGTTTCACCTGCATGACCAAAAATTATATAGACTTGAAATTTTTTTTAAAAAAAAGGTTTTTTTCAAGTTAGTGAAGTGTTCTGGTCCTAATTTTGCTCTCGTTAAGACAGTGTTTTTCTTATGTGAGTAAAATACAGTAATTGAGTGCATCTTCTTGTTATGAATTCAGAGAAGGCAGCAACAGAAAGCGAAAAAAAATCCCTTTTTGTTTCTCTTTTTGGTTTTTCAGGATTGGGCCAAAAATTGTGATTACTGTGCATTCCAGCATTACTGAGATCAAATAGATGCAAATACTGAACCACATTTACTCCAGCAGTAATCATTGTCTGACTTCTCATGTTCTGCAGCAGGACTGGTTTTGTTGTACTTAGCTATAGTTAACTACATAGGGAAAATACAGGTAGGAGACAGTGAAATTTCTTAATCTTGCAAAATAGTTCATTAGCAGATGAAGGAAAAAATCTTTCTTGCAGAAGTTTTTAAAGCATCTTTAAGCATGCTTAAAACCATGTAACTTACTGGACTGCTCATTATTGTCAAAGGAGGCTGTAAAAGCTGAATTTTGCTTCCCCTGAGACAGCATCACTGGTCCATATTAGTAAAAATGTTTGACATTCTTTGTAAAGTCACCAGTGTATTGTCAGGCACTGATGTTCTGCTCAGTGAGTGCTCTTGGTCTCATTCCTGCTCCCATCTCTGCTATGGTGTATGTGGAAAATAGCAGGGATTGGGATGGGTTATTGGCTGCTGTGTCAGCTCTCCTTGTGGAGCTCCTTCTGTCATTGCCCTGAACATCCCTTGGGGTTGGTGAGGGCAAGGTCAGCATTCCCACATCCAGGTGCCTCCTCCAGGATTTCTCTGTGCTTCATCTGTGCCACCCTTCTTCCCACCTTTGCTGCAGAAGGACTGTGCATTCTACAGCAGAGGTGACTCAAATATAAAGATATACTTAACTTTTATCCAGAGTGTTGCAGTCATGCTTTCTCTGAGCAAAAAGAAGTGCAGGATGATGGAACAGGACCACACACTATGTATAAAACGAATTGGATTCATATTCTTCGGGTTAGTCTTCATTTTTCTTAAATGGAAACCAGTAACAATTATTAATACTTTTCATTTTTATTTCACATGAGGATGTAAAATGTAAAGTGAATGATTCTGCCCAAATTTTGTTGCTGCCTCTGAGCAGTGAAGGAAATGCAATGACACATAGGAGAAGATGGGGAAAAGATTTAGTAATTTCACTTTATATATGAAATTATCATTTCATGGAAACACAGTTTAATTTTTTTTTTAATTGTAAGCTGCATAATTTTGGTTTGGTTTCTAGTCTTTCTCAAATGAAACCAAAGCACAACTGTAAGTAGTGCACTTATTGAGGAAAAAAATTCACCAACTGCAGTTCTTCAGTGTGCTTGGGGCTAGCCTGAGGACCTGACTGTTCCTTTGAACCCTACTTTGATTCCCACTCTGTCTGTTGGGTTCAGAAATGAAAGTAATTTTGACCATTTAAACTTCTGGGCAGAGAAAAGTCTTTATTCTTTGGTGTTGTAAATGAAGAAGAGAATTTGATCATTTTGGGATGCTTCCTGAGAATTTCAGTGACACCTCCAGATCCTCGCAACTTTTCTATCTGGGTGGTGAAATTTTTCATTGGAATCTTAATATTTGTAACAATGTGCAAATGTGCTTGGAGTAATATTAAGAAATGAATGTTTGTGTGTGGGGCTGGACTTTTTCAGTAGCTGGTTCTAGGTTCTTTTTGGTTTCTTATTTTTGAGAAAAACATTTCATATTCCTATACTGATATACCAGCACAGAAATGCACCTGTAGCTGTATGCTGGTAATGGACACTGAGCACCAGTGAAGAGAAGGAATAAACAGAAAAGTATTTTGAATCCTTTAGTGTTTAAAAGTAGTGTCATTTTCGTGAAGCTCTCGGTAACTTTTCTGAATGATGGTCTGAGTCAGCGTTAATGGGATTTGAAGATGCGATTTCATGGTGCTCTAATTATTTCAATCCTCATTTTCAGACAATGTTTTATTAATGGCATTGTGTTAAAAGCCTGATAAGCTACTCTTAAGTGTTGCAGGAAGAGGGGCCTAATTAAAAAAAAAAAAAAAGAGAGAGAGAGAAATATTGTTCTCACTGAGGATTTCATGGGGGGTTGTTTTTTTTTAGTGGGAAACATTACCATTTAAGACGTGGTAAAAGAAAAAGAACTTCAGTGAGCACAACTTAACCCTAGTCTTGATCCTGCACTTGCTCATGCTTCAAGTTATTTAATAGAGTGCTGGAATGGCTGCTTTGTTCCTCCAGCCTCATGGTGCTGGTATTTGGTTTTTTCCTTCCTTAGTTTTGTCTTTCTGTGACTTAGAATTTGTGGTGTTGAGCTTACCAGATGATCAGTAAATGTGAAACAAATCAAAATGTTGCTGCCAGCAGAGCTATTGAAGTGCCTTTCTGAATGTGACTGTTTTTAATTGATTCCTGAGAGGTCAACATAGAAAGTGCCAAAGCAGGAGCATCAGGGATTGATGGAAAGAGGCCCCAGCAGTCCAGCTGTTGTTCTCCATGTACTTATCCCTGTCTCCTTACCTTGAGCAGATGTGAGCACCTGTTTATGCTCAAATACATACCCGCCCTAAGAAGTGCTTAACATTTTAATATAATTTTAATTTTGCAGGGAATTACCTTATCTCAGATCTGGGAAGACATTTCAGAAGAACACACCCTAAAACTGAGAGGGGAAGGCATTTAGCAGAGTAGCACCCATCCTTCAGAAACAGCAGAGGCATGCTGCAGGCTCAGAGCTCCCAGCAGAAGGTGTCAGTGGTGTTCCTGCTCTTTCCTCTCCTGCATCCCCCCTTCATCTCAGTGATGGCAGCTCCCTCTTTGCTCCTCTGCTGGGATGAGAAGGGTTGCATGTGCTGCCTGGGCCGTGTTTCCTGCTCCTTGTCAATCTGGAAGTGGTTTTTGGTAGGCCAGCTGTCAGCAGAACACTCTGGGCTGTGGTGATGGCATTGCTGTGTTCCAAGGTGCCAAGTGCAGTCCCAGCAGTGCTGCCCAGCCAGGAGAGGTGTCCAGTGAGTCAGCCCACTGCCCTTCTGCAAAATGGGATGTAATTATGGCTCAGCAGAGAAACAGGGGCAAGAAAAGGGTGGCATTTACTATTCTTTACAAATAGTGTCCTTTAAACTGATGGCAAATGGCTTCTGTGTTGGTTTTTTCCTAGTCTTTTCAAGATTTGTCTCCTCTGTTGGCTCTCTCTATTCTTTTTTCTCTTTTAAACTAGGCCTGTAATTTTTCTTTTCCCAAGATTACAAAAATATTGCTCCTAGGAAGTTTCAATTTAAAAAGAAGAATTTTTGATCCTCTGTGCAAAATATGGTTTTCATGTTTTGTATCTCCACTTTGTAACCTGCCTGTAGACAGCAGATAACCACACAGTTCATCACAGCTTCCTTACTACAAAAAAATGATCAAATCAATTTAAGCTAAAATACAACTTTTTGTATTTTGATGCTACTTTCCACTCTGATTTATCAGAATAGTTACATTTGCATGTCAGATGCAGGAAGATGATGATCCCAAAAATCAGGCTTACTCATCTGTGTAATCATTTTTGAGCATTTTCTAATCAGAGATGCCTTCTGCATTAGCATTGGTGATTTTCAGTTGCACTGATACGTTTGTTCTGTATTTGTGATTAATAAACTGCTTGGAATATTTTTCCACTTGACTGTGTGAGTTTTCACCTGTACAAAAAAAGGCATTGTTACAGAGGGGGCTCCAGAGTATGTCCTGTGTGTGTTTGTTCTTAATGATTTCATATTCCTGGAAAATACTTGGAAACTGTGAGTTTCTGAGGGTCTGTTTCACTACTCTTTGCTATTCTGGCCTCCCTTTGCATACTGGGAGGGAATAATACATATTTATGATTTCTGGGTGAATGTTCATGCTCAGTGTGTCAATGGAGAGGTCTACCAATCCTAGGCTATTTTTTCCTACAACTGACTGAAATGTGCATGCAAATAGATATGTAGATGAATTCTCCAGCTCCACAGTAAACATCCACAGCGAGCTTTATCTACTACAGGCATAGAATGATAAAGCTTTGGCAGAGAAATTTCACCCACAGCCTGAGATTACCATCTTGGCACTGGTGCAGTGGCATGTGTATGCCCAAATTCCAAAGGTGGTGCTGAAGGGAGCTGGGTTTGTGTTTCCTGGGGTAGCAGAGCCACCCTTTGTGTGCAGCCTTCAGTGCTCAGCAGAGTTTGGCAAGAGGGTGGAACTGTGCCTGTTGGAAGCTTCCCCACACAGGAAAAGAATGGGATGAAAGGATACCCAGAGCACTCACTAATGTGCTCTGATACAGGGAGGTTACTGGGGAGAAGAAACCTTCATGTATAATACTAGTAAGCATGCAAATTAGATGTTTGGTGTTTTGTCTAGATGATTCTGTGGCTGTCATATTTCTTTCCATCAACAAGGTTAAAATATATGTACAGTTAAATAACAGATCTAAAAATAAGAAGAATTTTGAAGGGCAGGTTATGGACTAAGTCTGACAATATCAATGAGCTTATTTTCTGTAAATGGATTATTTTTAGAGGCCTTTTAATTTTACATCCTTAGGCTACACCCGCATCCTTTTTTAAAAAGCCTTTTTGTGGCGTTTGGGGGATTGTAACACTGAGGCTTTCAAATAATCAGCCCCTTCTAGGAGTGGGAGCTTGGAGCAAAATACCAAATAAGGGGGTTAGTCATACTAACAGCACAGAACATATGTGACTCAGTAGATGTAAATAGCACCAGATCCAACAGGGTAATAAAGACTGGTATATGCTAATATATTAGAGATTGAAGGAGGTGGCACAAGTGCCATTCTAAGGCAAATTGCATTGTTCTGCCATTCTATAGGCTCCAAATAACCTCTGGCCCGAGGGCTTAAGATTCTTATTACTTGAAAGTAAAGAAATAAAGATAGAATTAATCTTGTCTTAATTTGCGCTAATATAAACGATATGCTATTAATCAAAGTTAATCATCAGTAAAATAAGACAAGCACTTACAGAGTGATCCCTCCTGCATGCTTCATCTTGGGATGGCATGGGAGAAATGCCCCTGCTTTGGTGTGCATCTCTGTCCATTGACTGCAGTGGTAGCTACTAGAGGTAACTACTACTATTAGGTAACTATTTTCAAATTAGTTGAATCAGTATAATTAGTTGAAGCTCATCCTAAACATCTGAGTTAAGATAGAAAAATGTGTTTCATTTGGAATTCTCTCACAGGTTAATTGCTCTGCCCTGTCCTTTGGCATCAGTTGTCTTCTTGTCAGCTTGCTTCTCCATGGAGGGCACTGGGAGACCAGAGGTGTGAATTTTTCACTGCTGTCACTTGAAGGCTCTTTGGATTCATAGCCTAAATTTGGATATTCCAAAGACTTGTCTCACTTATGCAGATATTCTCAGGAAACTGAATAGGAAAGAGTAGCCTGACTTGTAATCTTCTTTTGCCTTAGATTTTATGGTAAATAAATTTAACATTTTCAAAAGAAACAATTTTCAAAGCAATAGCATTGCTAACCTAGAAATGGATTTCCTAAAGTGAAGAATTAAAATACTTTTGGACAACAGCATTGGTTGTGGTTGTCAGGTAAAAAAAAATTTAAAACAAATCTTGACCACAGGAGCAGTATCTTGGTAGAACTTCAAGAAGTCTGGTGCTGGGGCAGTCTCCAGAGCTGTGCATCTCAAAAGAGCACTCAGGCTAATGCAGGAGAGTTCTTCTGAAGAAATATTTAGGTGCTTGAAGATAACACAGGCACAAAAAACCATTCTTGAGTTTATCTGACAGTCTGTCCCCTGAAGTTTAGCTGAGAATTATTTGAAGAAATGTCTTCAGTGCTTTAGGGCTGCTTTGTCTTTGAGGTATTTATTTGAGGTGTGGGGACTCAAATTGTAGTTATAGACTCACACTGGCTGCAAAGGTCACAGAATGGAGCTTCAAGAATTTCACAGATCTAAAGAAAGTAGGCTTTAGTAGGGCTGCCACTCAGCTCTTCCCTCCCCAGGTTGTGACTGGCAGTGTTTTCCCCCAAATGAGGGTCACTTGATCCATACCTTTTTTCAGCTGTCTTGGCAAACCCCATCCCGGCTGTGCATCCATCCCTGCCCCTCCTGTGTGCCACAGCTGCTGGGCATCACCTTCATGGCTCTGCCCCAGGACCTTCTGTGGGGCAATTCCCTGACTGCACCAAAGCCTACACTCAGGAGGCCCAAATCTTTGCCAGTTGCCTTCCCAGGCTTTCTCAGAATCCCAAACTTGGTCCTTTCAGGATCTCTTCAAACTGATACTCTGTGCAGTCAAGTGCTATTCCCTCTCTTTCTCCTCCTTGCTATTTCTCTGTAAATCAAGGGCCCCTTTTCCCAGTCATACACATCCTTCTGATCCTGGTCACGTCACAGATTACTGAATTAACTTGAATCTCTTCCTGCTTGTTGCCCAAACTGTGCACAGAGGTAGACAGACACCTGAGGAAGATGTCTAAAGACCTTCCCTTAAGAGCAGGAATGTGCAAAGTGCCTCTTATTTTCCTTTATATATGACTGCTCTACTTGCAGCTCCTCCTCCTTTACATTTGTTTCAGTCTGTGTTGAATGCTTGTACCCCTGGGGCTATGTTAATGTATTTACTGACAGCTGTGGTAAAAATCGAGTTTTACAGATGTGCATGAGCACATATGCATGTATAACATTCTACTGTATTACTTCGGTTTTTCATTTTCAGCCTCGTATTATCTATAAACAAACACACAGCTCATACTTAGTTGCTTGACAAATCTTAGTTGCAATTATAAAGCATAAATGTAATTGTCATATAGTCTTGGCTATGAATTTTTAAGGCAGGTGTCAGGCACTGCTATTTTGCATTCCTTCCCTCCACCCAAACCAGCCAGAGCTCTTGGGTTGGCAATGTGTATCAGAAACAGTGGCAGCATTTCCAAATGCTTCTGTGGAGCCTTTTAGAACTTAGAGAAGTTTTATCACTGGAAATTAAGCTTTGAGAGGAGAAATTGTATTTTATTTGAAAGTCTTTTAGTGCATTTAAGAGTCTGGAATAATTTTTTGCTGTTCAATAAAAATGAAATATCTGCTTTATAAACCTACTTCAGGGGTTTTGTTTGTGGGTTGTTTTTTTCCCTACCCAACATTCCTTTTGAAGTTTACCTCTTGATAGATTAGCCTAGTGCTAAATAAAATGCCCCTTTTTTATGTGTAGAAGCTTGGTAATTATTGCCAAAAGATTCTTAGTGGCTCATAATATACATATATAATCAGATTAGTCTTGAACTGTGTCTCAGCTGAGGCTGTAGGAGTAATCCAATTGGTGCTTGTTTACCTCTGCCTTCCCTGCTGCCTCCAAGGGTGCAGCCCAGGAGGGAGGGCAGCAGGGGCTGGGCTGTGCTGATGCCTTGGAGCGGCTCCCTAGAAGAGAGAGTTAAAAGAATGAAGTGTGTATTTATCAAAGGCCTTTCCCACATACACCTTGGGCAGTCACAAGCCTGGCAGAGGCTACACCCACCATAGACAATGGTCACAAAGTTTCTCAGGAAGAAATGTTTGTTCTGTTTGCATATCAGG
>VWYP01003313.1:0-63090 GCA_013400435.1 Pycnonotus jocosus
ATTCCCTGTGCAGTGTCACATTCTCTGTTCAGTGTCACATTCCCTGTGCAGTGTCACATTCCCTGTGCAGTGTCACATTCCCTGTGCAGTGTCACAGCCCTGGGCAGTGTCACAGCCCTGGGCAGTGTCACACCCCCTGTGCAGTGTCACAATCCTGTCCCAGGCAGTCCCAGCCCCTGTCCAGCCTGGGAGGGCAGGGAATGAGGGTGGGATGTGGTCTGCTGGGAAGCACAGACCATCTCCTGTCCTCTCCCAGGACGAGGAACAGGACGTTTGGCAGCAGAAGGAAGGCAGCTGAGGCAAGGTGCTTTCCCCTCCCTCCTGTGGTCCTATGCTCTTCTCTCCCACAGCCTGGATTTCTCCTTCAGTAATCCAGCTCCAGCCTCAGTGTCCTTCACACCCTCCAGCCCACAGGCTCTTTGATACCTTCTCTTTCCTCCCTCTAACTCCCCACAGCTTTAGCAAGCCCTCTTCAGCTCTTCCTCTCCTCTCTAAAACTCTCCATTCCCAGCCTCAGAAATCCACTTTACTCAAAGTGAGAAACATCCTTTACCCACTTCTGGAAAAGGAGAACACAGGGGATTCTACAGGGACAGCTCCAGGCTCTGGATCCCCAAAAGGTGAACAAGAACAGCTCCAGAGAACAGGCCCTGTGCTCCTTCCCTGCTCCCTGCAATCCAAATGCACATTCCCAGGGGCTGCAGCAAACTGCATGTGCTGCACTGTATCCATCAGAACACTGGGAATGAGGGCTCAGCCCTCCCATCTCCCCAAAGCCCTGCTGGGTGCTGGTACCTGGAACACAAAGGTGGGAAGAGCAGAAAGCTCCGAGCTCCCTGCAGAGCCCTGCCAGGCTGAGGAAGGGCAGGGCCAGGGAAGGGCTCTGCAGGTTTGTGCCTGGAAGGGGCTGTGGACATTCCTGCCTGGTTTGCCTGACTCAAAGAAAGGCTCAAAACTCTGTTCTTGCACCTCCAAAGCAGCCTGTCCAGGGAAGGGCACAGTGCCAGTGTGTGTGACCCTTTGGGGGACCTGTCTGAGCTGCAGGTGGCACAGGGAGCCCTGGGATGCTGAAATGCTCCTTGCTTTTAGCAAACCCCAAACTCCACAGCTCAGCCCACACTGGGCCCTACCTCCAGCACAGCTATTTTTAAGCTGGATTTGCCACGGGGAAAAAATCCAATCTCCTGTAGAAGGCCCTGACTGCAGCAGGCACTACAGCACACCCTGGGCTGTCCATCCAACAGGTGAGAACACCTCAGCTCCAGCCTCCTTCTTTGGGAAATCTCACCCTGATGCCCTTGACCCTGAGGGAATGCAAAGGCTGCAGAGGGGGAGAAGCAGGTGAGTGATGAGCTCAACAAGATTCCATCAGATTCCACAGGCAAAAATCAGCAAGATGAGGAATTACACCTGCAATTACACCTGCAGGCACAACTAAAGCTAAACCCACCTGCCCAGTAAAGGCACAAGCTGCCAGGCACTGGGACCAGGCTCTGGCTTCAGTCTCCTTCTCCACAGCACCTTAAAAGCTCACTCCAATTTATCCAGCACTTTTCCTTTAGCAGTAGAAAATAAAGTGGGTCAAAGGCATCTTTTCAGCAGGAAAATCAATCTAAAATTACAACACTTGGGGGAACCAAGGCAGTGGTGAGAGAGAACACGGAGCACTGCCACCCCTGCACTCCTCCACCCCTGCACCTTCTCCTGGAAGAGGAGACCATGAAGATTTTATACCCTCTCCTTGCTCAGGCCTTGGGAGGACCATTTTGTCCCTTCTTCAGTCACCAGGTACTACAAGAAGCTGCAGTAAAAGCTCCTCAGCCCCAGTTTTGCTCTTTACCTTGGTTTAGTAACATAAGGAAGGGAGACTCAGCATTGCTGAGGTGAGAAGAAATATATTCTGCAAGCTCAGTCTGGTATCCAAAGAGACCAAGGAGAGCTTAACACAGGAATAAATCCCCCTCCCTGCCCAGGACAGGGGCACTCTGTCCTGTCTCTGAGGAAAGATTCCACTGCACAGCATCCAGAAGCGCTGCTCTTTTTATTTCTCTTGCAGTGGAAATATGTCAGAGCCCAAACACGAAGCCATTTGATTTCCTGTGTTTAGGGTGTCTCACCTGGGCTGTTTTGGAGCCTTGGTGAGGGGCTCTGCAATCAAAACTTTGTTTTGAGGCTTGCTGTGCTTTCTAAAGGAGACCTGAAGGTACAGCAATGGAATCCATGGGCAGCCCTGGACTGGTTTTCTCTGCTCTAAATCCCTCCCCACCAACACTGAGCCTGTTTTTCTGAGCCAGTGTCAATGTGCTGGTTATGCAAAAACTCATCTGTAGCCCATGATGTACACACAGCCCAAGGCTCTGCCATCCACAGAGGAGAAAAAAGGGGCATTAGCACCACAAGAATGTGAAAGCTTGTTTGAAATTCTTGCTGTTTTTTTCCAGCTGTCCCTGTCAGACCATAGAAGTTGACAGGATGTTCAAAGACACCACGGCTGCACCCTGTGGGTGTCCAGTGTGCTCAGAAAATACACCAAAAATACACCCCAGACACCTTCATCTGCTAAACCCAGCTTGTGGCTGGGTTTTAAATTTAGTTCTGGAGTTCTTATCCACCTTTCTGACTTAGGGGTTTTCATGTCCTTCTCCATGAGTGCAGCAGCTCCCTGCAGAAATCATTCACCATTCCCTGTTGGCTCCAATTTTTACTTCTCCTATGCTGTGCATTCTCTTCCCCCTAAAAAACATTGTTTTATCATCCAGTTTCTCCTTGAAAGTTCCTGAGCTCCCAAACCTCTGTGGTTTCCTCTCCCCACCTTCCTTCTATCCAAGTCCCAGGCTACTTAAGAGGATTAGTGCAGGTGTGAGCAGGGGGACAACAATTGCTGTGTGTGCAGGGAATTCAGGAGCGTTTTTGTTTGCCACCCCTGGCTGTCATGTAAAGGAGGCCAAGGGAATCAGCAGGTTCCTGTTTTCCTCTCCACTTGCAAATGTGAAGTTCCCTGCTATGAGATTTCGTGAGTGCCAAATGCTTTGCCAAAGGTTCTCAGATGATCTGGCTGGAGAGCAAGAAGTGTCAGACATCTCATTGCAAACTGGGTTCCCAGCCCAGTTTTGTCCTCAGAAGTAATTCAAAGGACTTTGAGAGGAACCCAGCTGTGCAATGGTCTTCTCCAGTACTCCTGTTAGTACTTCCAAGAGATCTGAAGTCTAAAGCATCCTGGAATTAATCCTATTTTGCTTTATACCTGTCTGTTCTGTCTGACATCCCTCACTTGAATGCTATTCATATTGTATGCAACATACTGTTCCCTTTTTCTTCTGTGCTCACAGAAGAGAAATAGAGATATAAAGAAAAGCAATTATTTTGCAAGTGAAACTAGAACCACCCAGGCTAAATGAGGCAGTTTTCTGGCATCATCCTAAAAAAGCAGGGCTCAAAGTACAACAGAGAAAAACGCAGCCTCCTCATGATGGGAGTGATCATCTGCTCTTCTCGCAGTTCTTTCATTTCTTATTCAGCTGCTTTGGAAACCTGGGGGGCAAATCTTCCCCTCCAGCCTCCCTTCAAGACCTGCAGATAAAATGGGGCAGAACTCTTGGTTTTAAACATGAATTGTCACTAAGGCAGCACAGCCAGGTGTTGCTCCCCTCTGGGAGGGGCAAGGGCAGGTACTGCTCCCTGCCTGCCCTCAGTAGGTGATTCCTGGCTGGAACAGCCAAGCCAGCCTCTTGCAGAGCTGATGGAAGGATTGGTCTCATTGGGATGGACAGAACAAGCAGAAACCTGCCTGGTCAGGGTGCTGTGACCCTCAGCACCGAGGAGGAGGATCCAGGATTTGTTCCAGACATTTGTCTGAGATTCACTCATTCCCTTCTCCTTTTCCCCTACAAAGTACCTAAAACCATCCTCCCAGCCTTTGGAAAGTGTAGGCAGAGATGGAGAATTCAGCCAAGACAAGTGATTCATGGGTTGGGGCCCTAAAGACACTGGTTCATTTGGGGTTTTGGTGTGTTTTTAAAGAACAGGACAGTGTTTTCCAGACTGTTCTTAAACCTCCCAATGAAAGTTTGTTTGTGACACCACACCAAAGGGCTGTTAAATCTTTTCCCCAGAACCACAAAGAAATCAGCACTGCTCAGTGCACTGAGAGGTTAAACTGGCCCAGAATATTTCAGTGTTTAAATGAAGCAAACAAACTGAGATTGTTCTCCTCCAACCTTTCCAGCTGCAGCACAGAGGAGATGTGTCAGTGGCACAGGTGAGAATGTTTCTGCAGGAAGGTTTTCACCTCAATCACACCTGACACAAATCCATTTTCCAGACTTGTTGCCACCACTGGCTGCAGGGTCAGACTCCAAATACCAAACACAATTTGTTATCCCAGGCCACAGTAACAGCATTAACTTTTTGGGGCAGCCCAGCTCCAGTTCCAATCATGGATCTCTCACTCTTGGCACTGGCCAGACTTGAAGGAGACAAAAGAGCTGCACCAGAGGGGGAAAAATTGTGTGCTGGTGAGGCAGCAGCAAACAGAAACCTTCTTTGCTCCCCAATTTTTGGACAGACAACAGGCAAAGAAGTGAGAATCAGCATCAATGAGAACAAACCCAGTAAAAAGTGAGGAAGAGCTCAGTTCTTGATGTCCTGAGCATCAGCAGTGATTCCTTAGAGCAGTAAAAAGCAGAAATTCACTCACCCTCACGAAGCTGGCGGGAAACCATCCTTCCTCATCGTCGATCTGACCCCACCACCAGTCCTTGTTGGAAGCATCCAGGACCTTGATGACGTCTCCTGCTTTAAACGCCAACTCCCGGTTGGCCATGGTGACGTGATCCCATACTGCCTCAGCACTGACAATGGAACCACCACTGATCAGCTTGGGGAGAGAAAAGCACAGTCAGGGCAGGCCTGCAGCCCCAGCCTCACACATGCACAGCAGCACACGCAGCAAAGCTCGCAGCCAAACAACATTTCCGTGGCAGTTCCATCCTCACGCCGTGGCTGTGGCCATTCCCACCATCCTCATCCTGCTCCCAGCCATGCCAGGCAAGCTCCAGGTGCCCCCAGGGCCTGGCACCTCCCCTCCCACCTCCACACATGCACATCTGTCAGGGACAGTTCCACTGGCATAATGCACACTCCCCCAAACCAGCCAAACCCAGCCATGGTGTCCTGCAAAGGAATTTTCACTTCATTGGAAATATCAGAGGTTTGGGCAGGCTTTCCATGCAGATCCCAGCAAGGTTAGTGCATGTGTTTAGAAGGCTTTTTTTGAGACTGGAGGCTGCCCATTTCAGTGCTGGTGATGTACTGACACCCCTCACTTCTGCCATGCTGCTGCCCTGCCCCAGCCCTGGCAGCCCTGCCCAGGCTCTGCCCACGGCAGTGCTGCTGCTCCTGGCAGTGGGGACAGTCTGCAGGGAGCAGATCATGGACCCTGGGCTGATGCCAGCCTGGTGTCTGACAGGATCTTGGAACATCTCTGCCCGTGGAGCTTATGGAGCCTCAGAACTGCACCAGCACAGCTCGGGTCTCCTTTGGAGCAGACATGAAACTCCTGCTCTGTGCTGGCAGGAGGGACCATCCCAACGCTTCCACACGGCTTCCACACCACCATCCATCCATCCATCCCTGCCCAGGACACCCCCTGCTCCTCTGACTGACAGCTGTGTGTTTTTAGAGTAATAAATTGTGTTTATGTTTTGCCCACTGCAGGAATTCTGCCCCAGCAAACAGAGATTTTCCCCACGTGCTAAGCAGCCTGTCAGAGCCATCCTGGGCCTCATTCACTGGTTCTGCCACTGAGACACCCTGACCATGGGCTTGGGCTCCCTCCAAGTCCCAGTCTGAGCTCACACGGACAGAGCTCGACCCTGTGACCATTCCAGACCTTGCTGTGGTGAGGCTCTGAGTGTCCCCTGAGCTCAGGGAGGAACACAAAGCACACAGACATCACCCCTCCCTGTGGGTGTGCAAGTGTAGAAGCTCTTGATGGAAGTCTGCCTTCCCCAGCCCCTGGTAATCACCACCTGCACAGTGAGAACTCAAAGGAGACCTTCTAGCACAGCTTCAGGATCTCAACATCAACAGAGAACACTGAAGTTGTGCAGATAATCCAGTCAACAGATTAAAGGGCCTGATTTACCTTGCCTTGCACTGGCTTTCCTTTAAAAATCCGATCTCCTTGTGTTTGGGACAATCCCAGCTGCAGTTCCAGCCCTTCAGTTGTAGAGTTAGGCACACAAAGCAGCAAGACCTGAGAGGCTTAACCTGGCTGGGCCTTTCATCCTCAAAACCCAGATGGATCCAGTCAGTGGGCAGCAAAGTAAAGCTCTGTTCCTCCCACTTTCACAAATTGTCCCTTCTAATTCAGAATCAGCTGCAGAAGAAACCTGTCCCCTTTGTGTGTCATAGAGGGGATTTGTCCACACGAGCCTCACATGGCCCTGGGACACCAGGCAGAAAACCAAGCACAGAACAAGCCCTCAGCTGATGGCTGAACTCGAGGCAGAGGCACCTCCTGCTTCACTGAGGGCTAATCCCATATCTGGGCTTTGGAGACAGAGCTGGAGGCAGCTGGGCACCAGAGGCTCCCACCCAAAGCAGCAGCAGCTGCAGTCAGACAGTGATGGACCCCCAGCTCACCCCAGAGCTGGGCTCAGCAAAGCAGGGGAGCCACAGCTGGAGATTAACAGTGATGGAGATTGATTTCTGATCCCAGTGCAACAGCTGCATGCTCAGAGCTCCTTCAGTGCCTCCTCACAAGCCCTTGCTCTGCTCCCAGTCAAGGTTCCTGGATGCTCTCACAAACAGGGATCAGTTTAAAGCACAGAGAGCCCCAGGACAGATCTGGAAGGGATGAGAATCCAGAGCTGAAGAGATGCACACGATACATTTGAGACCAGGTACCATTTATCTGTTCTTCTGCCAGGACTGAGCTCTTCTCCTTCACCAGTGCTTCCCATCTGCCATATTCACAGATGCTGTCCAGGTGTGGTTTCCCAGGTAAGAAAGTTCTGCCCTTCCAGCTCCCAGCTTTTCCTTCCCTCAGGCATTTCACCAGCCCTTTCAGGCTTCCACGTACCCTGCCTGCATTTTTCTGGAGCACAGATGACCAGAATTGCAAATACTATTCCCAAAGGCACCTTACCAGAGATTTGTGGAACAGCATGAAATATTTATTCCTGTGTCACAGAGATCTCTCAGTAATGCCTCACATGTCCCCCTTTCCCCATGGCCACCTCCCACCCGTGGCTCACGGTGATCCTGCATTCAACTGCTCTCAGTAAATGCAGTAGAGTACGTTCTCTCTGGCTCGAAAATCAGTTTTCTTGTCAAAAAATGAATCGGGTTGGCCTGACACTTGTTCCTTTTGTTAATGCCATTGGGTATTTTAGTCCCTTTTGCACTGATGAGGAACCAGAACAGAGCTATTACGCAGGAGCCGTGTTCCTGCTGCTTCTGCTTCAGCTGACAGAGACTCTGCTGTCACTTCACACACAGCCAGTTCTGGGCACAAACTGCCACAGAAACGTCACTGAGCCCAAACTTCAGAGGGACTGCGCTTCAAACCCTCCCAGCCTACTTTCCAAAAAATCCATCCCCGAGCTCGAGGCACAAATGCCAGCTCTGAGGAGCAGGGCTTGGCCAGCAGGGAGGTGGGTGACACCTTGGCCTTCCTGTGCTATTAACACAGGTCTGGAAGGGGCTTNGCTGGCAGGGACTGCAGGGGGACACAAAGGGGGTCACACCTTGGCCTTCCTGTGCTGTTAACACAGGTCTGGAAGGGGCTTGCAGGGGATGGAAGGAGCTGGGGTGGCTTTGCCAGGTGCTTCTCGTTCTCAAGGAGAAAGGCTCCAAGTCCTTGGTTCTCACTGGTCAGTGCCAGCAGGGGCTGGTCCAGCCCAGCCCCTGGTCCTTGCTCTGAGCCCAAGGAAAGGATCCACATCCCAGGAACCCTGCAAGCAAGCCTTGCCCTTTTGGAACACAAATCCAGCTCAGCCTGTACCAAAAGGACGGCAAGAACTGGAGCTCCAGCCATCCCACGTGCTGAGCACACTGAGAGAATGTCAGGGCCCAAAATGAAAAGCTCCAGTTTAATTTATCTTGCAAGACATCTTGCTGCATCCATGGAGCTGTCCAGCGCTCTCAGGGCAGGGTTATGGAGACACAACCTGACATCTGCAGCAGCAGGAGATGACAGACTGCAGAAAGGTCAGCATGAAATATTATTTTCTCAGAGAATTCATCACAGGAGCTCTTCACTCCAGAAAGTTCACTTCTCTCAGCTTCAAAGCTGGGCTTAGTGCTGTGGTCAGAGATATTCAGCCAAAGACCTTGAAAGGAACTTCTCTGCCATCAAGACAGATTCTCCTACACTGCAGCTGAGGGAGTCATCTGGACTCCCTGATAGCCAGTGAAGGGAAAAAGACACATCTGGAGTGTGATTCATCCCAGCTATTTCAGCAATCTACCTTCCAGCCAGGTGAATCATGCCCCAGAAATCACTCTGTGTTTAACTGGCTGAGGCAGAAGTTTACATTTCCCACATCTTAATGTTCATCCCATCTATAACTTGGCGACTGCCAAAACCAAAGAACAGAAATTAAGAATAATAATCACTGTAGGAACAGTCAAATATTAAAGCACGCTCTCCCAGACACAGCAGCTTTCTCTAGAGTGAAGGCTGATGGAAATAAAGTTATGTTCTCTGTGCCCACCAGAAGAATTCACAAAATCTTAGCCCTGTAAATTTACAAAAATTAGAACTGAGATATTTGGGGAAGTGTCCTACCCACAGGAAAAGAGCAGCAGTGAGAAGAACTGCAGCAGGTGACAAGGACATTCAGTGTGACATCCCTGAACACTGCCTGTCTGCCAGGTGCAAGTTCTACTCCCTATTAAAATCAATTATTCCTGTCAGTTGCTTGTTCAAAGTAAAGAGTCCAAAGAGAAAATTCCTCAACGCTTTCACCTCGTAACATGAGTGCAGAAATGCCCAGGAGCATTTGGGAACTACAGAGCTGAGAATAATGTTTGCTGCTTTACAGGAGCCTGCAGAGCACTTTTGGGGGTGCAGGAAAAACTTTCTCAGTGGGCAGAAGGGCAGATTAACTCCAGGGATGTTGTGTGGGCACCAGGCACTGCTCCAACAAACACCTGGCCATGGGCAAAGGGAAATTCCAGGGCACAGAGAGGAGAGGCCACTTCCACATCCCAGAACCACAAATAAATGGATTTAATGAGGAAAAGAAAAGAGGCAAAACCACAAGGCTGTCTCCAATTCCATGCACAGAGGTAATGCACACTGAGAACAGGGTGTATTATCCCTGAACCAGGACCAGAGCCTCAGCCTTCCCAGGCATTTTCCTTACAGGTTTCCACAGCAAGCCTCCAATAACTCAGTGACAAACCCTCCCTCTACAGCTGCTCCTTCAAGACACTCCCAACACTCCAGCACAACAGGTGAATGCTTTCCAACAGTGAGCAAAGCCAGCAGGAAGCAATGAAACCATCCCTGTTCAAGGGCTGGGAGGATTTTGCTTTCTCTTCCCATCCTGGTGTCATTTCCAGGATGGAATGTGGCCACTGGAAATACAGAATTACATCAGAAGTGGTGCCAAAATAAAATGACAACATCAACAAACAGTAAAAAAAGGGTTTCAGGGGATTCTGCAAGGCCCCACCTCTGACAGCACTGCCAGGGATGCTGAACTCTGTCCTCAGCAGTGCTGGGAAAGCTCAGAAAGGTCCATCTGCGAAAAATCCCCACTGTCTCCCTCTCCCCTTGCACTTTCCAAAGCCAAAGGGCTTTAATGTGTCATTAATGCCACAGGGGAGCTTCCAAGTAATACAAAGGAGGTGCTCAAAAGTGGGAGTTTGACTCCAGGTTTTACAATTTTCTTTTCTGGCCATGCCTTGGTGGCACATTTATCCAGATTAAATAACTATTCCCATCAAAGTAAGCAGGAAAATTAAGAATAAAAGGAATAACAGGAACAGGTCTCTGTTACAGGACCTGGTGGAATCTGTCTGCCCCTGTTACTGGAGTGGGTCTGGAGCAAATCCACACGAGCCAAGGGAGAGGAAGGGAAGGGCAGTGCCTCTCCCAGTCTGTACCCACAGCACATCCTGATGAAAAAACCCAGGAACACCCCCTAGGATGGCTTCCCCAAGCACATGCACAGAGTGACCTCTGAGCCAGGGGTTACAGCTTCTCCCAGGCCACTGCAGGGTTTGAATCTCTGAGCCATGACCCAGCCACGTCCCTGCAGAGGGACTTTGCTCCAGCTCCACATGACAGGATCAACTGGAAAATTATTTTGGGGAATGGGTGAATCTCTGCCTCCAGTCTGGTGCATTTTCCTCTGCTCACTTCCCAAGCCAGGCTGCACAATTGGACAAGAACATCTGCTCCAGCTCAGCCCCTGCCTGCAGCGGATTCAACATCTTTGAGTGGAATCAGCCACTACGGCAACATTTTGCTAAATATTCCCAACCCATCGACCCTTAGTGGCTTCTTATGGACCAATGTGAAGAAGAAATCAGGGGCTCAGTGGTCCCTGGAGATTGAAATGGACACAAAAGGGCCATTCAAACCACTCTCACCTGTCCACACCTCTTCCAGGGATAAATAATCACTGCAAGCCCACAAGATTCCACTCTGAGTTTTCAGCACAGAGCTTCTCACTAATCCAAAATGCACTTTATGAAGAGTCACATTCCCAAAAAAGCCTAAATAAATCCATCATCATTCACCATCTGCTTAGAAAACTTCAAGGACCTCCAAGTTTCCAGGACCATGGTCTCTGGGAATATGAATAATCTTAAGGCAGGAAAGTGTTTCTCTATTCCATCATGTATTACTGCATCAGCAGAGTTGTAACAGTAAAAAATGAGAGCTCTGGGTAGTTCCCTTTCAAATCAGTGTTACATAAACTGTGCCCTCCTCCACAGGAGCAGGATGCAGGAATAGGAGCAGGCTGTGAGGAGAAGAGGGAGAAACGTGGTGAGTGGCTGCCATTTGTTCAGATTGTTCTGGTACAGAGATGCCCTTTATTCAGACAACATAAAAGCCCTGTAAAATCACTGCAGCATTTCCCACACTGTGTTCACCAGGCCCTTCCACAATGGAGGCAGCCCAAACAGCTTCAAAGAAGGATACACAGAGCTGGTGTTCAAAGAAATCCATGCTGGGGGGGAAGGACAGGACACAGAAGAGCTCCAGAGACCCCCAGCCAAGGGACAGCGCCGTGATCCCACAGGAAAGGCACCTCCCAATGCTTCAGTGGCACCAAGACAGCACAGGCTGGGCTGGGAATGGGCTGTGAGCCCCCCAGATCCCCCCAGAGCCCTGCTGGGATTCCCTGCCCTGAATTCCCAGCACAGCCATGCCCATGGGGTGAGGAGGGGAGCAGCGCATCCTGTGTCTCAGTCCCACATCCTGCTGATTTTCCCAGCCAGGACAGGGTGCTGGTGGGACTGGGAGTCTGCTGTCTCCTGCTGGGATCCACTCCCATCAACTCCTGTGCCCATGGAGTGAGGAGGGGAGCAGAGCACCCATCCCATATTCCAGTCCCACATCCTGCTGCTCCTCCCAGCCAGGACAGGCTCACTCAGCTGATGGACAGACAAAGGAAGAGCACAGGAGAACATCCCAGCCCATCCTGCTGCACTCCTGCTCTTGCAAAATCTCCCTGGAGTCCCTCTGATGGTGTGTTTATTTTTAAACCTCTCATCAGGAATTATACAAAGTGAATAATGCCCAATCTCAGTGAATGGCCCCACGGCTCATTCACCAAACACAGGGGAGGGCAGCTCCACTTGATTTGCTCATTCTCTCATGAGGTGCAATCACCCAAAGGTTAAGCACAAGTCACACAATTTCCCTTTCTGCTTTCAAGCCCTTTGATGAATTTAACTAATGACTGGATTTCAGCTGAAAGAGGCTGATTGGAGGGAGAGTCTCCCATATCCCAGATTCTGGGAAGGCTGCCACACTTGCTTGGAAGCTTTATCTATCTTTTCTTTATCTATACGTTACGTGGAGAGTCAGTACAGACAGAAAGGTTCCTTAGGACTTGGTTGCTCTATTTTTCATTGATTTACACTCTCCTGAGAAGATCTCACCTGGCAGATAGGAAATGACCTGGCCTCAGCCAGGCTGCAGCAGCAGAGCCCAGGGGATGGCATTAGTCTCATTTTCCACCTTATTATGATTATTGCCCATGTCATTGCTATTAATAACAGCAGCCACAAGGCAGGGCCGTGGATGGAGAGCTGAGTAAAACCCTGGCAGCAGAAAGGAGAGGAATGGAAGGTGGTAACAAGGCAGAGGGACCCCTCTGAGGCACAGCCCGTGCAGGTTTGAGCTGTGTGGATGAAGCACATGTCACCCTAATCTGCATATGTCACCCTCATCACTCCCCAGGCCCTCCTGTGGATGGGGCACGTGGAGCCTCCCCTTGTCTCATGACAGACCTTTCATGTGGAGCAATTACAAATAACCATTCACCATCATCTTTTAGCTCAGATAAATGATGAGATTGAGGCTGGAAGTCCAAGTTTGAAGTGCTCCAGGGCACGCAGCACCTTCAGCAAGCAGAGCCAGGGCAGCTGCCAGTGCTGAGGACTCGGGGCCAGCAGGGGCTGTCAGGATGGATCCCTCACTGCACCATCAGCAACAAACAATAAACACTCTCCAAGATGCAGACCTAAGATACTCACACAAATCCCAGCCTCCTGCCCCCAGAAGGGACTCCTGACATTCCCAAGCCAAGGCCGCAACAGCCTCAAAGTCCTGGAGTTGTACTGAAATCCCTCCTGACCAGGGGGCTGGAGCTGAGCTTTGATTTACACCCAGCCCAGTCTCCCTGGCTGAGCCTGCAGGATGCCAGCTGCCTGGGGAGCACCCAGGACTCCCAAGGTGGGTTCCCAGTTCCATGAAGCCCCAGCCCAGCAAGCACTGGGCCCAGTAACACCGAGGCATCGTGTGCAGCCCACGGCAGCACCCAGGGGAGGAGGGACCTGGGTCTCTCTCAGTCACCCATGGGGCAGAGTAAGGCAGATAAGCACAGAGAATATTATTAAACAGATATAAATATTCCAGAATAGATAGAAATTCAGCTCTGGGAATGTACAGAGAAGGACAAGATGCTGTTGGGGAATGCTGAGTCCTGGGCTAAGGGACACAGCGTGGACAAACAGCATCAACACCATCCTGGGCACCCCTATGCCCCTGGGCAGCCAATCCACAGGCTCCAAACCCCTCCATGGATGACCAAGACTTGCCTGGAAACGTCAGGAATGCCAAATCTAGGCTCATTTTACCCCAAAAGCCTGTCCCTATTCAAACTGGAAGGCAAACAACTTCCCTGCCATGGAGCAGACTGGGGGAAAACTGAGTTCATCTGAGTGACTGAACGGTTTTTGCACGGAGAGGAGATAAAATTGTCATTGCTCTGAGGAAAACAAGAGTAAACCACGTTTTAAAAGATATTTATGTTAAAGTGTAAATCACCTGTTACTCTGGACATGAAAAGTTTCCAAAGCAGAAAGGAATTAAGGAGAAAATCGCACAAATGACTCCCAGTGGATTGAATTCTTTAACACAACTCCTTACACAGGGAACAACACACAGATCTGCTCATCCCAGACATGGGATCTGTATCCCTGCAGCTGCAGAAGTGCCACCAGCCAGCCCAAAGCTGGTGACACACAGCTAAGCCCATGCAGCTGTCCCCAGCAGGAGCTTTGGCACAGGGACACACACCAGGAGCACCCAGTGCAGCCCCTCCCCTCACCCAGACCCAGGAATTCCCAGGGAAATGAAGAAGGTGACAGGAGCAGAATTCATGAAACTCTGTGTGGATACTTTGTCCTCTAAAAGCTGACACAGTCGACCAGGTCTAAAAATCATGGAAGGAAATGAATTCAAATGCAGGGTTGTTAATACAAAGCAGGAGCATCACTCCTGGATGGCCAGGAACAGGGAAGCAGCAGCAAGAGCCCCTTTGTGACTGAGTCACTGCCATGTGCTCTAAAACCCCATTTAATAATGAAGCAGAGGCCTGGGCTGTGTCATGTTGGACCACAATGTATTAAACACATCCCCAGGAATCCTCAATAATGCATAACCCCCAGATATTGGTATTGTAGTAAGAGGCCAACATGATAATATTAAAAAAAAGAGTATTTTTAGTACTGAGAACTTGGAACTCGAAAAGTGGTGGCTGTTATTAGTGCAAATCAATGCCCAGGCTGGATTAAAGTCCAGATGAATGTATTACACTGATTAAATTCACCACCTGGGCTCCTTATTTGCTGTTCTCATCTCCTGGCTTCTCAGGGTAAGTCCCTGCAGCTCCCATCTAAGCCAGCCCAGGAGGGGCTTGTTGGCAGAGGAGGGGAACGACATCTACAAACAGTTTCACAGACCCTGAGCTGACAGAACATTTCATTGAAGGAAGCACAAAGGCAGCAAGGGCTGCAGAAGCAATACCTGGCCCCAGGAAGCAGCCTGGGTTTTGGGTGACTGTAGGGGCAATGAGAGCCTCTCCTCCCAAGCCAGGGGCAAGAAGAGCCCTCCAGCTGCTCTTGTGCAAACCAAGAGCCACCCAGTGAGAAATCCCATTGATTCCACTTCCAGTAGCAAAAGGAAAAACCAGGATGAGCACTCAGAATAAGAAATGGCCAGACAAAGCTTTTAGCCACCAAAATCAGTATATTCATGAAAATTATTCCAGCAAAACCATAACTCTTCCTCATGAGTTCCAGGATTCCAGCACCTGGACCAAAAAGCAGCCAAGGGCGTCCTGAGGGAACACAGGGATGAGCAGCCCCTGCCATCCAGCACCCCTGTGCTGGCAGCAAGAGCACAGCAAACCCAGCCAGGCACAGCTCAGGTCCTCACAGCCACATCTCACCTTCCATCCCCCAGCTCCTGAGAGGGCAAACAGGCAGGACTTCAAAGAGATAAAGCCAGGAGATAAGAGCAAAGCGGCTTCTCCCCCTGAGACGCTTGTTGAGCCAAAGCCTGTGGCATCC
Organism: Pycnonotus jocosus; assembly: GCA_013400435.1. Classification (NCBI taxonomy): domain Eukaryota; kingdom Metazoa; phylum Chordata; class Aves; order Passeriformes; family Pycnonotidae; genus Pycnonotus; species Pycnonotus jocosus. The sequence goes on from VWYP01003313.1 coordinate 15,046, forward strand.
TCTGGCTCCCTGAGCCCTCTGAGCTCACCAGGCTCCAGGACAGCCCCAAGAACATCCGGGCCCATGCCCTGCCTCACTCACTGGGCACTGAACATTCCCAGGCAAACCCTGCCCTCCTGAGGCTTTTGAGAAGCAGCACCTGGGGCAATGGAGAGCAAAGGGGTGGCACTGCAGGGCTGTGTCACACCCCACCTTTGTCCCTTGGTTCCAGCAGTGACACTCCAGGTGGGATCTGACATGGTGTTCTTATTCCCAGAACCTTCTCCTCCTGAAAGCTGAAGGGCCAGTGCTGGCTGGACAGGCTGTCTCATCAGGAGGGTAATGAGTGGATGCTCGTTAGAGGCACGGGATTGTCTCAGATTGCCTGGGATGCTGTAAGCCTATTGCAGGGATTGGCCAGATCAGCACAGGCATCTGCAGCCTTGCACCTCTCTAAGCTGCTTTGCCCAGCTCAGCGTAGCAATGACCAGGAGTCCCTGGCTGATGGCTGCTCAGATTGCATGGACAACTGCCACAGCCACAATGTCCCCTTCAACAGGGACATTAACTCAAGGCAGCAACTGCTCCAACCCACTCCCTCAGCTGGGCCATGGCTTGTTTGACACTTCCACAGGATGGAAAGGGACTATCAGGTGTTCTTCCAAGCCATCACCACATTCTGACCCAGGAGTTCCCCCCCAGGCTGCTCAGGGAGCCAGCAGTGACCAAGGCACAGTGAGAACAGCCATGAGGATCCACACCTTCCTGCTCCCATCTCCAAACCCCAGAGCTGCCTGCACACCCTGCGAGCTCAGAGCTCTGGCAGGAGCCCTGAAAGCCCTGACAGAGGGACTCCACCAGGACACAGCAGTGTCACCTCATCCACTGTGTGACTGTCCCTTTCCCCTCTCTGCAGGTCACAAGCAAGTGCTGTCCCCTCCCCTGTCCCACTTCACCTCATCATGAGGCCACATTTGCTGCCTGGTGCAAGGAAACGAGCACCTGGCTGGTGCTGGAGAGAACAGCTCTGTACCAAGATAATTCTATTCAAAGTCTAGAGGGCAAAGCTGTCACAGATGAAGTATGTCTGTGTATTATCTGTTGGCAAACACGGGACATAATGGCAGCCACTCAACTTAATGGCTCGAATTCCAGCTCCTCCAAACGAGCCCATCACTGCTGCATGTAATCACAGAATGTATTTAAAAGTATAATTTCCATCCAAAAGGACCAGAGCTTGAGCAATATGACTCATGCAGCTCCCTGTGCATCGGGAAACATGTCAGGAAGCCTGGGAATTTGTGAGCTTGTTGCCATCTGTGTAGAAACTGGGCCGTGGACACGATTCCTCAAACCATTCCCACATCCATGGGAGTCTGGAAACTGCTGAGCCCCCAGAGTCAGGCCCTTGCCTCTGCACCCAAGGGAGCAGAAACACTCTGTGAAGCTGCACGTGAAGCACAGGGATACAAATATTAAAGAGAAAGGCAATGGAATTAAAAGGCATCTCTCCCCATGCACCTATTCCAGCACTCCAGAGCTCCACAGCTACAGCTGCAAACTCAGCTCCATTTCTGCCATAACAAAATCATCTCCACAGCATAATTAGTGTGCTCGTGTTAAAATGGGTACAAATGCAGGGAAAGAGGCATCCAAATATGATTTGTTTTTCAAGACAACATGATGTTTTCCCTGGCTAATAGAGTCGATTCATTAAGGAGTAACAAGAGCCAAGCACCACTTGCAGCAAACCTTGCTGCTTTTAGCAGTGAATTATCCATCCCCAGACTGGTTTGCACACCGTTCTTTTTTACCTGCTATGACTTGACAACCTTTTTTAGTCTAACTTGCCTACATATGGCTCAAAAAATATCTCTCCTGTAACTACTGCTTATTCCTAATTTCCTTAATGGCTCAATTAAGTCCCCTGGCACTGTTCTGCTCCAGGACCGGATGATTTCCACATTCACCCGCAATTTTCAGGATAGTTTGGATAGTTTGTGTGAGCAGGTATTTGCACTAGGATTTGCAACACTCTCTCAGGGCAAACATCTGAGTTGTCTGAAGGGGTTTTGAATGAATGATTTCCTGTGTTATCCACCTTCCTCTAGAAATAACGCTCCATCTGTTCATGGAACAGTTCCCTTCTCTTACCGATGAAGGTCACGTAAGGGAAAGAAAAATTTGCACATCCCCAATGCCCTCCAACAAAACACAAGGCACGTACCTGGCCAAGGTCATTAAGCAGTCAGGGGAAGAAATACAGCTGTCAGGTTAAGGGGAGTGAGTAATCACCCAGTGCATCATTGCTGCGACAAGCACCCCAGGACACGGGCTGGAGTCACAACATGTCCTGTGCAATTAATCACTAATCACTACCTGCTACAGAGGAGTCAAATGGCAACTCCAAAGGTGAACCAAAATGTTACTTTTAAAACACCTAAGCTTTTTTAAAAAAATAAAAATCCCAAACCTGAAAAAACCTCAACTCTCCAATCTGAGGGGAAAGACAAATGGAGTGTGGATAAAATCCCCAGCAGCCTCTGGGTGCAAAGCAGCTCCTCTGGGGCATGACTCACCCCAGAGGAACTGGCAGAGGCAGAGCCCATGTGAAGTTAATCCCTGGAAGATGTGTCCTTTCCCTGGCCTGTCCCACTGCCTGATCTACAGAGCCCTGCCCTGAGTCCCAGCTGGTTTCCATGATAACAGCAGAGCTCTGCTCATCCTCCCTGGCTCCCTGAGCAGAGCTCCTGCCTGGGCTGGGCTCTCTCCTCCCTGCATCTTTGGGATAACCACTGGCAGTAAATTGGTCACTCACAGCAGCTCTCGACCCAGGAGCACTCACAGTGCCAGAGTTACCAAACCATCAAGGCTGGAAAACAACTCCAAGGTCACCAAATGCAACCTTTGACTAGATGCCACCAGACCATGGAGTGCCAGGAAGGAGCAGGTTAAACACAAGTCCTGCTCTGGCTTCAGTTCAGAAATGATCCAGGAGCCTCATGGACACCTGGGCTCCTACTCTGAAGAAAAGCAACCCAGTTCCCTGTCAGTCAGACCTTCACAGCACCTCGACTTTCCCTCTGGTGCCTCCAGGAGCAGCTCTGGGATGGAGTGAGGCATTCCCGGGCTGGAGCAGTGGGGATCTGATCCCTCCCCAGGACTGCCCAAACTGCAGGAGGTTCTTGCTGTTCCCTTCTCAGACAGGACTGGGAGAGGCTGGGATTTCCCTGCAATCCTCCTGCACCCAACTGGGCACAGCCAGACTTGTCCCTCATGAGGGGTGACACCAAACTCCACGGGAACACCTGGGAGCCCACGTTCATCCAACACCTCGGGTTCCTCCTCAAGGAACACACAACCCTGGTGGCTGATGGACAATTCCAGTGCTGCTTTCCCTTTTTAGAGCAAAACTGGAGTACAGCACGAATGGCAGTCCAGGAGGTTGGCACACACAGGTACAGAGAGATTTGAGAGCACACAGAGCTTGGGCCTGGATTGAAACATGCCCAAATGGAGCTGTCAAGGCTGAGTCCAAGGAATTCCCATCCAAGGACCCACTCAGGCTCAGACTCAGCTCTTCCATATATTATTTGCCTGGCAAGCAGTCCACACTCAATTACATCCAGTATATAATTATTATTCCTTTCAGACATAGGTTTTGCCAACCCAGAACATGGAAAGGATGCCCTAAAGGACTGGTACTTCTAGGATAGGAATATGCAGAAAAGAGACCAAATAATGAAGGTGGGAGGTTCTGACCTAATGGGAAATCTCCAGCTCTTCTCAGTGTGATTTTTTTTTTCCCAGCTAAAAGCAGAAGTTGAGTGTGTGAGCTTCCCTCAGATGTTCCCTCAGATGTGGTGGGCAGGTCATACTAACCACACTATGGATGGGACAAACATGGCAAAGGGATCCACTCAGGAATTTGCAATGCAGTACCACAGGAGATGACACTAATTGATAGTGAAATATGCCCAGATCTCTGAAATAAAACTTTACCTGGAGTTATTTTGACTAATAGCTGAAAATCAGAGCATGTACCCTCGCTGCTCTGCAGCCCATTTCATTCCTCTCTCTGTCACTGGAACAACTTCCAAATACTCCCAAGGCTATGCCAAGTGCTGCCCCACTATCTAATGGACCATCATTAAGAACTGATTCTGCTCTTTGAAGGCGTCCAAGATGTTCTCTTCAGGAAAGTGCTTGCTAAGTACCCTCCTGAAGACATCTGTAAGGAATTTTTTACTACTGGCCTAGATATTTACTCCACCTGGAAGAATTAAGTGGCTCTAAGGAGCTTTTAGTTGAAGTAAATCCTCATTTAAACAAGCCCCAGGAAAATGGACAGGGAGTTCCAATTGCCTCATTTGCTTTTGTTTTATGACCCACTCAGAAGTAAAGAAACAGGGAAGATGGAATGTGATCTGTGTCTCCCAGGTTTCTGCTGCTATTCCATACTCACTCCTCAGTGCTCTTCTCTCCTCCAGCAGTGCCATGGAAACGATCAATTATCCTGCTCTCACAAATGTGCACCATCGTTTTTATGGCCAGCGCTGCTCAAGGAAGGAGCTGCCTTCCTGGAACTGCCCAGCTGGGGCACCAGGATGTGTATCCACAGGAAGAACTGTGGAAAAGAGCTGGCATTGGAAAAGTGTGGCCAGTGGCAATGGACAGGGCCAAGGGGTGGGATGAGCAACTGGGCAAGTGCCTCCACGGTCAGGAATGGTGGAATCCTGGCCTTCTCCTTCCTATTTCATCTGTAATAGCTGGAGTCAGAGAGAACCTGGACATCTCAAAGGCATGGAGAGATTTTTCCTTGGGTTTATGTTTGCTGGTTGGTTTCCTGGCTCAGATGCTGTTTCCCAGAGCTGGCACAGGTGGAAGAGGCTGTCCCAAGTCTGCAGTTACCCCACAGGACATGGTACCATTTCCACATTAACATGATGGAAAAAGGGACCATTTTCCCTCCAGTTCAGCTGCAGTCTTTGACAACCTGGATCACAGTCTGGGTCTGCTGTCACACAGGTTTAGGATCCTGTGATGCAGCACAAAGCAATAAAAAACAAATGCAAAAACCAAAGCCAACCTTTCTTGCAGTCTTTAATACCTTTCCATCTCCACCACAGTGTGGAAGAGGTGATGCTCTTCCCTGATATCAAACAGGCAAACCTCAGGAATGCCTCTAAGAACTGAGAAACAGCTGATAAACAGGAAGCAAATTCATTCCAAGCCCATATTCAATGGGAGAGATGCTCCCAGGGCAAGGAATCACAGGAGCAGTGGTGGCAGGGAGTCAGAGAGGAGTTGGGAATGCACTGAAATGAGAGCAAGATCCATGGGAGGCTGTAACATTCCCTCCTCCATGGCTTGTTCTGCACCAAGCAACTCATTCCAGACAGATATCGACAGCGTGGGAGGCATTCAGAGAAAAAGCAACAAATTTTATCAGAGGTTCTGGAAGGATTAATACCCAGGAAAAGATTAAACCCGTTAAAAGCTCAGCTAAACTCCCATTTCAGAGCCTGCTAACACAGCTTCAATAGCTCCAGAGAGGTATTAGTTATGTAAAATGGGGAGAGCTGGGAGTCTGAAATGGAGAAAGGCTCCATTTTAACCATCTGAAAGGAAAACACCAACAATGGATTTCAAAGAGAGGATCAATAAGGTGAGAAACAAAAAATAAATTATGGAATTTTCCCAAGACAGTCCAGGAAAGCTGAAGGGAGCAGAACCAGGGGAGAGCCCCTCTCTGCACCAGGAACCAGAACTCTCCAAACCAAAAGAGCTTTGGATCCACCTGCCCCCAGCAGCCCCAGCCTCCTTGCTGGAAGGAATACAGCAAAAATTGCCAAAAACTTCAGGCAATTCCTTCAAACTCTTCATGCTCTTGTGCCAACAGCCTGTGGCTGTTTGGGTGTTCAGCCTCACCTTTTCCACCCTTCTTGGAATTCACTTGTCCCAAAAGGTATCTGAGTACTTGGACACATCTTCTTTCTCTCCATAAAAAGGCAAAAAATGTCCCATCTCTGTTATTTATTACACTCCTTGGAAATGCAGCTCCTCAAACAACTTTTAACAACTTGAATCACCAGCCAGTAAATCCAGAGGACATTTGTCAATGTTTCAAAGCACTTTAGTGCCCAAAATAGCCTCAATTAAGTAAGAATATAAATAATTACTACAGAATATTGCAATAAAGGTGTCTGCATTATCAATAGTGCCAGCTTGGAGCATTGCTGCACTGCCAATGCCCCTGGGGTCACTCAGAGGAAGAACTGGGAATACTTTTTGCACTTGGAGCTGGAGGAATTAAAATCCAGATGAGGTGCTGGTATCAGGCTTTGGCACAGGTGTATTCAGGGAGCAGCAGCTATCCAGGGAAAGGCAGATTTTCCTGGATACAGCACTGCTGTTTCACAGGGGCTACCATGGAAAGAGAAAATAAATGCACCCACTTTTCTGTGAGCTCTGGACACTGGGAACACATTTTGCAGGAGCTCCTGTGTCCATCCAAAGGTGTGCATGGGCTGGGGGGACCTGGGCACGCTGTCACCTGGCACAGGACAGACTTCCCAGGGGAGTACAGATCTGCCACAAGGAAAGGCACAACCCTGCAGTGCCCAGAGAGCAAGAGAGGCTGAAGTCTCATGAGAGAACCCCCTTCAGTCCTTCTCCTGTTTGTCCTGCTGCAAACGTGGGGAAAGGTGGATTCCTGGGAGCCTCTCGGGATGGCAGTGTTGTCCTCACTCAGTCCTTGCTCTCCAGCCAGGGACATGCACCAGAGCAGCCAAATCCACAACCAATCAGCCAAAACCAAAGCTGTTCCTGCTGATGACACCCTGAATTCTCCTGCAGTAGCCCCAGTGTAACAACCACTCCATCCTGGAGCCACAGCCCCAGGGAAAACCCCTGGGATCCCTGCCTGCAAATGAGTGAACCCCCCGAGTGCCAACAGCTGAGCCTCCAGGACCTCTCCGTGCTGAAGGCAGCAGAGAGTTTGGAAATGTCATTAAAGAGCCCTAAAGTACAGTCATTATTTCCTAAGGTTCCTTTTGGCTGCAGGTAATTGCTGCAGGCACAACAGGATTGAGGCAGGGATCACAAGCCTCCACCAAACTTGGTTAGGTTGAGGATATTACCATGCAGGAGCTGGTGAGCCACAGCTCCAGCTAATTAAAACTGCAGGAGGGGAGCGTTCAGACAGTCTGAGGACAATTATCCAAGGAAGAATTTCGCCAGGACACTGTGACTTAACCCAGTGCTTTGTGCTCGGAGTGCTGAAGGAGTTTAATTGTCACCACCGATGGGAACCCGCTCCGTGACTCATCCCCAGCACACACGGGCTGCTTTTCCCTCTCCTGATTTACTTCCAAGGCCACCACTCCACCACCAGGACCACACTGGGAAGAGGCAATTTCCTCTGCACCTCAGAACACCAGGCTGGATCCACGGTTTCCATTTGGGGCCATCTCTAACAGCTCCAGCTACCAGGGGAACTGGAGCCAGAGCCAGCAGAGGGGGCTGGAATTTGGGAGGAGTCCTCAGGAACCGGAGTTTTTTTTTTCCTGACATAAAATAATGTAATCCTTAAATGTACATTTTCTGATTCTTTCAAGCATTTAACTTCTAAAATTGACTTGGGCTTTATTTAATCTTTTCGACACCAAAAAAACCCCAGTTAAAATGTCGTAACAAGAAAATAAAAAAGGAACAAAAAAGCGTAACTGCCTGAGTTATGCTCTTAGACATTTGTCAGGATAATTTTATTCCTTCAGAAACACAAACCCTTTCCAAGTGGTGAGCAAGGTTTCAGCCTGAAAGCTGCAAGGACAGAGTAACTCAGGTTTGTGTTATCAGAAGCACTGTGAGCTCCCATCCCCACACACACCTTCAGAGTGCCCGTGCCCAACTCTTCCTCCCATATCAATGCTGTCAAATTAATTCATCAGTGAGGACAGATTTTTTTTTTTTTTTCCTGGCTACTGTGCGTTAATTAGCGCAAGGGTTGCCATGGGAACCCAGCAACACTCGTTAGCACCACAGAATTCACCATGTTGGAAAGGAACGTGGGCAAGAGCCCCGCATGGGTGCCAGAGCTGGGGACGTGCTGCAGCCAGATCTGTCCTCTGATGGAGGCTTTGACATCTCTCTGCTCAGTGTAACTTGGAAAAACTCCTCAAAACCTGGATATTGCAAGGATCTGCGGTGATGGGACAAGGGGAATGGCTGTAAGCTGAAGGAGAGTAGATTTAAAGGGAATATTGGGAAGGAATTGTTTCCTGGCAGGGTGGGCAGGCCCTGGCACAGGGTGCCCAGAGCAGCTGTGGCTGCCCCTGGATCCCTGGCAGTGCCCAAGGCCAGGTTGGACATTGGAGTTGGAGCAGCCTGGGATGGTGGAAGGTGTCCCTGCCATGGCAGGGGTGGCACTGGATGGGCTTTGAGGCCCCTTCCAATCCAAATCCTTCTGGGATTCTGTGACATCAGGACCAGTTACTGTGAGAATGAGCCTGAGCACAGGCTTCATTTTCCTGTATTTAACAAATACAATTTAGGACCCTGGCAGGAATCAAAGTGAAGCAAAACAGGTTAAGCTGAGAGCGGATGAAAAAAAGATCAGGTGTGTGCCCAGCCCCAGGCACCCACTGCAAATAATTATCAATAATTATCAATAAACCTTGTCCAGCTCAAAGCCTGTAGGCACAAACTGCTGTCAGCAGCAGGGTGAGCCCATGGCAGTGACCAGGCTGCTCTGGAGGGGTCCCAAACACCTCCTGCCTGGAGGATCTCCACTCCCAAGCCTCTGTCCTTCTGGATTTGCAGTCCTGTGACGCCCCAAGGGAGGTTTCTCCATCATCACATTCCTGCCTGGTGACCAGATACTCCTCCTAAGAGCCTGGATTTTGATGGGATCACCCCACACCCGCTGGTTCTTTCCCCTGAAGCAGTTCAGAGCATTCCCAGAGCAGCTCCTGCTCCATCAGCACCCTGCCAGGCCAGCCAAGGCTCCCTGTGCTCACCTTCAGACACATCCTTCCCTCCCCCATGCTGGTCCCTGTTCCAGCCCCAACACCCTCCTGGGGAATGCTGCCCATCACTGTGCCCCAGTCTGAGCCAGGCTGCACCACTGGCTGGGACAGGGCATTAATCCCTCCTGGAAATTCATTTTCTAACCCATCCTTTGGGTTTGGTTTTTTCCTGGCCATGTCACACTGTCAGCTCCCCTTTGATCCCCTGATGGAGGCCAGGCTTTGTCCTGGGCNGGATCATACCTTGCTTTTTCCTGGCCATGTCACACTTTGATCCCCTGCTGGAGGCCAGGCTTTGTCCTGGGCACGGGCTGGAAGCTGCAGCAGGCACTGCTCTCCCTGGAGCCTCACACTGCTCCCTGTGCTGCCAGGGACCTCAGACCTGCTGCCTGCTTATCTGGAACCCTGGGAATGCTCCACATCCTCCTCTGCAGGAAAATTCAAGGCTTCAACCACCTCTCTAAACAGTCCACCTGCACTATCTGGGTAAAATTAGAGCCAACTCTCAGCACTGTGATAAGGAAGGTATTTCAGAAGCAGAACAAGATCCCAGCCTCCTCCAGCCACCAAAACCTGAAATAAAGCAGGGATTTGCCTGCACTTTGGTGAGCCAGCTCCTCAGGAATGCAAGGCCAGGTGCCCACCAGAAGGTCAAGGCAGATTCCCCTCTCCTGCACGTGCTGGAAGAGAAAGAATTTTGGCTTTTCCATCATGTGAAATAGCAGAGACCCCAGGCAGAGCCCACCCTGCTGAGGGCACCGACCTTCCCCCTGCACCTACAAACACTTCACTAGGAAGGAGGAGCCAGATATGACATTTTTAACCCTTTTCTCTTTCTTTCTCTGCAGAAGGGTTCACCAGGCATCAAATCCTAAAGAAGGAACAGGGAACCAGCCCTGAACATGTCCCTGCAGAAGGTGTGGTGGCTTCCCACATAATCCCACCTCCAAACACCTCCTCCTACTCCAGGACTGCTTCCCACACAGCAGCTCCTCCTCTCTCACACCTCAGCACCAGCCACTGCCACAGCTCAGCACATCTGTGTGCTGAGAACCAACCCACACACCTCTGGATTTTCAGTGAAAGAAAGGGAGGTTCAGGTTCACCAGAGCAAGTTATGTGGGCAAGCTCAGCTACTGCACATTAAGAAAATTTAATTTCACCAAGCCATTAAAGAAAACAAGCAGAAAAAGACCCCCACTGCCAAGTTTCTCCAGCCCTTCACATCATTTTCTAGCACTCCACCCGCAGGAGTTTTTCTCATCTTGAATAAATAGTTATTTTTGCACCTAAGGGAAGATGAAAACATTTTCTATGCTTTCAAACCTTTCCTGGCATCTCCATCAAGCTCAAATCCCTCCTCAAAATACCCTCCAAACTCTGGGGAAAAAACATTTGGGCCTTGTGCTAAAAGCTCCAGAAACTTTCCTTCACAGGCTGGTGTTTCTGCAGTGACTCGCTTTCCTCTTACATAATTCAAAGGCCCAAAAAAGACATAAACAGTGAGGAACAGAAATGCTAAACCAAGGCTGGTCTCCAAAGCCCAGCTGAATGGGAAACCTGAAACAAGACAGACTCAGCTTCTGGAAAAAAAAACAACTTTTTGACAGCACAGAGCATCTCCCATGGCCCTGAGCCCACTGCTCTACCTCGGGTCAGAGGGACTCAGAGCTTTCATGTCACACAGTCCAACTGCAGAGAGCCCTCCTCAAACCAAGGGCACTAATTATATTAATGAAGGCTTAAGGTCAGTACATCCCCATCAAGCTCAAATTGCTGTTACTTGAATTAATAGTTCTCCGTCCAGTTTCAAGCAGATGGGAATCCAGAAAGCACCAGTGGAGCTGGGAAATCAATGTCAGTATGCTAAATCCAGTAGGTTTAATTTTGGAGTTTTAGGAGAGTGAATGAGATCAGGATTGGGTCTTCTTGTGCCAGGGTAGGATTGGGTTACCTACTCCTGCAGGATTCCTGGGAAAGGGAAGAATAACAAGGGAGATCAAGAATTAAGGGGAATGAAGAAAGTAGACATGTCATCCAAATTTGCAACAAGATATGACTATACTTGGATAATTCCCAGGCATTTCGTGAGTATCCAAGCCAAAAAAAAACCATCCAGGAAAAATAATAATGAACATGCAGACAGCCCCAGGGGCCACAGCCATGCACTACCAACCCTGTACATGCAGAGGTGCAGGTACAGCCCACACACAGTAGTGCCATGAGCTGATTCCAGCTGCTTTTCAGGCCAGAACTCCTTATACAGAGTGGGGCTGATGGACTTTCTATGTCTTTATTACAGAGAGAACCCAAAACCTCCTGTAAAGTGCTCAGTGGGTGTGTGGAGAGCCAAGGCTGGGTTAACCCAGGGGCCAAGAACGCCCTGCTCTGGACACACTGCCCTGCCACCCTCGGAGCCAGAGCTGTGTCTCATCCATGGAGCTCTTAGCCCAGCTGGAACTGCTGTGACTGAGGCCAGGACCTGCCAAAGGACGGGCTGGGGACAGGCAGGCAAAGGTTAAAGCAGAGGAACACGATGTGAGAGGCTGCAGGGGCCGTCACTGCCGCCTCACCAGCGCTCAGATCGAGTGACCTGACACGGCACAGCTGCTCTGGGTCCTCAGCACAGATCTGAGGATCTGCCTCCCAAGAGAAATCTCTCCCCTCCTGTAACCCACTGAACAGCTGAGGAGTGCTGCTGTGCCCAGGCTCCTGCAGCTCTGGAACACGTGGGACTGTGGGAAGCTCTGGGACTGCCAATCTCCACGAGTGATTCTTGCTCTGGTGTCTAACCTGGAAACACTGAATGCCACCAAAACTAAGCAGCCCAAGGAGATGAGGGACATGCTTGGGGAAGGAGCACTGAAAAGCAGCACAGCAAAACCAGCCACATGCCCCAACCCCTTCCCTGCAGCTCCTCAGCTCCATCTCAACCATTACTTCTGCTTCGGTGCCTCTCACAGCTACTGAATGTGTCTGTCAACCTCCACTGCAAACCTCCTGGATATGAGATGAAACATCTCCCTCATCCTTCCCTCCAGGAGTTAATGCCCTTTTTTTGGCCAGATTGGATGCCCTGCCAGTCACTGCCCCTCTCCAGGCCCCCCCTGTTGGGCAGGCAGAGCTGTGAGCCCCCTGAGCTGGGGCTGCAGCTCCGTGTGTGTCACCAGCTCAGGCTCTCTCTCCCCTTATCCCCCCCTCTCTGCTCTTCCTACATCTTCTCTCCAGCAGCTTTCATCTGAGCATTGCCTTGCACTGGGAGCTGCAGTGCTCTCGTTGGCAGAGCTTTCCTGGGCAAGGCAGATTTATCCTGGTGCATGCAAACGATGCCAGCGTGCAGGAACTTGCTTCGGACAGAGCCGGGAGCCTGCAGTGCGAGGCTGCTCTGGAAATGTCACTGTGCAGGATCCGAAGGGGCTGCCTCCACCACCTCCTCATTGCCAAGGCCATCAGGGTGTGTGCAATGCTTCCTCCACCTGGGTGAAAACACTCACAGAGTCATCCATTCATCCATCATCCATGCATCCATCCCTCCCTCAGATCCTCCAGGCTCACAGAGAACATCCCAGCCATGAGGCAGCAGCACCACGCCTGTGTCTGGCCTCCCTCAGGGCTGCAAAGCATCACTTGGCATTACTCATCTGTACTTTCAACCCCAAAATCCACCGAATTTCTCCTAAAAGGTGCTGCAGGTACACAGCTCAGCAGGTCATGGATGTATGAGCTGCTACCAACCCTGCGTTTTCAGCTTCAGAGCACTTTACAGCATCTCATCCCAAATTCCTTGCTTCAACCAGCACACAAAGTCCTTTTCTGAAGCACCTTGGGTTTTTAACAGAAATTAAGCTCAACACACTACAACCTTCCCCCATACCCTCCTAAACTTGTTTTTCCTCACTGCAAACCCAGTGCAGCGGGGCTGATGTTACAGAGTGAGCCTAAGAATCCTAAAGAAAAACACAGAAACTGAAGAAAACCTAAAGAAAAAATGAAACTGAGAACTGGGTTCCCCCAGCTGGACAAGAAGGAAAGCACCTGGTGTCCATGGCAAAAGCTGTCATGGCCCTGCAACTGCCTCCCTGCAGTGCCCCAGGCAGGACCAGGAGTTTTTAAATCACTGTTACCTCAACCATCCTCTTCTTGTTTGTGCCTTGTAGAAGGGAGATTTCTCTCTGTTATTTTTAAACTGGAGACCTTACAGATGCCAACCTTTGCAGACCAGCTGGCAGCTGGGATGGTGCCCGTGGGAAGGCACCAGAGCCATGCTCAGCCTCCTGTGGCACAGCCCTGGATGTAAAGGAGCTTTCCCAGCTTTCCTCCACTCCCCATCCTCAGTGCTGGAAAGAATTCCAGACTCAGAGGGACCCAAGGGATATTCTGTAGAGAAAACCGTGGGCAGCTGATACATTGAGGTAATTCTGGAACAGAAAGCTGGAGAGACCCTCCTTTGTTCTGGCTTTTTGGAGTGTTTTTTCAGTGTCCTGCATGAAATTCTCTTTCTTTCAGTGGTGCCTCTGGAAAATTAGCAACAGAGATTTGCTCTGAGCTTGTAAGCTCCTGCCTGCATTCATTTGCAAACACCAACAGAAAACTTTTTGGGTCTGTGTGTGCCTTGGTTCTGAAGGACCACAGGTGGGATGAAGGTCCCACAACAGCAATTCCTCCCTCAGCTTCCATTCACTGCTTGAGAGTTTGGCACAGAACATCCTGAGGGCCCAAAGAAAGGGTGCACACACCTCCAAGAGCTCTGTGCCATCTAGATCCAGCCTCTCAGAGCTGTGCTGCTGACACAGAAGGGACATCACCTCTCCCTGCAGCAGCCACAGACATCAGCCATGAGCCTGGCCAGGGGAACAGAGCAGCCTCACAAATTATGAAACCCAGAGGAAACCATGCCCAAACCCAGAACAAACCCAGCTCAAAACCAGCTGGGAGAAGGAAGGACAAGGTGGATGGTAAACCAGCCAAAAATGGTGTTGTGGGGGTTGTGGTGAGCACCAGGACAGGCTGAGAGAGCACATCCTGCACCAGGGAGGAACAGCAGCCTGGCCAGGGCTCCCTGCAATCTTAGATTGATCTTTCCCATCTCCATCACCGCAGGATCTCCCTGTGCAGCATCCCACACTGTGTGGAAGAGCAATTAACCTCAGAGCAGCTCACCATGCTCACTCCCCTGTCCCCCAAACAGCCTGGCCAGCAGGTTCTCCTTGGCTGGACAAGTTTTACCAACCATCATTTAACCCCTGCCTCCAAACCACAGCTCAGCTCCCTGGCCAAACTGGGATTGTCACACTGACTCCAGGGCTGTGGATAACTCCCACAGCCAGTGCAGAAGAGTTAAGCAATTGAGAAGGGACTGCCTGGGGTTTGCAGCAGCACCAGCATCCATCTCTTCCCAGCCTGGCAGATCCACTGCTCCCAGGAAAGCATCTCTGCCCCAATAGGTGCAGCCCAGGCCATTCCAAACCCTGACAGCCAGGATCAAGGATGTCAGCAGAGGATGGTATCTGAACTGAGACATCAGGTGAGCAGTTTCTGCACTTCCATTTCATTTCCCACTGCATTTCCAACCCATGTCCTTCTGTGAGCAGCCCTGTGCCATTCCTGGGAATAGATTTGGGATAACCACAGCCAGACCTGGGAGAAATCTCTCCCTTTTTGCATATTCATACTGATTTTCTGTGTTCTGAACACACACCAGCCCTGAGCAGTCACTACCAGAGGGTGAAGGCTGCTCACTGCCTTTGCAAGGCTCCAGCCTCAGGGATGGAGGCTTTGGAGGAAGCAAGTTTGGAGCAATGAATTCTCAGCTCAGACTCCTTATTAGGCAAAACTGAAAAGAGGGAGGTGCTTTGGGATCCCTAAAACCCCTCACATCTGCATGACACAGCAAGGAATTATTCATCAGTTAGAGGAAGGTTAAAGGCCAAAAGCTGCTGTGGCACAGTGTCCTGCAGCCTGTGAGAGCTCACGGGAGCTTCCTGCAGGAAAATGCAGCCACACACTCATGCCTCCCCAGGGAATACTGTGTGGGAAGGATATTTCTTCTGCCTGCTCCTCCCAAGTGCCACGGACAGGTCCATAGAAGGGATGCTGCTCACCCTGTCAACACACAGAGATTTGGGAGCAGAATTCCAGGGAAGACTGCAGGACACAGAACATCCCACCTGCAGAGAGCACAGCACCAACATCCTCTGCCTGGTGCAGCAAACTGGGCAAAGTTCATTCAGAAATAAAGAGAAAACAAGATAAAAGACAAGCCTGGCATCCCAGAGGAGGAAACATCCCGGTGCCACAGAATTCTGATGAGCACCAGTTCTCAGCTTAAACCAACATGGGCTTCAGATCTCCAGACACAGAGTAAAATTCCAGCTACAGAAACACATCCCTGCTGCTGGATTTTGGGACTTCTCTCTAGGTCTGGTACAAACCTTTGCCACCTCCCAGCCATCAGGAAACATCAGCTGTGAACAACTGCCAGGTCTCCTCTTTATCCACTGAGGTTTAGATACCCTCAAATTCCCAAATAACAGCGTATTTTGTTACACTGGCCAAAAATAACCTTGAAAATATGCAAAGAGTTATGATTTCTGACCTTCAAAATATTGTAGTTGTGACATTTCACTTTATTATTGCAGCTACAGACAAATGGTTCTGCTAAAATATCTGTCACAAAATAGTCCCCTATGCCCAGACCACAATAATCTCTTTTAGCAACTAAAAAGGTTCTGCTAAACCATTATGAACTTAACTCCAGGCAGGAAAGAAATGGAAGAGCTGGAGCACCAAGGCAGCAGCTATTCTTGTTAAATTGGTCTCAATTCTTCAAGGATCCTGTTGAACATTACAGAGGTCACAGCCTGCACCACTGTGAAAACCTAAGAAGTCTCTAAAACCCACGGAGTTTAATAAGGAATGCCATATTCCCAAATTGCCTCAAATGTTTTACAGGGTATTATGACTTTCGGTTTTATAGGTTCAAAACACTAACCAAATAAAAGTCTATTTCTCCCAGATTTTCAAGGTTCAATTTTTAAAAGGCCAGAGGCACAAACTGTTCCTGTGAGCCAGGGAAGCCTCAGCCATCAGCTCCTATCACAGATCCAGCCATCCTTCCCAGCTCCCAGGGTTTGTCCTCCCTGTGCACAAGAGTTGATTCCCATGTTAACCTGGTGCCATTTACTTTTTTCAGCTTTCCTCATCATAGAATCATGGAATGGTTCGGGTTGGAAGGGACCTCAATGCTCATCTTGCTCAGGCTCTGGGCAGGGACACTCGCCACTATCCCAGGCTGCTCCAGCCTGGCTTTGCACACTTCCATGATGGGACAGCCACAGCTTCTCTGGGCAATGATGTTCCAAATCTCCAAAGCTCTTTTTGTATTTTTGAGATAAATCTTCTCCTAAAAATCTGAAATCACCTGTCATGGGACCCTTCAGGCTGAACAGCATCAGATGGTGAATCTCAGGATCCCATGGAATCATGGTGCCCATTTCCCTGAGCTGTACAGTTTCCCTAAATCCCCTCCATGCAGGTCCCTATTTCCCATAAGCATGGTCAGAATGGATTGAAGTGTTTTGTTTATCTTTTTCTCCCTCCTCCTGCCCTCATGGCCACGCTGTTCTCCCCTGGCAGCCTGAAGCCCTGCCCAAGGCACTGCCACACCAATGTGCTGATGGACACCACAGGCAACCCCTGGGCTCAAGGCACCTCCATCCTTGGCCTTGAGAAAAATCTGCAAACAGGGGCAGGAATTATGGCAGTGATGGTGGCCCCCGTCCAGCTGGACTGAAGCTGTGACATTCCTTGGGGTCAAACAGTGGCTTTCCAGGCACTACCACTGGATTTACACTTTTCATCTACTCAGTGCTGGGGCTGTAAAATTTCATCTTGCTTTCTGTGCTGCTCTTCCCTCCCAGATTAATTTTATTAACAGCTCTTTTTACAGGCACTATAAAGCACCATTCCACACTGGGGCACTGTTTAAGAGGATGAATTTCTACAGGGACCTTCTGGGGACTGAGGGCGACTCTTTAAGCACATTCCTGGTTTTCCTCACTGGATCACATCCTCTTTGTTCCCTTCAAAGGAAGTCTGACCTGTGACACACTCAGTCAGGTACTGAAATATTGCAGCTGCTTTCTCTAGGGTGCAGATATTGAACATTACCACCCCCCAAATGCAAGCAAGGATGCTCAGGCCTGTGGCCTTCAGGTTCTTTGGGTCAGCTCAGATCAGCTGCTGGAAAACCTATGTAAATGCTATTTCTTTAGGATTTCTACTTTACTTTCCCCCTCATGTTTCCCAAATAAAACCCAATGTCTTATTTCCCACTGACTGACAGCGCTGCGGCTCAGCGAATTAACAAATCCATGCACGACTGTGCCTTGATTACTCCCTCTCTTTTATTATGAAAGAAAATGTCAAAGCCTTTAATTTGACTCTTTCAGGAGCCTTTGAGCAGTTGAGGAGCAGTTTCTCCCCTTGGAAAGAACCAGCTCATAGGGGCTGCTCCACACACAGCCCCAGATCCCACTGCTGATCCCAGCAGAGCTGCAATCCAAATCCTGCCAGGCTGAGTCCCTGCAGCGAGGCCAAATCTCTGCTGCCTGAGACTGAAATTCTTATCAGACACAAAGACTTGAGGCTGGATTTTCATCTTGATGCTGAGCTGCAAACACCAGCTCTGGGTAAGCCGAACTCTCCAGACACCCATCCAGCTCAGGGGCCATGGGTCACTGCCATGGTGCCACCTCAGATTAACGTGTCACCACAGGCCAGCCCTAAGCACCTGCCTCCCCACCAATGTTACAGTCCCTACACATTTTTACTCTCTGTGATGTAGCCTGGTCCACCCTGTCCCAGTGCTGGTGTTCCCAGCAGGCTGCACAGGGCTGTGTGGCTCCAACTTGACTCAACATATTAATGAACTTTTGATGGAGCACTCGGCTCCTGCCAAGTCCCAGGGGATTTTTTCCAGGGAGAAAGTGAGCCCATGCTGGGGGCTGGGAGCAAGTGAGCCCAACCCTGGTGCTCAGCCCTGCCAAGAAAGCAGAGCCAGCAGCACAGTCCTGGAGTGTCACTGCCTCCATCCATCCCTCACCATGGAGAAACATCCTCTATGATCCTTAGACAGGGATAAAATGCTGCTCTCCTCACTTTCCAGCACTGTTTGGAGTGCTGCAGGTTTGCTCCAGCCACAGCCATGCTCGCTGCTAAATGCTGAGCGTCTCGCTCCCTCCTCCTCTCCCTCGGAATTTTTCCTCCCCTGTTCCAGCCAATCGTGCAGGGGAAAATTCCAGCCTGAGCTTCATTAGTATAAGATATAAAAATAGAAGTGCATTATCTTTTGTAGTTCTCTCAGTTGCTTCAGCGGCAGCATGAAGGTAAAATAATTAAGTGTTTGTCTGGTGATAAAAACAAGCCCAACAGGAGAGACTGGGCTGGGCTTTTCTGGAAGCTGAGCGTGGAGATCTGGGGGCTCTCATGCTCCACAGACTCTGCCCTCCCCTCTCTCCATAGCTACCAAAAGGATGATGATGCCTCCCTCCCTCCTTCCCTCCTCCTCAACTCCAAAATAAACACAGGATGGAGGCTTTGGGAGAAGCTGGCAAATGCCTCTGCTGCAGAGCACAGACCTCCCGCAAGAACTTTTGCTGCATCTCCCCAAATCCTGCCTGGCAATTCCCTCAGCACCTCCAGAAGCTCTCCCAGACCCAGGAGAGCTGCAGGAGCAGGCGGGTGTCTGTGTGGACCGAGGTCAACACAGGAGATGTTCAGAAAGCATTAGTGAGTTGACTTGATCCTTCATCAAAATACTTTCTGCTTTTCCTTCCTAACACTTCACTGCCCACGACGTGGCAGGCTGAGCCGATGTGACAAACTGTCGAAACACATTTTTTTAACAGAAAAAAAAATAAACCTAGACTTTAAAGGTAAAACTGGTCCCTTTCAGGCCCTCTATCATATGTGATATTCCTGCTGGAAAAAAAAGGGGCTCTGAGAGCAACTTGCTGGGAAGAGGCTCCAACAGTAAGAGTTCCAGTCTGCAGGGAGCTCCTGGGCTTCACCCTGTCTTTTAAGCTCCCATTAGTTAATAAAAGCAACCACAGAGGCACAAAATCACCTGAGTATTTGTCAATCCCGACACACAAACCTACAGTAAGATGCCGTTCATTGATTCCATGAAATAACCAGCAAAAATTCCCTAAATCATTCTGCTGGCACCAGCAAAAATACCAGAGGGAAAGGACCATCATTCCTCCCTCTCCAAATTCTCCTTCTGTGCTTTATTCCTGCTGGTGTGTTGGTAATGACCTATTTACCACCAGCCCGTGGAGGGTGGCAAATCCCACCCAGCTCCCAGTTCCCTGCTGGAGCCTGAGATTGCTATTGATGAGCTCCGTGGTTTGATGGAAAGGAAATGAGTTGAGTTTAAGGGCTGCTGGCACTCTCTCTGGAGAAATGCCAGGGAATTTTTAGACAGTCTTCAACCCAACAATAAAATGCCATGGATGTGAGTCAGAGTGGATGTGAGCATCTCCGTGGGAATCTGGGAGTAGCCAGCTCCGTCTGGGCGTGTGACAGCCCTGCCCAAAGGAGCCACCCCAGAGCCCAGGTGCCCAAATCCCCTAATTTGGGTCTCTGGAGCTGCACACAGCTCAACACTCCCTGCATGCACAGAGGGTCACCTTTACACTGCCCTGGGATCCCCCAGCACCTGGGCAGGTCAGTTCTGATCTGTGGGGCTGCAAATCAATATCTTGCTCACACTGTGTTTGCAACATGTAACAGCCTAAAGAATTTTTATATTCTTAGCTTATAAATACATCAGGTAGTAAAAAACCAGCCTTTTCTTGGGGTGGATGGGCAGTGGGTGTGTGTAGAAAGCAGCTTACAAATGCCTGGCCATATTCATTAATAGGGACTCCAAAGAAATGAAACCTTTATGTTTGTCTCCAAAAACTGGTTACATATTTACTTTTAGTTCAAAAGGATTCTCCTGGAAGTGGAATGGTTTAAGTTATTGGTATCTTATGTCAATGCATGATAGTGTAAGACAAAAAAATTAAAACCTCACAGCTGAAAAAATCTTGTGACTTCCTAAACACATTGGAAAGCTCTGAAGCCTTAGCTAACCAAGAATCTGGTTCATGATTTTAAAGGTCTTGAGCTCATTGCCAAACTCCCAGAATCTCCCTTGTGTACTCCACTTCCAGGTCCATCAGGATGAGCAAGATCCCTGGAGTTCCAGCTCACAGATTTAAAATGGCTGGAGCTACTGCAGGGAAAGAAAATGGGGGGAAGTCTGTTCTGTATTTATGCATCAACATCAGGAGGGGAGAGGTTCTGAATAAGCAGCACAGGATGCAAGAGAATTATCTAAGAATTAAGGCCTATTTTATGTTAGAAGAAGATCCCAGTGCTCTTGGTAATCAATACAGGAGCCTTTTTAAAAATCAGACCTCAAAGCTGCTGGACACAGATAAGGCTCCATGGCCTCATCTCTGCAGCTCCCCCAGCACTGCCTGTGCTTCCTAAGGTCATCCATAAATCCAGAGCACTTCTGGCCACACCACACACACCAGGAAGGCTCAGGGCAGGCTGCTGAACTGCCAAGATAAATCCTGCTCCTGCAGCCAATCCACCTCTATCAATCTTCTCAAAAGCAGTAATCAAAACACTGATTTGCAGGATCTCACTTACTTGTTTCTCCTTCTTTAGGACCAGTGCCAAAACCAAGACTTATGTGCAGCTCCTGGCACCTCTAACCACGGTCTGCACCAAATCACCACCAAAGCAAACCCTGGCTTTTCAGTCCAGCAGGTTCCCAACGCACTGGTGGCCATGGGACACTTCAGGCAGGGATGCAGGGATGGATAGAGGGATGGATGGCTGGCTCCACTGCCCAGCTTTCCAGCACAGCCAAACTGGCAAATCCTCCCATCTGTTAAAGGCTTGGCTCCACTCCAGGTAATAACAATAAAACATTGCCTTCCCCTGCTCCAGCCTCACCCATGGCCCATTTCCAGAGCCCTTCTACTCCTGACTCCATCTGTCCTGGGGAGGTTTGCTGCCCCTCTCCGCAATTACCATCAGAATTAACTCTATTTTGGTCACATGCTGCTGGTGCTGTCCAGAGGTGCCTGCAGGAAAAGCCATGCCTCTCCAATTCAAGGGGCTCTGGGCTCCAAAAACCAGCTTTGAATCCTCTGTTCTGCTCACAGGCCAAAGGAAGACTGTCTCTTTGAGAACCTGTTCTGGTATTTTCTCCAGTCCCATGAGAATTGCCAACGTGAAGATACTTCAGTTATTTTCCAGAAATACAAATCCATGGCCTAGTGGAGTACATTTTCTGCATGTTCTAATTTGTCCTGACCTCCAGCCCCAGTTTTCCCTTTATAACACATTCCTCTATTCTTAGTTTTACCTCCTGCATTGTATCCATCCCCTTCTTCCAGCTGCACTCTCTCAATTTGGAAAAGCCTGAATCTTCCTTTTGCCTGCCTCCTTCCCAGACTGAGGATGGTTCCTTTGCATGCAATCCTATCAGATTCATCTCAACTCACCCTAACCTGCTGCAAACTCTGTTCCCATTTCTCTCTACTGCTCCAAGTCAGTATTCTAAACACAAACACATCTAACACCCTGCAGTGACAGCCTGAGAGTGACACAGTGAGGGGGACACGCTTGGAAGCCAGGAGGGAGGTCAGGGGAGATTTTCCATACCTGGAGTCCACTCTGTTGGGAATGCAAGTGTCTGGCTGTCAGGATTTCCTTGGATTGCTGTCTCAGAGCCTCACCTGTCTGTGAAGCTGCTGTGTGATCTCTGAGGAGCCTGGCTGCCTCCTGGAGAGCGCTGTCCTTGCCTCACTGCCTGAGCCCATCCCCAAGCAGGACAAGAGGCAGGAGCAGAGCAAAGGGACACTCCAAAGGCCATGGCAGCACAGCCTCCCTCCCTCCAGGAGCACAAAGATCCCCCTGCAGCCCCAGCTCTGCCCAGACACAGCCCTGGTCAGTCCATTGCCAAAACTGCATCCAAAGCAAGGCACCCTCAGCAACCCCAAACACTGAGGATGGACCAGAAACAAGGTAAAACCTCCCTCACAAATGCCACCAAATCCAAGAGAAACATCACACTGGCCTTTCAGGAGACTGCTGGGAATGAAAAGTGTAGGAGAATGGAATACAATTGACCTGACCCCCAATAAGTATCAGCTGTGTTAACTACCCAATACAGCCTCATCCCTGAGTCACAGCTGTATCCAATAAAGATAAACGTGATAAAACGGAGTGGGCCAGCTGGTGAGGAGGGGATTGTGAAGGAATGTTGAGGAAGAGGGAAGAAGATAATGAGGAGAGAGAATCAGTGCAGTGAGATCAGTCTGGGTCTGCAGTTAGAGCCTGTTGTTGGAACTTGCAGTCACAGTCTAGCTGGGGAAAAGCCTGCAGTCACAGTCTGCACACCAATCCCTGCAGTCAGAATTCAGCAGGCAATAACCAGCAGTCAGAAGCTGCAAGGGAAATCCACAGTAGGAGCTTGCTGTGACCAAAGTCAGTGAATGGTTGGAGTCAGGATGGCTGAGCTGTAAAGAGGAATANAGCACACTGATCCCTGCAGTCAGAATTCAGCAGGCAATAACCAGCAGTCAGAGGCTGCAAGGGAAATCCACAGTAGGAGCTTGCTGTGACCAAAGTCAGTGAATGGTTGGAGTCAGGATGGCTGAGCTGTAAAGAGGAATACAGCAGGACCCTTTTTCACACTGTGATAAACAAGAAGTCTCTGTCTTGGCTCATTTCTACCCTCTAACAAGAGGGCTGCTGCACCAGACATGGATGACATCTGGGAGAGTCAGGACTTCATTCTGCTGAATTAGCAGAAGCCTTGAGCACTGATGGACTTTCACCAGTCTCTTAAGCTGGGAATCCATTTGGTGAAAGGAACTTCCAGGTGAAAAGGCAGCTTTAATGCCTGTGCTGCATGACCTCATCCCATGGATTTGCAGGAGGTGATCAGAGGGAAGAGCACAGCATGGCTCCAGCTCCGCCACTCACACAGAATTCCTGCCCAGGGAAAACTCCCTGTGAGGGGACAACAACCTGCCCTGGCCCCTCAGCCATGGGGTGGTGAGGCCCTGTGATCCTACAGAAATCCTGGGGGTTACACATTCCAACACCCAGTCCCCACCACCAAAACCACTCCAGGGTGTTCCTCAAGACACAAGAAGAAGCAAATTCAGAGCAGAAAGCCCCAGGACAGCCCTCACTGCCCATCTGCCACACATCAGGGGGACATCTTCCCCTGGCCACTGCCAGGAAGGAGGGACTCCAACCAACTGTGGGAGGAAGCTGAAAATAACAATCCAGAAAGCTGCAAACATCTGGAAGGCCAATGCTTTGCTCCACAATTCTGCATTGATTTCTTGCTTCAAATAGATTTCTAGATGGATTGCAATTAAAATGAGTTACACAATGCTGGTAAAACATCACTCATTTCCGCTTCAGATTTTATTTTTACATCTTTGCTTTCTAGATCCTTTTGCGTTTCACCAGCCACTCCTTGGATCTTAACTTTTTTTTTTTCCTTTCCACTCCTCTTCTGGCCAAATTGCTCTGCATCCATTTTTACTTTTTATTCCAGCAAGGATGCTGCTGGTTGGGGCTTGCACAGCCCTGGAACAATTCCCTGGGCAGTGGTAAAAATCCCCACTGTGAGCCCTGACTGCAGCTGCTGAGCAAACCCACGGAAACCTCTGAGCATTGATCAGAGGCAATTCTTTTGTGAGCTGCCCTGAGCCCTCAGGATCCCCTTGTCACAAGCCTCCAGGACACCAATTCCCATCTATTGTCCTGATTCCTGCTCAGAAGCCACAGGGAGGGAGGAAAATGGTGAGGAAGGCTGGGATGCAGGAAAAGAGATTTATTTTGCTGAAAACCTTGTAAAGCCAGGCCAGCTGCCCCTGAGAAGGGCAGTGCTGCCACTATCCCTGCCCCAGCCCTTTGCTGGCCATTCCTGCACTGCGATGGATGTGAAAACAAGATAAAACATGGGATTGCCAGCCAGCAGCAATGTCAGACACCAAGCCCAGCTCTCTGGAGCAGCAAGGCTGAGCTGTACAAAGTAACTGGGACAGATTAACTGGAGATCAATAAGAGCAGCTTTAGAGGGGATATTGGGGAGAAACCCTAAATCCTTCTCTGTGAGGGTGGTGAGGCCCTGGCACAGGGTGCCCAGAGAAGCTGTGGTTGCTCCATCCCTGGAAATGTCCCCTGGATGGGGCTCGGAGCAACATGGCTTAGTGGGGTGGAATGGGATGAGCTTTAAGGTCCCTTCCAACCCAAACCATTCCATAATTCCATGATTGCATCATAACGAGCACAGCAGTCCCTCTGCACTTAGCCAATACCTCAATCTCTAGCTGCTGTGAATAATACAGAAAACTGCTGGTATTCCCAAGCCTTTGATCTTCATTTGACTTTTGAGGGTTTTCAGGCACCATTTTCATTTAAAAATAGAAGAAGTACTCAAGTATTTATACAGCACAAAGGCTTTAAAGGCTTTAAAACTTCAGAAAAGATTTTTAAGATGCCAGAATGAAGAATGTCAAGTATTATTATCACTTGAATTTCAACCTGAGTTGGAAAAACCCTGCAAAGGTAAAACTGTCTGCAGGAGAAACAGAGAGGCAAAAAGGGCAGCAAAACCCACTGCAGTGGAGATGCTTCCAGCTGTGGGAGACCTGTTCAAAGAAGGACCAGAAGTCCTCCCTGACCAGTTGAGAAAACCACTACAGACATGTCCTGACAGAACAGGAGGGAACGTGCCCCAGGGAACAATCCTTCTTTTGAGGATGGCCAAACACAGAAGGTTGAAAAGAAAAGATTTGGGAATTAAGATGTGAACTCATGTCACTTAGAGACAGCACTTCCAGGCCATGCCAGCCTCCAGAACATGCCTGGGCTGCCTTGGGTGGCTTTTGTGCCATTCCTTTGTGCACCACGAGCCTCTCCTGGCTCTTTTTGCTGGCTTTGGGGTGGGAATTGTGGATACCCCGAGTGGTTCTGCCCCAGGGCTTAGACCACACAAGGCTGAACAGCTACTCCAAAGCTCCTGGTTTTACTGAGGTATTTCTCTTTAATGCAGATTAATTTCTCAACAGCACAGAAATACCACAAAAGGCTTAGAGAAACAAAAAAAGCCTCATTTAGATGAATTAATAACAGAGAGCAAGTGTATTACTGGTGAAGGCTCTAACGAGGAGCAGAGCCCTTCTCTAGCTGCAAAAACAGAAGGCTGAGCTCTGACGCTGCATATGCAAAATATTTGAAGCCAAATGAATCTTTGGTGGAGCCCTGCTGACATCACTGTTGGGATCTCGGGTGGAATTCAAGATGTTGCTTTAAATTAAAGCAGGGAGCTCCTGGGTGGGAGCTCTGCTCTGCCAGGGGCCCCCACAAAGCCCCAGAGGGTGAGAGGCACTTTTCATCCATCTGCTCCAATCCCACCTGCCTCCAGTACAGCACTTTTCATCCTCATTTGACAAACCCTGGAACAGGAGAGGGCAATTTCCTTCTGTGCATTTTACAGAAAGAGAAACAAAGACATAGAAAGATGAAACAGCCCCTGCAGCATCACCCTAGCTGCAGGAGGTGGGGAATGGGGGGCAGTTCCCCCAAATCCCAGCCCTTGGAGGGCCCCATCATTCCCCAACTGCTCCAAACA
Organism: Pycnonotus jocosus; assembly: GCA_013400435.1. Classification (NCBI taxonomy): domain Eukaryota; kingdom Metazoa; phylum Chordata; class Aves; order Passeriformes; family Pycnonotidae; genus Pycnonotus; species Pycnonotus jocosus. The sequence goes on from VWYP01003313.1 coordinate 40,777, forward strand.
TTGGGCAGACACAGCTCAAACCAGGCTTTTCAATAAAATATGGAGAGCTCTGATGGATGGTGGACAGAAAAACCCATTCCCTCTGCTGAGCTCATTCGAATTTCTGGTTGTAAGAGAGACTTTTGCTGTTTTAAAAATATAAAAGATCTAAATTCTCTTGTGTCCAAACACCAGAAACTCGAGAGCTAATGGGGGTGAAGACAGAGCGCTCTGGAAAAGCAGGTTATTCTGTCACCATCAATTCTCGTGTCTCTCTCAATCTGCTCTGCAGCGAGTGGCTCAGACACTGTCCCAGACAAGGCACGGAGCTGCCTGCACTGCTGCTCTCAGCCAGCGTGGCAATTTACTGCCTCCTTGGGAAGGCTTTGATATTGGAAAACCACAACCGAGCTTTCTCTTTGCTTGAAAGGCACCCACGGGCTCAGCCACAGCAGAAGCGTTTGCACTGCCCTGAGAGATCAAAGAGCTCCAAACCTTCCGCTTTTATCGGGCAAATTAAAAACAAACAAGGCCTTTCCTTCCTTTCCTTTCACTCTGCTAGTGTCCATTCCCCTCCTAGGCTTTCCAGGCATCCTGCAGGAATTCAGGCTGGCAGTAGAGACGGAGGAGCAGAGACGCAGCACCGTGGAGAGCTGAGAGCACTCACCCACTGTGCAGGGCTCTGTGCCCACTGCCCCCATCCCTGCCCGTGCCAAGGCTCACAGGGATGTGCCCAGGATGGAGGATTCAAAGCCCTGACATTCCTGCTGTCTGACTTCCTTGGATTTTTGTTTGTGCTCCTCTGCGTGTCAATAATTCCTGCTTCTCCCCCTCCCTGCCCGGCCAGCACGGAGCAAACCGGGCATCCCCTCCCATCCCTGATGGTCCAGCACAGACCCCCGAGTGCCACCAGGACCAGACAAGAGCTCATCCAGCTGCAGGAGCCTTCAAATGGTGATGAAGCCCTTCTGAATCCTGTGTGGGCACGACAGGCACGGCGAGGGAGAGGGGGAGAGCCGAGGAGCAGCAGCCCGGGGCTAAAAGTGGATGTTGACTTCACTCTCCCATTTGGGAGTAGGTGGAGGAGGTGGGTGGCCGTGAGCAGAGGGGAGGCGGAGGGGGCAGCAGCTATTTCCAGCTGCACTCATGTGCCATTTCTCTCAGTGCTGAGATCTGAGAGAAAACGGCAGGAGGTGGGGAGTGGGGGGAACCAAAAAGGAAAATCACAGACTCTGTGCAGGAGAACATGTTAAGGAACAAGAGAAAAGTAGTCACCAACAGCACAGTCCTGAGATACTACCAGTACTGGGGGTTTAAAAATAAAACAAAACCCCAGGCTGCTGAGACTGCTTCCCTGCATTGGACACAAGAGGATATGATGGAAATGAGGCCACTGACTGAGGGGCTCAGGCCCATGTGTGTCCCCAAAATGATGGTAAAAGCTGCTGCTTGCAGAAAGCCTCTCTCCTAATAAACTGCGAGGTTTTCTTGGCTCCCAGAGATTATGTAATATGTTCTTGCCCGCTGCTGCTGCTGCTGCTGACTCAGATTTTCCAAAATATATCTGGGAAGGAAAACATATGCACATGTGTTTTAATCCATAGGTTTCCCTGCCCGTGTCCACAGTGACGCACAGGGAGGTGCAGCACTGCCTGCACACGCGTGTAACACATGTGCGTGTGTGTGCCCTGACGTGTGCAGGGAGGAGGAGGGACAGGGGCAGCTGCTGGAAAACACAGATTAAACCAGCTCTGCTTTCTGGGGCAAAGCACAGCAACCCCAACACAGTGCACGAGGGACCAGGGAACGGGGAAGCCTCGCAGGGAGATGGCAAAGGGAGAAGCACCGATCGTGTGCTGCCGACAACCTCCAACCAAACCTGGGCTCTGGAGACCAGACAGATTCATACCGAGCTTCAAATCCAGCTGGGAGAATGGGATTTGTGGCAGCTGGGGCCACAGTGACAATCTGCAAATGGCAGTGGGCTGAGAAGGACATCAGAGGTGGCCTCAGCACATGGCCCTGCAGCACCTGCCCCTGCAGAGGGCTGCTGGGGGCAGCAGGGCCAGTGCTCCCTGAATTCCATCCATCTACAGTCTGGCTCCTGTTAATGCTTGGGAACACGCTTCCCAGGCTCCGGGTGTGCACTGAAGAAGCCAGGCTTCTCCTGGCTGAAGACCTCTAATCCTAAGGCAGCCCATTAGTCTTAAGCAAATTTGTTCCCAGCCCGCAGGTTTGGGAGGTTTAGCTCCTCTGCTCCATGCCTGGGTGCACTTTTAATTCCTTAGGAAAGACTTTTTGACAATTCTGCAAAACCCTCAGTATCCAGGAGATAGGATCGATCTGCTGCTGGGCATTGGAACAGAGATCCATCTCCCCTGGACCAGAGGAGACTGAAAATCTATCCAGATGTCAACCCCTGATCACCAAACGACAGCAGAAGCTCCGCACCGATGACAGCCCCGTTTCCCTGCACTGCCCGTTCCTTGTGCCTGTGTGCTCGGGTGAAAGCAGGGAACAATTCCCCACACAGGGACAGGTGACAGTGCCCCTGTCCCTTCTCACCTTGCACACACTCTGGAGACAGAACAGGCCCTCTCCTCCACGCCTGCATCATCCTCAGACCCATACAAGTGCACTGTTGATATTCCCTGCCTTATGCATCCAGCACCAGAGTTAAGATAATTCTATTTTAACACCTAAAACTTCATCAGAGCTTTTGTTGTTTTAGAGCAACTTTAAGATGTTTCATCTGCATTCAAAACCGGTTCTATAACTGTTACTTTTTAAGTTAATTCTCCTAGAACTTCACAAAAGAGCGAACATTCAGCATGCCTAAAAGGCTTTGGAATAAACCTTAAAAACAAACATTAAAGATTGATCATGCTTTTTCAAGATTATACTAAAACTGACTGAAGCTCAACTAGATAAGGAAAGAGAGTTGCATTAAATTAATCAGCACCTTATCAAGCCAGGAAGAAAGAACTGTAGATAACAAGCCTTCCCTAAATTTGGTATCAGAACAGAAACTTCAGTGCACGACATACTGAGAGAACCTTGTCAGATTTACTGAACAAAATACAGGAGAGTGGAGCAGCAGAAATAGCAGGGGAATGTGGTCCATAGAAATGCTTTGAAAAAACCCTGTTTTCTGATAATGCCAGCAAGAGCCGATGCTTCTGTCAAATGGAACAATTTTACTTGAGAAAACTTTTCCCCAGATATGCCCAGCAAATTAACCCACTCTTATTGGGGTAAAAGATGGATCCTTAGGGGTTTGCTCTGCACTCCTGTTCGTGCAGCTGAGCCCAGACTGCATTTGCTCCATTACAAGGGAACAGTTCCACACACAATTCCCTCCTTTCTGCTTTCCAAGCCCTCGGAGCTGGGCCACCCATTCCTCTCCCGTCATCTCTCGGCGTGGGCTGCAGTCGCTCTCACAGCTCTGAGCTCCCAAAACCCCCCCAAACTGGCACCAGCAGCAGCTTAACCCTTTGGAAACTCTGAGGCAAGCATTCCGAGTACTGAGAGTGAACAAATCTCCAGGGGCATCCAGGGATTTTCCCGGATGCCTGGAGAGGCTGCGGGCTCTCTGCGGCACAGGGCAGGACACCCCTGAAGAGCAGAGAACTGTCCCCACCATGCCAGGAGGGCCAGGAGGGGAGCAGAGCTGGGGACACAGGCCGGGGCAGGCAGCAGGACAGCAGGCACGCTGCTTTCCCAAGCAGGAGCAGCGGGAAGGACGTTCCAGCCTCAGCCCCTCCGGCACAGCGCAAAGCCCCGGGCACGGCGGGCAGTGACAGCCTCACTCCAGAAGGACACGAGGACACTGGAGCACACACGGCTCATCTCACCACAGTGACCAGCCTAGAAATCCACTCGGGGCTTTATCTAGGGACAAAAAGGGAAAACAAACAGCCGGGCTGCTTTAACCGGGGTGATGCTGCTTACTGGGACTGCTCTGCCTCCCTGGCACCCAGGGCAGGGCTGCCGGCTGTCCCCAGCACCCACAGGGGTCAGTGCCCGCCCTGCCCATCCCGGACAGGTCCTGGAGGAGGGGGAGGGAATTGCTCATCCCTGGAGACTGAGCCCAGCCCGGGAGCAGGGTGGGCTCAGCGCAGCCCTGGCTCCACCGAGGCGCAGATACAGCTGAAAACAGCCCCACGCCGGCTGCCAGCAGCCCATACATTGTGTTATATATGTCTCAGCTGATGCAAAGGAAGGGGCAGGCGCTGAGCCACATGGCCCTTCACATGGGCACGGCCACATTCCGCTGCTCCCGGCTCCAAAATCCCCCAAACGCATCCTCCACCACGCTGGAGCAGCTCAGCCCACAGCACCCGGCACCAGCCTGGCCCTCTGACACTGCCCCACGGCGAGGTCTGCAGAAAAATGAACAAACCAGACCCCAAACACGGTGCCAAATACCCTCCCTCACTGACGGCCCCGCATCCTGCTCCAGATCCCAGCCCCGCTAACCCCCATCCCAAAATGTGCAACCACGTGCCTCAGTTTCCCCAGCTCTGGGGTAGCACAAGGGGTAGCTCCCCAAACCAGCACACTCCCATGAAATGATATCCGTGGGGATAAACTAGAGTCAGCTGAAATCCAACCTCATTCTTTAAATCCTTGCATGCACGCACTCCCTTCATCCCCCAAAATTATCTTTAATTCAGTTGCTGAAGCTTTCAGGCTGTCCAGCACAGTCCCCACCAACCACTGGGGGCTTCCTGCCCTTGTGAACACCCCACCAAGGTGGTGTTTCTGACAATGCCGGAGTCATTCCCAGTAAAACCAGGAATAAGCAGCAGAGGCCACACAGCCCTTTGCTGGTTAGAGCCCACCCAGCTGTGTGTGGGTGCTTGCAGATTAAGACTCATTTCCACTCAGGAAAGAAATTCAACCACAACTAATAAAATAAAGACAATAAATCACGGTTCCTCCAGCAGCTCTTCCTCCAGGAGCATCTATTTTTAGTGGGAAGCATCAATCACCACAGCTCCTGCTGTCTACAACAGCTCCAACAGGCAAAACCCAGGTAGGCAGAGCTGGGCCAACGTGGGCCACACACGTCCCCCACCTGTACTGCCACTGTCCCCCAGGCAGAAAGGGGACACACAGGAGAACACCAGGCATGGCTACACCTCAGTACTGCGTGATATTCCTCTATCCCAGATGGAAAGAGAAGCCACAAGGCAACAAAGGAACAAAGGAACGTGCCCAAGGCCATAGAGCAAATCAGTGGCAAAGCCAGGACCCAACAGAACTATCCCCTGGCAGCCCTGGAACCCCTGCACAAGCATCCTCTTCAAACAGGACAATCCTGACACAATCATTAACATTTGGGAGTTTTCCTCAGGATTCCCAACTTCTCCTCATTGGAGCCTGCGCAGCTCCGAGACGAATCCTTGTGTTTTACCAAAATAGCTGTCCCAACCTTTCACTGGGAGAGACACACCGAGAACGACTGAGAAAATCCACATTGGAAATGTAAAACACAGGAGGCTCCCCGGGAGAGATCCTCACTCCAACACGGAGCACACGGACACGGACACGGACACGGACTGCATGCAGGCAGGCACAGCACACGGAGCACTCCAGAACACACAAACCAACACCACAACAAAATGAAACGACAGCACAGCCAGGGGTTCTAGGCACAAAGCGAAACTAAAGCAACCAAAAAAAAAAAAATCCAAACCCAAAACAAACCCAAAAACTTACATGGATTTTTTGCAATTTTCCTTCAGACATTATACACAGCAGTTGGGCTGTGTACTGAATACCTGATCCAAAAAGAAATATAACCACATTATGCAAACAGATGGGGGCAGGAGTCAGGTGAACATGCAGCTCTTAAGAACAGTCATCTACGGGCTGAGAAAGCACCTCTGCATTCCCACAGAAGGGCTGGCATCGGGCAGATCTTCACTCCCGACACAGCAAAAGCCAGGGCTGTGCTGCTGCCATCCCGGGGGAAAAGCCAAATGGCAGGACAGGGCAGAGCCACCGCGTCACAGACCAAGGAGCTGTCCCATCCCCTCCAACTTGTCATGTGAGGTTTTAAACAGAGGTGGGAAATAGCCGGGGTGGGGGAGGAAGCCTTTAGAAAGCCGAAAGGAAAGAAAGCATTTTATCTGCCTTAAAGAAAGAGCATTAAAAGCGCCGGGCAGGCAGGACAAGCCGGGATCATCCCGGCACTCCAGCTCTCCGGGAAGCACCGGGAGAGGGGCACATCCCCCTTTCCCCATGCCGAGGAGGGTGCCTGAATCTTTAAGACGGCGGATTGCTGCTCGGGAGGAATGGACTTTTTATGGACTGTGGGAAACAGGGTTGCTATGATACAGGCAGAGGCATTTTCATGAATCCTGTGGCAAATAACATTGAATCCTGCTTAAGCAGACAACAGCAAGGCAGGTCTCCCATCACCCAGCCTCAGCAAACACACAGCGGCAAGCACCGAAAGAGATTATATGCATCACAAATACGCTTTTTGAAGACAAATTCATATTTTTTTTTTAGTTTGGGGGCGTATTTTCCAGAGGGCCAGCGCTTTGATTCCTTTAAAGGAATGATCCCTTGGGGTTCAATCATGGGTTTGAGCATCCCCACAAAGGCAAAGAAACCCAGGGGAGTCATGGGGCCGAAGCACCCCCAGGGACCCAAGCGTGACCAGGATGGTCCCACAGAGCTCCAGGACATGGAAAGCTCCAATCCCAGGGATATTTCACAGCGTGCAAATGACACCCAGAATGCTGCAGGCACAGCCACTTAGGGGCACAGGGATCAGTGGGGACTGGCAGCGCTGTCACCCCAGAAAGCTCCCATGGGCTGAGCCGCTGTGCCCAGCCGGGCAGGACAGAGGGGCTCCTGCACACCTGGAAACGCCAAACTGCAGCTGCCAACCTGCAAAACTGGGGCTGGGGCAGGGGCTGGAGAGGGGAGCACTGAGGCCTGGGGTGGGAAACAGAGAGCAAGCTAAACAAGCAGCTAGCCCAGCCCTCGCTTACTCTTTCACCTCTCTTTTCCTTTCTTTCCCCCCAAAATTCCAACAGCAAGCCCGAGGTAACAAGAACGGTGCTGCTATAATAACAAAGTTTGCTGCTGCCAACTTTCCTACTGCTCTGCATCAACTTTCCCTCTTTAATTCCACCAGCCTTCAGAGGATAAAAGGCGAAAAGTTGTCATAAAATCACATGAATTCTCCCAAGCGTGTTCTGTGACAGGAAAATCTCGGCTCCCAGCGCTCCCTCCCAGCAGCTGAGCATCCACAACCCCTCGTCCTCCCCATGCAGCCCCAGCATATCCCAGCCCAGGGACGGAACCACAGGGGCACTGCAGAACGAGCCCTGGGGCACAGCAGGAACATCCAACTCTGAACAAGCACAATTCCCAAATATCTCCCCAGGAGTACAGGAATGCAATGGATCCACGAATGCACCCAGGAAACAGCGGCAGGTACTGGGCATTCCTCATAGAAACCATATTGAAAGGTAAACCTTAGTGCCACAGAGCCCTGAGAAAATAAACATTCAGGCACAGTCACAGCCCATTGTAACTCGCTGGTCAGTTTTAGGGTCGGGTTTTTGCTCCTTTTTCCACCCTTTCTCCTCCAAATCCCTTTGCTGCTCAAGGCTGTTCCCCTGAAAGGATGATTTTAGCTGCTATTTGATTGATTCCCTCTCCATGGTGATCTCAGCTCATTTATTACCTTTCCAGGAGATTCTGCAACCTATAAAACTAATGACACAGGATGGCCAACAGGCAAACAGAGCAAATTTGAGCTGTTTAACAGCCCAAAACATCCTCAGCATCAATTTTGTTCACTTGGGTTTTTTTAGAGAAGAAGATTGACTCAACCTGCTGTGAAGTGAAGCAGGTACCTCTTGCAGATAGCTACAAGTGAAGAGGGGGAACAGAGCCAGCAGGCACCGGAGCATCTTCCTGGGCTTGGATCCCTGGCTCCTGGCTTTCCTCCCCACCAAAACGGGCTACTGCCCCATAACGTTTCTGGGGACCTTTGTTCCCACCCTGGGACTCAGAAAAAAAAAAATCTCTTTTATTTAGAGCTTAAAGCACTTTGAAACTGCCAAATTTGTCAGATTTAACTCCGTTTCCAATCAAGCCACGATCGAAAAGCCATCGGCTCCCAAACCCTGCTCGGCATTTAACTCCCAGCACACAAACCCTCACTGGGAAATAACTCCATGTCTCCATCTGTAACCTCCACCTTTGTCTTTAGCCATCAGTTACATGGTTTGTTTGTTTTTTTTTTTTTCAGAGAACATCAAATAAATAACAGACAGCTGGAATTAGCATGAACTAATTAAATTATCAAGACAATAAAATTCCAGTGATCGTCAGCAAAGACAGAAACATTTTCAAACTGGTAATTTTGTTTGTTTTAAGCAATTCTGAGTTTTCTGGAGGGGGAAATAATATATTTAAAAAATCCTTAAGACCTCTAACAGAAGCACAGAACAGAGACATATTTTCCAGAAGAAAAGGCATTACTCTTTCCAGACATTCCCTTCGTATTCTCTCCAAACTTCTGGAGCTGTCACTGGAGCCCCCAGCCAGCCTTGCTTCCAAGCTGTAAACATTGCAATTTCGGGCTAGAAGCACCTCTAACTGCTGGACACCTTTCCAGCAAGCCCATAATACACAACTTAGCACTTCATTTCCCAGAAAATCAATGTAAATAAAGTCATGCGAAGCAACCCATCTTAAAAGCTCGTTATCCTTGAGGTGGGCAAAGATTTTTCTTAGATACATTCCCCAAAATTTGATATATACACACATGAAAGAAAGAAAAGAAAGCCAAAATCAGATTTCTAGAAAATCAAAGCAAAACCCAAGCCCTCCGTATCTGTTGCTTTAGCAAAGAAAAACAAAGCTTGCATTGCCCTTTCCCTCTTTGATCTTTCCTTCCCAATTTGCAGAGACAGAAATCACATACAACCAGAATAAAAACCCAGCAGGTTATGTTTCGGTCCCTCTCACATCTCTGAGAAAAGGAGCTGGGTTACATCAGCGTGGACATAGAATCTGGAGGCTTTAGGGCTAAATCTTGAGAAATCAAATCAGACCATCAAGGCAACACAGATAAATACACTAAGCAGAATTTTTCTCTTTTTTTCTTTTTCTTTTTTTTTTTTTTTGGTGGCTGAATGTTATTTTAGCAAAGATTTAATCCTTTAATAGGATTTCTCAAACACCACCACCCCCCCTTAAAAATGCCCACAGCTCAATTCCATTGCACACACCAGCACCTCTCACCTGGCACCTACATGGTTACTCTCACAGACATTGCACATTAACTGCTCGCTAGAAATCGCACACAAAATGACTTATTATTAACTTGAGCCTCTATTTCAAAGAAAAGCAAAACAACACAGCCAGTGCTCACCACAGACACATCATTTTCACTCTGCTGCTGCCTAAAGAAGCACAGCTCTATCTCGCTAGCACAGAACCACGGAAGATTGAACCGCTGTTATTATTTATCACATTTCAAACCCCGGCAAAAGCAGCTACACTTACAGGCATACTTAAAAGACAAGACATGACAAAAGATTTAGGGAGAGATAATAATACCAACGTCATACATATCACAGCGAGGCCATGTTGAAGCTCAACGCGTTTCCCCCCTCAGTAAGAAATCTCTCTCTCTCTTTCTCTCTCTCTCTCGCCTTTCTCTCTCTCTCTCTCCCGCTCGTGCTCTCTTGTTGAATTGCTAGTGGTAGTAGTAGCCCCCAACAGCTCAGGAGAAAAAATCCATTTAACGAGTGCCCAGGAAGAACATGAGTATGACATTCACAAGCAATAGCACCACAATCACTGCAAAAACGACCACCGTTTGAACATCCAAGGTCATGGTGCAATGCAGAACACTGTAGTGTTCGAGGTGTGGGGCTGGCAGATTTGGAGAAGTCAACCTCTGCTCTGTAAGACTGTCCATACATCCACCATGCTAGAATAGAGGAGAAAACTGTTCCTGGTTTTGGGTTGGTTCGTAATGCTTTGTGCTCTGCCTTTAGTTTCTCCCCTATCTGCTGTCTCTAGCTCATTCTGAGCCCGCTAAGTGAAGCATCATCACAACCAGTGAGCACTCGGGATGCAAAATCCTTCCTTTAGGAAAAAGAGCGAGCGCTGTCTGCAAGCTTCTCTCTCTGTCTCGTCCCCCCTCTCTCTCCGGGTCTCTCTCTCGCTGGCTGGCTCGCTTTTTAATTCGTCAAGCCAGTGCAGATACGGAGCCCGTGTGAGTGTGACAGCTCTGCAAGCTGCTGCGGCTGCATCCCTCGGAGCGAGGCGGACCCTGGCGCATACTAATCAGCTCCAGTGACCAGGCAGCGACGGCATCCTGGCTGTCACTCAAACGCAGAAGGAAGCGCTGGCTCCATAAATACGCGAGGCTTCCGCCCGCCGTGACAGCGAGCGCCACGCAGCCGCGGCTCTGCCCCGCGCTCCCGAGCCGGCTCGGATGCTCCGGCCGAGCGGCTCCAGGCGGCTCCAGGCGGCTCCGAGGCGGCTCCCAGGCGGCTCCAAGGCGGCTCCCAGCGCTCCGAGCCGCGCATATCCCGCCCCGCACCGCCCCGGGATGCGGCTGCCCTGGAAGCGCCCGGCTTCCCTGGGAAACACCGAGAGCCGGTGCTGCCGGGAGCCCGCTCGGAGCAGGGAGGGGAGCACGAGCAAAGCGGCCAAAATGACAAAAAGGCGACTCATGGGAACCTGGGAATTCGCTGTGAGCCTGAAATGTGGGATTTGGGCAGGGGGAATCATGTTTAGCTCTGTACAATCGTCCTCTCATCATGAATCCTGTAACCTCTCCTCAGCACTGTGCTGGCTGTCTCCATCTAAGAGTTAAACTGCATTCTGACTCTTCAGACAGAGATCTATAAAAGGGGGGAGGACAGATGGAGGATCTTTATTCCTTCCACAGCAGCCAGAAATGCTCATTCCTACATTAAAATCACACACACACACACTCAGAATTTATGGTCCAGGTGCCAGGTGCTATCCCAAACCCCAATCTTAGCCCCCAGAACCAGCAGGTACCTCAGAGAGGCATCACAATGCACACAAACCAGATACACTCAGCTGGAAAAAGCAAATGATTTTCCAGACAAAGACAAATATAGAAATGCTGCCAATGCATATGCATAATGCACTAAAATGTGCATCCGGGGGCTGAGCACGGCACCTTCCAGGAAAGCTGCGCCTCCGAGCGTTCCCACACAGCCACGAGGCCAACAGGCACCACACGAGCACCTCGTTTGTTCTCCTGCAGCACACAGTGAGAGCTGGGCAGGACTTTCATGCCTAAACCTGGCCAGGTCCATGTTTTAACCTCAGCCCCACCCCCAAGGGGCAGCCTGTCCTGCAGGGTCCTTCCAGGGCCCCAGCGTTTGGCGAAGGGCAGCAGCTGATGCTCCTCACACCAACACTAAACCCAGCTGTTCAATGCAAGGCTTGGTTCCATTTTCTGTCTTTGCCAGAGGGCTCCCTCAAAAACAGGAGGGTTCTGTATCCACCCCAAACACCATCAAAGGAGAGGCCATGTCTGGACTGGGTCTTCAGAGGGTCTTCCTCGATGGCCTCCACTCAGACCCACTGGTTTGTGCCAGACCAACACTCAGCCAGCACCATCCTGCTCATTTCTGACCAGCTCTGGAGCACCTGCGGGCTCTGATGTGTTTGGAGATGTACAGGGTGGGTTGTGGTGAACAGCAGTAGAAACAAGAACAGTTTGGGTTCCTTAGGTGCTTTATTTTGGGTGATAAGTGCCAGCCAGAGGCTCTCTCCAGCATCTGAAGCCCCTGCTCTGTCCAGGCAGGGAGTTTCTCTTTCAGGAGGTCAGTGAAAAGCCCTTTTTCGCTTGTACAATCACAGGAAGCTGCTTTAAAGCTGCCCCAGGCTGCCCCATGAGCACACATGCCAGGCTCTATCCAGCTGATGGATCTGCCTCACCCCCAGCTTCCAAGCCTGCATTTTCTATCAAAGATCCATTTTTAGGATAGCCAGTCTGTCTGATGTAATTTTAGACTAATCAGAATAGCAAACACAGAATGATTCGGGTTGGAAGGGACCTTGGAGATCGTTTAGTTCCAACACATAATAGATGTGGAATATTTATTATTATTGCTACCATCCTTTCCCAAAACAACACAGGCAATTTTCCAAAACATAAACCTGGACTTACAAAAACAGCCAGGAAATTCCCGTTTCAGTCTCAGAAGCAGCAACGACTTCCCCAAAACATACAACCAGCCTGAATTTAGAGGGATTTTATGGCCAGTTTATCTTTTCCTCTAAACTGCAGTGAGCACAGAGGGAGCCTGGGTGTGGGGCCCAGAGGAAATGCCAGAAGCAGCCCAGTGGAGATGCTCTGCTGGTCCACACCCCCCTCCCAGGGCCTGGGGACCCTGACAGGCACAGCCCATCCCCGGCTCTGTCTCCTGGGAGTGCCGGTGAGGTTTCAAGGCACAAGCCCTGAGCGTTTGCCCGGAGCCAGGGGAGCCAAAGCAGGGCAGGGGGAGCAGCAGAGGCTGGGAAACCTCCAGAACAAAGGTGCACACCGCACACATGCTCACTAAGCACTTCCGGAGCCCAGCGGGAGGGTTTCACTGCCGGCACCGAGCCTGCCAGGGCTGGGGCTGGCATTCTGCTGAGCCACTCAGAGCGCGGGGGAGGGCACGGATTACAAACACAGCCACACAGCCAGCCCCTCCTGAGCTGCCGGCCCCAAAACACCCCCAAAACCCCCCCATGGCAGCCACGGGAGCCTGTGGGGACCCCACTGCTCTGCTGCCTGTCCTGGGGAGTCCGGAGGATGCTGCAGCCCGGGAGGCTCAGCTGCAGCATCCCCTTCCCCAGGTCAGACACCCCCTGAAAGATCAGGCAGCAAAGCCTCACCCAGGGCCAGGTCTGGGGTTCCAGAGGAGGCTCTGCGTGTGTAACAGCAGCACAAACAGATTTACTGCAGAGAAGCTTCTATTTAAATTGTATTTGCAGTATTCCCAACAGTATTTGCTGCTTTATATAATTTCCCATGCCTTCTGCGTGCACTAAATGTTAATTTTACTACGAAAATGGATGGCACCTTCTCTTAGAAGCCTTCCTGATAAAGCACACCTACAGCGCAGGGGTTTATATAAAACCATGGTGAAGTTAACTTCATGGAACTCTTCCTGGGAAGTTTGGTCTAACGTTCCGTACAGAGCAGAACGAGGAACAGGGATATTTGTACCGGTTACATAAAACACCCCGTCCCTCACTGCACAGAACTACAGGAGCTTTGGGGAACGCAGTTTGTGATGCAGGATCAGCAGGGCTGGTGCTGGACGAGAAGGGAGATTGGAATTTCAGCACCTCTGCGGAGGGACAGCAGCCAGGGAAGGAGCCGGGGCTCACATCGCATCCATCCAGCTCTGAATCTGCATCCATCTGATGGACACAGGGATGGGATAGGGAATCCTGGACACCCAAATATCACCCAGATAACAAACACAGGAGCCCTACACTGACAGGAATTACAGGACAGGAATTTTGGAGCAAGCCAAGGAAACGGATGATGCCAAATCCTCCCGTGCAGAACACACCGGGCTCAGCCCTGTGACCACGTCTCCCTCCAATGGATGTCTCCAGTAATTAGCACATCCCACTCCTTGCGGCTCAACAAACACAGCTCGCGCTCAGCAGCCAGGATTTGGCATTGGAATGCGTACAGCTCCTGGATTCCCCTGGCAAGGACAGGTCCCAGGTCCCCACATGAGGTGCCAGGACAGTGCAGGGGTGTGTGGCTGTGCACGGTGTAAGCTCCAATGCCCTGTCCTGCTGTCGATCCCTGTGCAGAGTAACAACCTCCACTCTTGGACAGGCACCAACACACCAGCTGCACCTTCTATTAACTGGGAAAATGAACCACCAAACTCTTAACCTTAATGAACCAGAGAATCCTGGCCATGCTGCTGTGTGGCAGAGCTCTGGGATGGGACAGGAGGAGCCCAAATCTGCCTCCCTTTGGCCAAAGGAGATGAGTCTCAGTGAACTGGGGGAAATTTCACATGGAACAGTATGGCTCATGTTCTGAGCAGGAATAAATCTGGTCTGGGTGGATGAAATCCATGGCCAAGGCGAAAACACTGCTGGTGACTGTCAGGCCCAAACTGCTTTGGCTCCTCTCTGTTCCCTTGGAGCTCCCACCCCAGACCTTTATGGCCCCATGAAGGAAGTTTAAACTTTCCAGTTGAATTAATTCTGCCCCAAGAAGGAACAGCTAGCCGTGGTACCCATGGATGAGTGGGCACCTGCTCCTCCAGTCCCAGTCTCCTGCACCAGGAGCTCACAAACGCTGCTGTGACGTTGGACACCATGTGGGGGGTGACTCACACACTCCATTAGAGATTATAAGAAAACCATTAAATTTTGTTTTGTTTTGTTTTTCTAAATCTAGGCAGGAATTAAGCTTGGGGTTTCAGAGATTAAAGGCCAGTGAGATTATGATTTGCTCTTTCCAAAAAGGAGGATTTCCTTAAGCTGGGAGTTGCCTCTTTTTCCTTTCTCTTCACGGAATGCCTGACAGAGTCCTCTTTTTCATCCTGGGCCAGATGGGAGGCACCAGCCTGCGAGCTGCAGAGCTGCTGCAAAGGGCAGATTTTTCCTCAAGAATCTCCATAATCTTGTATGTTTATGGCATGGCCTCATGGGAAGCTTTAAAAATCCCTGAACACCTAAAATTTCTTACCCAAACTGCAAAATGGAGGAATACTTGCAGAGACTTGGACTTGGGCTTGATTTTGGCTGTGAAAAATTAACTTTCCATCACCCACATCTCCTTGCCTGTTCACTCCATCCCTCAAATGGAAAGCTCCCTCACTGTCCACATGAACTTCGGATTTTTTTCCAGTAAGTGCCTCTTTCTAAAGGACTGCATAAGCTGAGAGCCAGCCAAGCAGTGAAGTGGGAGAGAGCAGGGAAGGACCACACAAACAAGATACCCTTGTGGCAAGGCTGGGAGTGCTGGAAAGAGGAGAAATTAAGTTTCTAAGCCCACTTCTGCAATGTTTAGAGCACACAGGGCACTGCTGGAGGTTGAATTCAGCTGCACCTCCATGACCACCTGGCCAAGAGCTGCACAAAGCTCAGAGGCCATGGGGAAGGAGCTGA
Organism: Pycnonotus jocosus; assembly: GCA_013400435.1. Taxonomy (NCBI): domain Eukaryota; kingdom Metazoa; phylum Chordata; class Aves; order Passeriformes; family Pycnonotidae; genus Pycnonotus; species Pycnonotus jocosus. The sequence goes on from VWYP01003313.1 coordinate 55,924, forward strand.
GCATGGCTGGGTCACTGCTCCAAGCATTCCATGAGAAAAACCCACAAGAATTTCACCAAAAGATGGGCTGCTGAGCCACAGCAGTGCTGTCCCGATGGAGGCAGTGTCACAGCCTCTGTGACACGACACAGAGCATCCTGAAATGGCACAGAGAGCCTGTCTGGGGGCACTGAGCCCATTGTGCTCCTCTGGATTGCAGTGAGAACAACAAATCTTCTATTTTTAAGTTTACTTGAACTTAAAGCATTAAGACAGACTAAAATCTCCTGCCCCTGGCAATGGTGTTGCAAGTGCTTTTCTGCTCTCCTTGCATCTGCTGCACACTCCAGCCTGCACTCCAGAAGCTTCCCAGCACTGCCAATAACGAAAAAGAAAATAAACCCCCCTCATATCCTGCAGAAATCAGATGTGGTAACACCAATTACCCTGGTCATAAAGAATTCAGGGGCCAAGGAAATTCTGTTTAAAAGGACTCATCCAATTCAAATGTTCACTTCAACCTTATGTAAGCTCTCCTTGTCTGAAAAAAAAAACCCAGCCCCTTGCCTAAAGGAACACAGAGACTTTTACTCTTTAATTTTATTTCTCAGCTTTTGGGCTCACTGTTGAGCCTGGAAAAAGGTAAAGAAAGCAAAGCCCAAACTGCAGAAAAATCCAAGCCAAGTCCCTTCCTTGGGGGAAGACAAGTGCTCCCTCCAGGCACTCTGACATTAAACTGCACAATCTTCACATCAGCACATGTCTGGGCAAAGCAGTGTGTGAAAAAAAAAAAAAAAACCCGCTAGAAACGAAAACTAAACCCTTCTGAATTCAGGGCCAGTGTCCCCAGTGGGGTCCCTGAGAAATTCAGCTGCACAGGCACAGGGAAACTCAGGCATGAAAATCAAAGGGTGCATTTCAGCACCTGCAAGGGAATGAGGACGAAAAGCAATCGGCCAGAGCTCCCTGCAGCCTCCTCAGCCCCCTCCTGCGACACTTGGCTCTGCCTTCCCTGGGCTTCTCCTTGTCAAGACACTGAGAAAAGGAAAAACCATCTCATTAAGAAGCTGACCCACGGGTCTCATGTTCTTCACACAAATTAACCCAGAGAATTGGATGTGTTTCATATAAATCGTTTTCTCCCCCTCTCTCTGCCTCCCAAAAAAAGGAGAGGGAACAGCCTATTGAATCTGGCACTCTTTTAATGAAGACAACACTGCAAGCCAACCTAACAAAGTAGGAATTCCAGATGGATAGCAGTAGGTGTATGAATAGAACATAGCGCACTCATTTTTATCAGCAATATCAGCATTAAAAAATAACTTTATAGCTTTTTCTACTTTTTTTTTTCCTTTCCCCAAGTGAGGCAGGTGAATGCCAGGAGACTCCACTCCCTCTCCCAGCTCAGTGGGATTCCTTGCAGTGAGAGTGAGCTCAGGCTGCTGCCTTCCAGGAACGGCCAGCGCTGCCCTCCTGCAGCTTGTGACAAGGTGTGACAGCCAAGGGGACCCCGGCTATGCCAAGGGGAATCTGGTAGTGCCAGAGGGACCCTGGCTGTGCCAAAGGGACCCTGGTTGTGCCAGAGGGACCCCAGCTGTGAGGGATCACACAGACACCCCCCCGTGTGGGACACACAGGCACAGGAAGGCACTCGGTGCTGTGCTGGCTGCTCCCAGCAGCACATTGGCAGCTCTGTGTTGGTGATCAGCGGCACCCAGGGGAAAATCCAACAGGATGGAGCTGAGGTTTGTTGTGCTGCCCGGAACACCAGGCCCTGCAGGACTGGTGAGTGCTTCAGGTGCTGCCTGGAACAGCTGCACAGAGAAGGAGCATTGCAATTCCCTGCGTGCCCAGCATTACCCTGGGTCACAACCCTGGGTCACATCCCAGGAATGCTGCAGCGTGGCAGAATGGGGAGGAAGGGCTTGGGATCCCCTCTGAACACCCTTCTGCACAAGATCACAACTCCTTGGCTGCAGTGGGAGTCACCAGAGCTCCAGTCAAGGAACTCTTTACTTCTCATCCAGACTAAGCTGGAGATTTCACAGCCTTTCCCAGCACTCCTGCCTTTCCCAGACACAGCACTCTGGCCAGTCTCTACCAACACTTGTCTTTCCTCTCCCTGCCCATATTACATAATAAGCATCTTTTTCTTTTTCTTTTTTTTCTTTTTTTTTTTGCTAAGTCTTTTCATAACAATAGAAACTATTGGAGCCCGAGATAACTTGATGAATTTTTCCTATTATCTAAGAGCTTAGTCACTCAGGGAATTAGTCATGTTCAAAATAACAGCCAGGCTCAAAGAGATTCAGAGCAACCATTCCAGAGCAGAAGCAGCTAATGTCATAAATACATTAAGATGTCAGCTTGAAGCATTTCAGAGATTTTTCAAGAAGTGTTTAAAAAAAGAAAAACCCTTTGATGAGATACAAGGAAATCAGGTTCTCAGCAGTTAAAAAACTGTTGTGGTTTGCAAAGGCTGCGGTGCTCAAACCCTGAAACCTGAGCAGGAGGGACAGATGGACGTGGTGACCACATGGGGTGTGTGGCTTCACAGCAAGCACAGCCTGCTCAGAGCTCCACGAAATCCTGCTTCCCATGCCTATGGCACCTCCCAGGGTTTTCCAGACATCCCTGATGGATCTCAAGAGACAGAGGAGTATCCCTTATCCAGCAGGAACTGGGGCCAGAGCCATGGAAATGGAGCTTGGCCTCCTCCCAGCCCCTCCTGGGACTGACACAGGACAATCACCAGCATGGAGCAGGGATTTTTCCAAACATTTTCCTTTACCCCAACATCAGCTCTTTCTTAACCTGGACATTTGGCACAGCAGCACTAGCAGGAGGCTGTAACTGAAAGGTTAAAGCAGCCCCGAAGTGGGAGAGAAATGGAAAACTGAACAGCAATTTTGTAAGAAAAATCCCACAAAGAAATGCATTTGGTGGGATGGACTTTGGGCTTTGGGGGCTCCACGTCACTGCAGCACCCACGGAATTCTCCAGTGCATGCAGAGCTCAGGCAAGCCAAGCATCAACCTCCAGTGACAGGAGACCTGGATGAACAGGAACAAACTTCCAAACTTTGCACTCTGCTGTGGAAAAGCCCTCAGTGCTGAGGCCACAGGGCATGGGGACCAGGCAGGATGCTCTGCAGGACACCCACAGCACTCAGGAGCTTCCCTGGGATTGCTCCAGCTCAGCCAGCACTCCCTGCTCCCTTTGATCTCTGCAGGAAAACTGCTCTGGGCCTCTTCAGTCCCATTTTTCCCTAATGCCTGGATACCACAAGCTCCTCTTTCCATCCTGCCAGGCCTGGCTGCTCTCCACCAGCTGCTTATCCAAACTTTCAAAAAACAAAAGTCAAACCCAAACTGCTTTATTTCTACTTCTCAGACTTCAGATTGAGGTTTTTAGGGTTACAGAGTGCAAAGAGTGCTTTGTACTTCCAATGCCCTGTGATTTTCAGACTGACAAGTGGAAAAGAATCAGTGAGGAACAATGCTGCTGGCCTGCCCCACTCAGGTATCTTCACCACTTGCAGCATTTGGCTCTTTGATTCACTGAATTCATCTTCACCATATTATAGGTTGTGATGATTTACAAGAGTTTACTTTTTGCTTATCAGAGAAATGGAAAATATCAACAGCAACTTGATTTTAAGAGTTTGAACAACAGGCAGTGTAAAAATATCACTATTTATGGCTGTAAAAGAAAGAAGCTGGGACTATATCTATTGAAAAGTGATGGCTGCACTCCACCTGGACTGTCACAGGTACAACATTAAACCCAAAAGGAGATCCTTCGTGAGGAAATACTGTGGAAGATTCCCACTTGTGTTACTTGTAATACAGTGAAAAACTTGGGGAAAAAACTCTGCACTTGTCAGATAAAAAACTGTTCCAGAAGAGGCTGTATTTTGTCCTGATTTAATCCAACTCATCTCATTACCATGCTGGATCAATACCCTCTGAAGAATGCCAAACCAAATAATCATTGCACTCACACACTGCTCAGATGTGCAGATTGATTCTCATCACTACCAATGACAATTAGTTGAATTTTTCTAGGTTAGGAACAGATACTGGAGAGTTTAGCAACGTGGTACCAGTGAAGCATGGAAAACACCCCCATGGGATGCCAGCATAATTGGCAAAAGATTAATTGCTTAAAAAATGGGAAGCAGCACATGCAAAGGAGGGAAAAAAGAAGCTCCGACAGCTTAATATTATGGAATAATAGCTTGGGTTTAGGGGCTGATTTGGGAAAAAAAAGCCAGCTGCCACGAGAACAAAAGGTACTATCACTTGTAAAGCGTTAGTGACATGCTTCTTAAAGATGAGTAACTCTGAAAGGGAGCAGATCTGAGTCTTGAACCCAAGCTGAGAACAACAGAAAACAGCATTTTGAATAATTCAGAGCTGTGCAGAACTTAGGGGAAATCAGGCTAAAATCCAGGTTTTGACCAATGTGCTTGAGCAGAACAAAGTCCAGGGATGCTGCCAGAATAAATGTATATTGCTGGTCTTTAGCAGCACACAGAAAGTAAATACTGGAGTCAAAAAGACAGCTGAAAAAGCACAACAGAGACTCAGTGCCCATGGAAATGGGTGCAGTGATGCTCTGGGTGAAAGGCTGAGGTTGTGCACAGCATGGCAGGCTGTGTGAACACAGCAGCCAACCCTCACTCAGGAGCAAACAGAGCTGGTTGATAGTTCCATAGTACATTTTAACCAGCAGACTGAGGTAATAATATTCCCACTCAATTGCTGAAATGCAGCTACTCCTGGTGTGGAATAACTCATTTGTTTAGCACAGTCCACCAAATGATCAACATCTAAAGTACTAAAATTTCAAATAACTTACCAGTGGGGACAGCAAGGAAAATCTGCATTGGAGGGAATATTGCTATCCACGCTGGCACTTGGCCAGGACATCTGGACCAACACATCTTGTCTTGCTAAAGGAGCAGAATGTGTAGGGACCAAGTGTGGGCAGGACCTTGGGTTTAGGTGCCCCCAATATCCCTGTGCTCCAAGGGCAGGAGCCCCTGAAGCCTCGGGCCACCCATCCCCAGGGAAACAGACTCCTCACCACCAGGGACTGCAAACATCTTGGCTGGATTTAGCTTATTTGGTTCAGTTTTACTTTGCTGGTTTAAAATAATTTTTTATTTTCAGGTATCTAGAGATATGTGGAGTACCTCCAAACACTGCTGAGGCTGTTGAACTGCTGTATAAAATACAGAAACCACAGCTCTCTCTTTTATTTTTCCCTTGTTAGAAGCAGCAATATTGGGAAATTCCCGGATAGAACCTGCTTCAAAATCAACTAATTGAGTTTTACTTTCCCCTAAAAATATATTACAGGCTATTCACTACTACAATAACCACTGTAATTTCTCTCAAAGAGAAAGCAAAGATTAGACTAATGAGAAGAGAATAACACAGCCGGCAGCAAGGAAGGAATCTGGGAAGATGAGAGGGCAAGGAAGTGTCAAGTCTTGTGCTGTGTCAATTAGAAAAGCACTTCGTCCTGCACCATCCCCAGCCCCTCGCCACCGGGGCTCAGCAGCCACCTGGGAGAAGATGGAAAAGGAGGCAAAAGCCTCGTAGGGTTTCCCAACACCACTTTTTACCCCTGACAGTGGAACCGGGACACGGCGATTGGCGATGCTCAGACACGGGCAGAGAGGGGCAAAGTGCGGGACAAGGAGGATGAGGAAGGAATCCCATCCCTCCGGATGCTCCCAGGGTGGGAGGCGGCAGCAAAGCCCCCGAGGTGCTGCTGGGTGGCAGACAAGCCTTAAACAGGACCCTGAACAAACGCGTGCTCTGCTGCAGGCTGCTGCCTACACCGCACATGGCACTGCCAGCACCGCCGGAGCCTTTGGGGAGCACAAACCGCGTTTGTGTGGGGATGGCAGAGGGGATGGAGGGCAGGACGAGAACGGGCAGCGATCCCTCCCAAAGGCTCCCCGCTGGCAGCAGCATCTGCCGGTGCCCCCGGAGCCGGAACGCGGGGGCTGAGCCGGGTGACGCCAGCTCGGCCTGAGCCCAAGCGGTTCCGGAGCCGGGACCAGCCCGCAAGGATGGCCGAGCCTCCCGCAGCACGGAGAGCGCGGGGAAGGGCAAACCCAAACACACCTGCACAGCCCAGCCCCCACGGAGCCCTGGGGAAATGCCACTGCAAAGGCAAGCCGGGCAAGGAGGGCGAGCTGGGGCGGAGGAGGAGGAAGAGGAGGATGTCACTAACAACCGCATCGCTTCCCGGGGAAGTTTCTGAATGAGACGGAGGGGCCCTGCTGAGCTGGGGGAACTTCCCCGCTGCCCCCCGAGCCGGCTCAGCGGCATGCACAGCGGCAGGAGCTGCTCTGGCGGAACCCAGCCGGCTCTGCCGGAGCTCCCCACGCCGGAGCAGTGTGTGCCAGGCTGCCGCAGGCGCGGCCAGGGACGCTCGGGCTCGGGGCACATCGGGCTCCCCCCGCACCGCAACTCATCATCCGGCGGAGGGGCACAGCTGACAGGTCCCGGCTGCCCCAGCCAGCCCTGTGCCGGCACTCCTCTCCTCCAGTGCTCTCCCACCACACACCCCACACGCCGGGGAACCGGGCAAACCCTCTGCTTCCCCCCCGGACCCACCGGCTCGCCCTACGGAACCCCCTCCCCAGCCCTGCCGCTCCCTCCCACGCCCCGAGGCAAGCCCACCCTCCTTCCTTCCTTCCTTTTAATTTCTTCTTTTGCTCAGCAGTTCGGGAATGCAGAGTCTATAAAATGGCTACAGAGTGATCAATGCTTTCAAGGACAGGGAGTAAAGGAGGAGTCAGGAGATAGGACGGAGGTTCATTTCCCTGTCAAAGTACTGCAATAAGAGGAAAAGAGAAAGACATAGCTACCTGAACTCACCATTCCTGTTCCATCCCTTAGCCACTGCATCTTGCTTCTGATGATGTCCTTATTATCAGGGAGGGGAAGGAAAAAAAAAAAATCCCTACTGCCTGGCGAGAGCTGGCAGGAAAAAAAAGAAGCCCCCCACCCCCACCCTAGCCTGGAGCTTTCAGTCAGCCATCCCTCAGCCCGGCAATCCCGTGCCTGTCAGGAGCACGTTATTAGCAGCCTCCTCACTACCTGGGATTGTGCTTATTTATTTCAGTCACGGACCCAGGGATTTGAGGGGAGGGGGATGTCGTTT
>VWYP01003313.1:63136-80582 GCA_013400435.1 Pycnonotus jocosus
CTTTCTCCTCTGCCGTGCTTTGAAACGCTGCAAGAGGGGAGGGGAGTGGAAGGGAGGGGTTGGGAGCTGGGACCGATGCGAACTTGGGGAGGGTCCCCGCAGGCGCCCAGCGCCCCGGGCACGCCGTGCCCTCCTGCCGGTGGCCGGTCACCCTCGCCCCCCAGCGCTGCAGGACGCCAGCTCTGCAGAGCCAGCACATGCTCCACGCTCAGCCAGGGGCTGGGGATTTTGCTGACGTTCAAAGGGCAGCAGGTTCTTCATTCCGCTCTCCACATGAAGGATGAGTCCCCCTTCCCACTGAAAGCGAAGCTCCCAGCCCAGCCCAGCGCTGCACCTGCCCGGGGTGATCCTCCCCCAGCACCGGCGCCCTGCTCCCCACTCTGGGGGTTCATCCCCTGCCTGCTCCCCCGCATTTTCCCCACTTTCTGGCCACAGCCAGGAACCGAGAGCCGCGCTGCACAGTTAAGAAAGCAAACACACTCGTTAAGCGTTGCTCATCGATCCGGCCACCCACCACGTCGAGGGAGAGGAGATCACGGTGTCTGGCGCTGGGTAGAAGAGGCGGCGGCAGCATATGGGATGTGTAGAGCCAACTGGGAACGGGGCTGAATCCTGGCGGATCCTCCAGCTGGGACACGCACATCGACATGGTTCTCCCCATGGCGGGGACAGGACACGGGGCTGCCAGGAGTCGGCCAAGGCCGCTCACGGTGCCGGTGGCGCAGCCCCTGTCGCCATCCCGGGGCTCGGTGCCCACAGGAAGGGGCAGCCCGGAGGACTGACACACCCCTGAGTACAGGAAAATGCCCCACCAATATTCCCAAAATCCCCTCTTTGGCAGCTGAGTCTGCAGTTGGCTTTAGGGACAGGAGAGGCAGGTAGGAATCGTGGAGACAACGTGGGGAATGGCTGGCAGCGTGCTCTGGGCACAGGCAGGGCACTGGGGACACTGGCCACGCTGGATCCACGCACAGGATATGCTGTAAAATCTGTGCACAAGCTCCAATCTCCTCAGCTACAGCTGCAGAGGATTTAGGGTTGCGTTTGCACAGTTTTTTTCTCCGTGCCTCAAGGGCAGAAGGGCATTTCGATCTCCTGCTCCCGGCCTCTGGAGGAGTCAACATTTTTTCCTGCAGCTGGAGATTTTGAGTCAGGGAACAACACACAGCTCCTCGTGACTGCCACTTTCTGCTGGTCCTGGGCCACTCAGCAGGATCAGAGCTTAGGTGTCTTCACTTATTTATTGAAATGGGGCAGAGCAGAAGTGCAGGCAGGACTGAAGGGATGCTGCCCAGGATCTCTGCACTGCTGGGGCCCCACCCAGCCTGCTCCAGTTCCATCAAGCCACATTCCATCACCTTCTCTACAGGCACTGACAGCCATCATTATTCCCAGAGATGGCTGACAAAAGAAGGAGTCAGGAGGCAAATGCTTATAGCTGTCCAAACTTTGGAATTCTGCCTAAGTTTCAGTGACAGAAACACCAGGTAAGTTGTTTATATCCACAGGAGGGCTCTAGTTGGAAAATCCCACCTCTGACAGCCATGCTGGAATGTGTTGTCAATCAGGGTCCTCTCTGGGGACAGCCCCATGTCCTGCAGCAGGTGATGGCCACGGCTTTGTACAGCGCTGGAATTCAGATCTCACAGGTACCTCACCTGCTCGGGATGTCAGACAGGGCCAGCACAACCTCACCAACTGAACCAAAAGCTGCAGGGGCTGGGAGAGCTGGGACAGCAGAACTGACTGACAGACAGACAGACAGACAGACATCCTGAACAGACATTGCTTCAGAAACTTGCACTAAAAACAGAGCAGTGATCAAGTTATCTCTAACTGAAGAGTAAATGTTTTTTGTACCAGGAAATATTAATCGAGATCTGCATTGTTGTCAGCACACAGAGAGAATACAACAATGACCCTCTTAAGCACAAGATCAGCTTTAAACCATGCACTGCATCATCCCAGTAACTCCACTCACTTTGGTCAAAGTTGCACCCTGACAGTGCAAATGGAGCGGGATTTGTCTGGCACACCCCACCCTGCTGCTCTAATTGGGAACGTGGATCTGGAGGAGGAGGAGGATGATTTCTGTGAAGGACTGTTACACACGAGCACAATGATCCCAGTTTCTCTCCTGCCAGCTGTTGATCGGGCCTGTCAATAAGGCTCATATTCCACTGTTTCACTTCCTATGCCTTGTTCACACTAAGCTGATTTGAGAAGCAAACCAAGAGTTGCCAGGTTAATTCTTGCTCCCTGTGAAGGTGCTGAAAGACAAGAAAGCCCAAGATCAGCCAAATCTCTGAATGGGCAGCAGGCTGCACACAAATCCTATCCTACCCAGAGCAGTGGGGCAGCCGTTCTCTCTGGCACAGGGAACCTCCAAGAGAACCCAGCTGCATTTCCCTGCCAAGAAAATGCACCTCTGCTGCCTCATTGTCAATGCAAAGCGCTCTGCAGGCAGCCAGCGGGCAGGGGACCAAGCCCAGAGTCCCTGCCAGAGCAGGGGGAGCAGGGAAAAGCCACCTGTGAGCTTCTTCTGGGTCCTGTGCAGGGCCAGGAGCTGGGCTGTGATGATCCTCTTGGGCTCCTTCCAGCTCAGGATATTCAGTGATTCTCTGATTCTCCCCTTCCCCACACTGCAGGAAAGCATCTCCCAGGGAAGGGCAGCACATGCTGGCTCCTGTGCCAGGCGTGCCAGGGGCTGCTGCAGCCCAGCACACCCGAGGGCACAGGGGGCTCAGTGCCCACCCAGCACACCCCAGACATGCAATATTCCCAAGCACACCCCCGAGCTGGGTGTGAGTCACAGAGCACTGTGGAATTGTGCCACGGGCACTGCTCTGGTAGGAAAACCCACATTGCCCACAGGGAAACAGAGGCACTTTCAGTGTGTGCTGGTTGGGCACAGAGCTTGCACTGCAGGCTCCTGCCCTGGGATTTAGCTTCCAAAAAAACGGGATTTCTACCACCTGAGCACATCCCACTGGGGAGGCAGGGATGAGGCTTTCCTCAGGTGGTTTGTTTGAGGGATCACTCCAGAGAAAATCCCCAGGAAGAACTCGTGGATTGCTCAACAATAACACAATGTCCCAGGCAGTCTCAGCAGAGCTGTGGTCTGGTCATATCTGACCTGTCACAGCCTTCAAAAATTTCTCTCTCTCTCCAGCGTAAGAAGCAAAATCAGCTGCTGTGCTTCACCCTCAGACAGCCCAGTCCAGTCTGGAGTCTCCTTGGGACTGCCACTGATACCAATAATGGGCAAGAACCTCACAGGGGAGCAGAGAAGTGAAGGCAGGGAAGGAAGGGGCAGTGTTCAATAGCAGAAACGGCCCCAACTGTCAGATTAATGCCACTTTTCCACGTGTAACTTATTTTCTCCTGATTCCCTGCAGGTGGAGAGCCACTCAAAAGCCAAGCAACTGGGTATGAGCAGGAGGACACTCAGTATCACATCCCCATGAAACAGCAAAAATAACCATCCTCGTGCCTCATCCAACACATCTGGAGTCATGGAAATGACACACAGGAGACTTCACCAACATTCCCACTGCAATCCAGTTTCCAATCCAATCCTCCCAGAACTCACTCTGCTCTCCCACCATTATTTACAGTACTGCAGGGCAGCTTTTAGGAGCAGAACCTTCATTTGAGACACCCAGAACACAGCCCTGGGCTCCCAAACATGAAGGTTCATTTTCTTGCAGCCCGTGAGAGCAGCATTGCAGGATTTCACCTGCCTCTCCTGTCTTTTCTTCCTGCTATTATTGATTTACCACATCACCACTGAAATCTTTAGATCTTCAAGGCCTCCCTTCCTTAATCCCACTGGAAGAGTTTTGCTCTAAACCACTCTGGATGTGGGAATCTTTCCCAAAATGCTTCTCCCCCGACCCTGCTGCTGCTTTCATGAGAGGATTTCCCTTCTTTTGCTTTTCACTCACTGCCTTCCCTCCCCAGCTATGAGGTTGCACTGGCCAACATCCCCCAGCCAACACCTCCTCATGGCAATTTCAGCCTGGAATTTCCTCACTGAGGCAGGAGAGGCTGGCAGTGCCCTTTGGAGAGCCCTGTCACACGCTGGTATTTCACTGCTGCAGAAGGCAGATGTTCTTCATTCCATAGCAGAGAGCACAAATATGTTCCTGCAGTCATTGTCTCTACTGAACTGCAAAGAACAGGCACCAAATCCTACAGGTTAATTAATGAGAAAGGAGGAGAATTTGTCTAACCTCTACTAGGAATTCTCCAGCCTGGCTTTATAAACCAATCAGCCACGCTCCAGAGCTATGAAACACGTACCTTCCTGCAAGAGAAAAAGCCCAAACCCCACGGAATAGTCTCATAATGGCCCAGTGCCTTTCTGATTAGCACAGCAATAACACAGCGCTTCGGGCTCTTGCAAAGTATTATTATTATTTATGGTACATTACAAGGGAGTTTGTTTGTTCTTTAATAGGAGATGACATATTCAGAAGCCCAGATACGAGTGTCCTCCTGAACTAACTCTGACATAAAGATAGTTTCAGTCATAAATTGTACAATCATAGAACCATAGGACTGGAACAAGTGCCTGAAATGCTTCGCTCTGATGGATGTGATTGGGATCTGGCTGTTTATCCCAGCAAGGGAGAGAGATCATTACCTGGAACCAGGGGCTTCTCCTCACTACCCAAGGGGACCCAGTGGCCACTGGCAGGGGCAGACAGGGCAACCCAAACCTGTCTCCCCCTGCTCCAAACCCCTTCTCCAGCCTGGATCAGTTGTATGCACACTCTGTGTGCTGGTAAAACTGGAGTTATTTCTAATTTAATTATGTGCATTGGGCATTATTAATTAATTGCAGTATTTATATTTAGCAGTCACAGTGCAAACAGCCCCTATCTGGCTCCAGGCAGAGGTGTGTGGCACACACAGCCTGCTCCTTGAGAAGGGAAGGAGGGCATGGATTGGGCATGGATTGGGCATGGATTGGGCATGGATTGGGCATGGATTGGGCATGGCCACGCTCCCCCAGACTCCCCTCAAAAGGGCTTTTTGTGGGATTTTACCAAAAAAATGCCAGCGTCAGTTTTGGAGAGGATCAAAACAAACTGGAACTTTTATGAAAGCCTTAGTGGGAAACCAGAGTTTGGAAACCTGTTTGTAAAAAGCTTTTTTTTTATTAAGTAACCTCTTCAGTTCACTGCCCACAGTCTGCCAGACACACAGAGATTCCTTCCAGCACTCTCCAGTCCATCCTGCCCTTGGGAAGGCAGGAAAACAGGCAAATCCTGGATCTGCCTCCTTCCAAAGCATCTCCTTCAAGATGGTTTTTGCATGTTGTTTACTATTCCTTGTCCTGTCACCCCCGCCTGACTGACAAGCCTCCTGATGCCTCAGCCCATTTGATTTGCTAATATCGCTCAACTTTTTCCATTTGCAAGCCTCCCACCTCTGCTATAATGAACCCAAGGAGTCTGTTGCCAAGGAACGCTCTCTGTTGCCATGCCCTCTGCTTTGGAGGGGGAAATTAATAACCTGCAGACAAATTAAACTCTTTGGGTGATGAGGAAAGCACCCCAGTGCAGATCCCCAAGCCCAGTAAAGTCTCTCCAGCATCCAAGTCTTCTTTACATCCATCTGTCACTAGCACTGCCCTAGTTCTGCTTATTTAGGGAAAATCCTGGGGAGATTAAAAAAAGGAATAAAACTAAATTTGAAACTGAAAGAGCTTTATAAGCAGCACAATGCTCATATATAAATTCATTTCATTTGTGTACTAAGAGATCTGCAGCCAAAAAATGTAATTTTTTTTAAAGAAAACTAGAGCTTAGCATTGCTGTCTGCGAGAAGATTGACAGGAAAACAATAAAGGCTGCCCTGGGTCGTGCATTTTGAGGTCATGAGGGACTGGCAAATCCATAAACCCTGAAGCTGTGCTCCTCGTGGTGCCTGGAGGGGCATTCCATGCAGCAGCCCAGGAGCCTCCAGGGCCCTCAGCATGGCCCTGTCTCATGGCCTGGGGGCTCTCACAGCCCTGCCTGTCCCAAACCCAACAGCCAGACTCACACCCAGCTCCTGCCTGTCCCAAACCCAACAGCCAGACTCACACCCAAACTCTCCTGCCTGTCCCAAATCAACAGCCAGACTCACACAAAGCTCCTGCCTGTCCCCTCTGCCCCACCCAAAGCCCGTGGGGATCTCACTGGAGCTGGGTGCCTTTGGAGGAGGCAGCCCAGCCTGGTTCTACACCCTCAAATACAAACCCCTGAACAGAACTGGTTTTCCTGCCATGGAAAGCACAGCAGTGCATTGGCAGGGCTGGCACGGCAGGCACGGCACAGCTCCCACTCAAACCCATGGGATTCCTACCTCAAAAACAACTTTACAGCTTGGCTCTCCACCAGCAAAGCACAAGGCAAAGAGGTTGGTCACCCAGGACCTCTCATCTCCACCAGGCAGGTGAGGGCTGAACAAGCAGCTCATTCTTATGGCTACAGTTCATCAGAATGCAGAGAGCCATCAGAGGAGCCTTTCACATTCACTCAGAGCTCCTCTCGCTCTGTTATTTAATTCAAGCTGTGACCTCTGGCCCTGGATGCTGAGCTGAGGCAGCTCAGCTCCTAGCCCTGTTTTCATGGCCTCAGTCAGAGGTACCAGGATGTGTTGGGAGACAGGGAGGGAGGAGGACACAGCAGAGCAGGGAGGGCTCCTGGAGCAGCCCAACCTCAGCCCTGCCAGTGTGGGGTGTCCAGTGATGGGCACTCAGGACAATGAGGAGTGTTTTAACCAGGAGGATACATGCCCATTTTTCCAGTGTGCCTGGGTCAGGTCAATCTCAAGGTTCCTAGTGCCCTCCTGCACATTTCCCTCCCTGCTTCCCTTTGCCTGCCATCAGCTGTGCCAGCCAGGGCACATCTGGGCAAGAGAAACAGGAGGGGAAAGGAGCAGCTGAGACCAGCCCCAACCTCACCAGGAGAGTTTTTTGAGCTGGGGCATCATCTGCATGGATGCTCCATCAGCCTAAGGAAACCTCTTTGCTGAGCATCTCTATTAACTGGAACTATTCACTTTTAGAGCCAGGAACATTTCTCAGAGAAACGCTCTCCTTCAATACTTCAGGCTGCTAAAGCATCGTGAGGCTTCCCTTCTGAGAGAGCCTTGCCTTGAGTCACCCTCTGGAATCACAAGCAAAGCAAAGAGATTTTCTCCTCCCCACCCACCATGTGCAGAGGGATGTGAATTTCCCTGATAAACAGCACTGCAGACCGAGGGCTGTGGCTCTCCAAACCACTGAATGTGCTGCTCTCACTCCCAGCTACTTTTCCAGAGTCCTCCAAATCCCACAGTCCCCTCCTCAGACTTCCACGGGTCCTCCCCACTGGGCTCAATCTTCAAAGGAAAGTTTCAATCTTGGCTCCCTTTCAAGAGTGAATAAAATTCACTTTCCGACACTGCCTTCTTAAAGCTCCCACCCCTGCTCCCTCCCCTCAACCCACAACTCCTTGCTGGTGTCCTTTGAAATTGTTAAAACTCATCTGCCTACAATAATTACCGACTGGATGCTTTAATTCCAAATGAAACCGGATCCCTCTCGGGCTGGTTGTATTCTCTCGGAGGGAACAGGCCACGGGCTGAGGGAGGCTGAGGTTTGCCAGGAAGGAGGGGAAGGATGCTCGGTGTCCCCGCGCTCCTCGCGGTGCACTGGGCTGTGGGTAACGCGAGCAGACAGGCTCAGCCAGCAGGAGCCAAAGGTTTCCCCACGAAGCCATTTCACAGCAGGGATGCTCGACAGAAAGTACAGGGTGTAAAACACGGACAGGGATCACCGAACAGCTTCCAGAGCGTTTGCAATCTGAGGCTGTGCGCCAGCCGAGGTCTCCGGCAGTCTGATCTCAGGAGCACTTATGAAACTACCCCGGATAAATGAAGGGGTTAAAGCCAGCTTTGGGACCGCCTGGAAAGCCTTGGTGAATTCCTTCATTAAACACATCCCCACACGCAAACGAAGCCATAAATACGTGGCATTTTCTCCCTCTAGTGGCTGGAGGCTTGGAAATGAAGGTGATGGAACACGACCCTGCAATTCCTGGGAACAAAAGCGATCGTCCCGGGCTGCCTGTCCCCCAGAGCCGCAGGGAGCCAGCAGGAAGCCAGCCCAGCAAAGGGATCCCACCCTGTGCCATGGTCACTGCCCTCAGCATGTGAGGGGCTGAAGCTCTCCCTGCTTTCACCAGGCACCTGTGGGTTACTGCTCCAGTCACTTCCCTGCCTGTTTGAATTCCCTGCAATGTCCCCACTTCAGCAGAACTGCTCCTTGTTCATGCCCCACTGCCAGGAACACACAAGAGCCACTCCGGATTACTGTCACCGTGTCACCCCACACCAGCCAGGCTGCCAGCTCTGCTCCTTCCTTACAACACCTCCGAGCTTGTAGGAAAGCACGAGGCACAGAAAATCACCCAGAGATGCACAGAGAGAGCAGGGAGACAAACCAAGGGAGTAACTTGGTATGACACAGGAGGAAACGCTCCTCAAGAAACTACTTCTGAAGGATTTTAAAGAAACACCAAGCTCTGCACCACACCTGGGGTTCCCACATTTGGGGACATGGTTATGAGAGTGCTGGGACTTGTTTCCACATAAGCCTCACCCCTCCTCTAAGGACAACCAGCAGGGTCCATGATGTCCATTTGCAATAATGAGCGTTGTTTTTAGGAGGGCATCATCCTTGGAAGGAAGACAACATCATCAAAACCAGCTCAACACAGCTCCTGTCCACTAACTGCAATGCAGCTCTACCATTTTGTGTATTTTAGCTAAAAATCCCAAGACTCTCTGTCAATAATGCACCATTACATCACCACAGAATTTGTTTGTGGGTATGAATGTGGATGAAGATCCTCAACAACAGCAGAGATGTTCTTACAATAGGCCAGGAAGAAGGGAGAAAGAGATGGATGCTATCCAAGCAAGGTGGTGGGTTTGATTCAAAGACAACACTTGCAAATATTCTCTGCAGTTTGTTCCATGCTGGCATGGCAGGCAGAAACACACCTGAGTCTTTTCAACAGCCTCAGGAAAAGAGTGGGAGTTTGAAGGGGGAAGGCCTCAAGCTTGACACAAACAGGAAAAAAATTCCAGAAGGAAAAAAACATCTAGAAGGAAAAAAACATCCAGAAGGAAAACCTGTTCTGAACTGATGTGGGAAAGCTCATCAGAACCTCCCATGACCCCTCCAGCTCTCTGGCCACCCTTTCAGGCACTGCTCTCCCTGCAGCCCAGGGGGATGTGCTGTGACAAGCCTGGCAGGGGCTTCTGTGAAATCAGATCCCCAGTTTGACCACAGGCACTCCAGTGTGATTTCTGAAGTGGATGCAAACCAGGATACATCCACCCAGGCAGTGCTGCACAAACCAGAGAGGCGGGCAGGCATTCAAACCCACAATTACACCCAAATCCCATTAAATCACGTTTAATCCAAATCCCATTAAACTGCGTCGACCATTTCCTGCCTCTCCTTCCCCGCTACTCCTGATCCATGAGTCAGGATGCCTCTGGTTTTTACCTTCCAAAACTGTCCTTCACCATTTGGTACTTGGATTGGCACTGGAGCTTGTAATTAGGTCCCAAATGTGCCACCACATCAGTGCTGACTACAAGGGATTACACAGAGGTAAAGACTTTAAGAGCCCGTGTGATGTGAAGTCTGAACACCATCCATCGCCTTCTGGAGTGCTAAATATACCCATATTTTACTATTTACTTGTCTGCTTAGCTATCTCAGGAGCAGTCTGTGGCAGTCCCTAAAGAAGGCACTTTGCTGTCTATATATAATGTGCTTAGCAATTTTTGCCACTGAAGTTGCACAGATATATTCCACACGGAGCTCTTCATCCTTATAAACTTCAACATGGGAAAAATCGACGCTCCACTTATCTTCCCAGGTTCTTAGAAAGGGATGCTGGCAGGCAGGATGAGTGTCCTAACGCCTCCAAGCCTGCAATTCCTGTAAACTGCCAATTTTAACCCTGTTAAGAATATGACATGACAAATAAGTGATACAGGCAGCCACTGGAAATTTCCCTGCCTTCCACCTACTGCAATAGATTTTGTGGTTTACTCTCCATTTGCACAGAATGCAGATGGACATACAGTCCCTCAGCAAAGAAATCAAGATTATTTGTGTAAGCCAGGTAAGGCTGCAAGATCAGGTGTTGAGATTTTCCCCCAACGCTAAAGATTCTGGAAACACAAGCAGCTCATGTGGCTAAAGACAATCCCTGAGACTGCTTCAAGCCTCAGCTGTGAAAAAACCAAGGCAGAATCAAAGAGGTGCTGAGATAAATGATGGGAGCGTGGCCCTTGCCTGCTTGCACTCTGCCAGATGGGCCCTGTAATGGCATTTGAAATCCATGAAAAGCACAACGGGCTCAGCCAAGCTGTGCCCGAGGCTGGAAATGCAGCCAGAAAATTCCCCAGCCTGGTGCTGATCCAAGCACTCCACTGCCATTTACCACCTGCATCTGCCGGGGTGGGGCTATTTTGGAAGGGAGTGGGTTTGAAATGTACAGATTTGTTGCTAAAACACCCTCTTTCTTCACTGAGCCGTGTTGTGAGGAGATAAAAATAGCCTGTTGGGGAGAGCAGACTAACTGTGGAGGCATCCCAAAAATATCCTGTGTGAAGGGAAAGGTGTGAATGCATGTTCTTAAAAAGGAATCTGTGCCTTACGCTTTACTCTGCTTCCACTACACAGCCATATGTTGGCTGCTGGGTTCTATTAATAAGCTCAGATATTTACATTAATGTCCCACTTGGTGTCTGGCTGAGCACAACTTTGGGTTCAGAAATCCTTGATGCTGGTACCTCCAACTGATAGGAATGCTCAGGTGTCAGCTCTGCCAGAAAGGGAATTTGATGGAGTCTCCTGCATTAGGAACACACTGATCCCATGCAATTCATGGAGAGGAAGGAGGGAGGGGCTTCTCTGTGCCTCTAAAGGACTCTAATCCCTCACTAATACATGGGAATTTTTGTCCTAAAGGCACAGAAAACTCATACAGAACTTGCAGCTGGCCCTGGACACCTCACATTCAGAACAGCAAACCTGGATTTGATATTTAGGCTCAACCCTTGTGGCCTGCCATTTGTTGTTCCATTCACAGCCACACTTTTCATTCCTTACTTGATGCTCAGCCTCTATTTCCTGGTCATACATAAACTTCCCAGAATATTTTGGACTTGATGGCTACAAAAAAAAATGCATGGAGAGGGAGAATGGCTCATTATGAGCTCTCCCCCCAAAAGAGTTTTTTCTTTTTCTATACTCCCCGCTCCCTTCACTTTTCTTGTATTTCAGTGTTATTTTTAACATCATTAACAGCTCTGCTCCCTCATCCCTGATGGGGCCAACCCCTGGGACACCCCAGGAGCTCTCTGCCCCCATTAACTCTGCGCCCACACAAACCAGCCCAAGCACAGGGGCTGAGCTTTAGTGCTCTTCAAGCATTCACTTCCTTGTAATAATTTTCATGTTCAATCCTGTAAGAGCTCCAATAATTTTCCACTCATTTGCAGGAATTACAATATCCCCTTTCTCTTTCACTGAAACAGAGCTGGTTGTTGAGGGCTGCCATTCAGGGCAGCCCACAGAAAACCCTACAATAGATTAAGCCCCAAAGTAAAGAGCATTCAAACATCCATTGTACCCCAGCCAGCACAGAGCTGATCACTAAATTGTGGCTTTTGCACAAAACACTCCCAGACATTAAAGCTGCCTTTGCTTGTGGAGGGTTTATTTTGTTTGTTTTTTTAAACCAGCTTTCTGAAGAAAATTTTCACCTGAAAGCAAAGTGTGGAGACTTGATTACAGTTCAGACCCTTAAAACTTTCTGATTTTTCTATTTGAGCTTTCACTCTCAAAAATAAGGGGAAAACTTCCAGATAGCAGAATGAAAACAAAAATTCATTGTAAATCTGGCTCTCTGACCAAAAACCACAGCGGAAAATGTTCAAACAGCCCTTAAGGAAACCATTCAGCAAAAGCCTGGGTGTCCACTGGTCTGACCCTGCAGTGTTGGTGATGAATAAAGAGGAGAAAATGGGCAGATGCCTTGTTGGACACTGTGGTGCCACTGCCTCCAGCAAGAGTTTTACATTTGGATTTACAGCAAACCCCCCAAAATGCTGCATTGCTCACCCAGTGGCTCTTGGTTTAGCAGTCCAGGATGGGCAGTGGTGCCAGCAGGGGCATTCCCTAGGGAATATATCCAGCAGCACTCCTAAATCCCTGGCAGTGCCAGGCCCAGAGTTTGTGGGTCTGACCCACCAAGGTACCTGCAAAGCCCCCTGAGGATCAGCTCTGTGACTGCAGCTGCTCTGAGCACACTGACAGGAACAACAGGGCAATTTATCCTTGATAAAATTACAATTTATTTTATTTTGTTTTGTTCCCTGAAGGAGATTAGTGCCTTCTTGAGTTCAGGAAGATTATTGAACCCTGAAAACTCAGTGTATGTGAGGCTTGCTGGGAAAGCACCTCTGGTATATTCATACAGTCCACTGAAACACAGGCTGGCAGCACATTAAATTGCTTCTCCATGAAAGCTCTTCTCCCACTGAGTCTGCTAATTGTCTGTGCTTTTAAAAGTTATTATTGAATTTAGAGTTGGCTAGAGATGCTAATTTAATCACCCCCCAGACTCCAAAGCAGGTACTGGATAAGCACCACCAGCAGAAGCCTCCCTGCACCGTTCATTAATCAGGGCTTTGAGAGACCAACCCCCACGAAAAGCAAAGCCCAGCCAGTCCATCCCTGACCCCTGACACTGCCACCACAACCCAGCCATGGCAGGAGCCCAGCCACCCCTCCTGAGAGCCTCAGGGACCCCAGCACTGCACCTCCAGTGCTCCTGGGCACGCAGATGTGCCCTCAAAGCACTGCCAGTCCCCACCTGGGCACAGATATTGGTACTGGGCCATCTGCACAGGAGGCACTACCACTCCCCATCACAGAGGAGCTGCCATCTGTCCCACCTGTGCCACCCCTACTTGGGTTTCCAAGGATAAACCACTGTTTCTTCACCCTTTTAGAAGGATTTTTCCTTAGCAATGTAGTGCCCAGCACACCCCATTCCCCCTGCCCAGTCCAGTGACACCAATTGGGAGCTGCTGCTCCTGTTGTGCTGTGCACAGTGGCAAGAGCTGGCTGTGAATCCTCACCCAGAACCTCTGCTCTCTCCCCAAGAGCTCAGCATTTAGTGTCAACCTTCAGTGTTCAACTTCCAGGCTGAAAACACATCCCACAAGATCACTTCCAGACTCTGAGCCAAGCTTTGGGAATCCCAAAGCAGCCCTGGGCTCTCCCTGCCTCTCCCACTCTGATCTGTCCTCTGGAGCTGCTCTTTCAGAGCTCAGAGATGCTTGAACAAGGCACATCCCACCAAAGCAACAAGTCCTTCTCCTTCAACAAGGCTCTCAGTCTTATTCCCAGGTGTTCATTCCAGTGCATCTCCTGCCTGCTTCGACATTCCAGCTGGAACTGCATGCCAGAACATCTAGAACACTCATAAACTGATATGGTAGGAAGGAAAAAAAGCTTTCTTTGTCCATGAAAGTTGCCTGAATGTCTTTGAGACAATGAAACAGCAGGACAAATACCTCCAAATGCAAGCACTTCCCCAATTTCAAAAAACTGGAGTCTTCAAAAAACAAATGCATGTGGCACTTGAGGACATGGACTAGTGGTGAGCGTGGTGGGGCTGGGTGATGGCTGGACTGATCTTAAGATCTCCCCAACCTCAGCAGTTCTGTAATTTTATGATTTGTCTGATTCTATCCACACCCTGTGCCCCCTCTACATTCCAAAAAACCAAGGCAGTGATACATCCTCACACAGAAAGGAAAGCAGCTAAACAAAGGAATACATGCAGCATTTCCCCCTGCCAGTCACATCTCTCATCTACCCACCCTGAGCCAAGTTCAACACCTTTTATTTTTTATATCAAATAATTAATTCAACCACACTGAGTAGAAATTAAAATGACACATAAAACATGAAAGCCATCAAATGCTTTCCAAATATCCTTTTGCCCTCTCACCTTGCATCTCGTTCAGTGTCTGGTGTATGGATTGAGCCCATCTCTCTGTGCTCAGCACTGAACTCAGACTGGCAGCTCCTCGCAGCAAGCACAGGGGCATTTTTCAACAGCCATTTAGCCAGCTGGCTTTGCTATTCACAGCAGTATGACCAATCCACTAAAGCAGACTTCAAAGTATCCAACACTTAAAATCAAACAGAGGCTTCAGGAGCGTTGGGTTTGGGGCCTGGGTGGTAAATGTTAACACGAAAGCTGACAATACACTTCAATTACTGCTATGTGATGCTAAATTGCCAACATCAAGAGAAGCAGTGCCAGCACAAGTGCAAGGAAATAATTAGCATTTAATATTTCATCAAAACGTTGAATTTTTAAACACTGGAGTTGTCAGGGTTTGGGGTTTTTTTTCATTATTATTATTAGTTTTAATTATTTAGCTGGTTTTACAGAGTCCTTGAGAATTGATCCCAGTGCCTCAGGTGGCTCCAATGCCAACTGCTCACCAAGGGATGCCACACACTGTGTTTTTCAAGGTGCCAGCTATCAGGGAGCTGTTTAATTAAAACCTCTGCTCCTGACTGCCACTCATGATTCATTCATGAGGAGAAGCACCTTCCTGGGAGCTCATACACTCCTGGGAGCAGCCCAGCCCTTCTTCAGGCAGCAAGGACGGGTCTGTCCCACACCTGCCTTGGGTTTGGTGCTCTCTGCACGCAGGTGGGAGTTCCCTGAACATGCCCTGAGCACTCCAGCACTGCTGGAGCACAGACACATCCTGATGGAGCCCATGGCCAGCCCAGGTGCAGATTCATGGCCAGGCTGTGCTGCTCCAGTGCTGCTGCTCCAGCCCCACTGCTCCCTCTGCACCCAGGGCAGCCCCAGCACAGCCCATCGGCTCTGGGGCAGGGAAGTCTCACATCAGCCCTCGCTTTCCTTCCCTCAACCCCAGCACAACACATCCCCACTTCCACATGGAGTCCTTCCCTCGTCCCCAAGAGCCTGAGGGATGTACAACACATCCCCACTTCCACATGGAGTCCTTCCCTCGTCCCCAAGAGCCTGAGGGATGTAAAGTACTGCTCACTCCCCTCTCTCCCCAGCAACGTCACAGCTCTGGGAGAACAGCAGAGTTCATTTTGACCTGGGTCTGGCTGACAAAAAGGCTTTTTATAACTGTGACGTGCACATGCAGCAGGAGCACGCTCACCTGCCAGGTCCCACTCAGAGCCTGCAGTGGCAGTGAGCAGGATCAGCCCTTCCCTGGCATCAGAGCATGGATGTCACTCAGGGAATAAATAAACCCCAACCTCTGCAACCCATTCCCCCTCTCACTTTCCTGTCTCTAATCTGCCCTTTAGCACACAAACACAATGGCACGGGAGCATTAGGACAAGACAAGCTGGCAAATCCTGGATAAATATCCTGCCAAAATTCTGACTTTTAGCACCAAGCCTTGACTAAAAGCATCTCAGGAGCGGCTTCTGTGCAGCAGGACGAACCAAGAGCGTTCCATGACTATCTGTACCGGGCTGGGGATGGCACGGGAGGTGCCTCCCAAACAGTCTGTTGCTAGGATTAAACACAGTGCTCAACAGTTTTAATCCCTCTCATGCTGCCACTTCCACAAGCAGCGATTTCAATGGCTCCCCACACCAAGAGCTGGCGATGCAAGAGCTTGTGAGGGTTTTCAGAGCTCCGAGCAGCCAGCAGTTCACCTGGAAACCAGGACATTCAATCGGATTCTTGTTTTCCCAGCTTCTAAGAAATGGATGGGGGAGCTAATATTAGCTCTTCCAGGAATAGTTAGGTGGCTAAAAAGAGAACAAAGGTGATAAAACAGCCTGTCTGTGCAGCTGCAGGTTTTATTCCTGCAGCCTGTCTGTTAGCTTCAAGAGCCTTCAGCTGTCACTTGCTGGAGGGCATGGACAGAGCATTGGGTCAGCCCTGTGACACCCACGGGCAGAGGGGACAGCAGTGATGTGACACCCATGGGCACAGGGGACAGCAGTGATGTGACACCCACGGGCACAGGGGACAGCAGTGATGCACACCAGCCAAAGCTGATCACACTGCTGGGTTTGGGCCTTCTCCAAATAGATGTAGATAAGGAAGGAAGAACCTCTGGCCAGCTCAAGTGGCTCTTCCTCACTCACCTCGTTACTGATCACACATCACTGCAGGCCCAGGCAGGGAGCAACGGGGTGAAACTCTCTGTGCTCCCCTGGAAGCCCTCACTGCAAAACCCCCACAGGTTTCAGGGAACTGAACAGGGATTTGCAGATTCTCTGCTACCCAAAGAGACAAAGGTGGGCTTGACCCAAAGCCCAGCAGCCCACACAGCTGCAGTGGAACCCTGAGCTCCTGTGTCATCTCTGGCCACAACATCTCTGGTGTTTGGCTCCTGCTGTCCTCTTTTCCTCATTTCTGGTCTCACCACGCAGTCCTGAACATGGCATCCCTGGGATGAAATTACTGCCACCCTTTCTGTGCACCCATGTCTTTAATTTTTGAACTATAAATCACCTGATGGCTCAGGGTTCACTCTTGGTTCACCTTGGCCAGGAAAGGGAAAGACCCACAGCACATGGAAATGAAGTGGGTTAACTTGCCTTGCAAAAGCACTGCCACAATGAGGTGAGAGCATCAAAAACCATGAGTTAAAATTCCTCCTGGATGTTTCATTTTCAAGGAGCTGGATAAGAGCAGGGAACTGCATAATTGCATAATTTGCTTCCATTTTCATGACTGCATTCTGCCTTTTTGGGCCACCACCAGGCCTGGCTATAATGCTTTGCAAATTACACAGAAATAGTCACAAAGTGTACTGAAGTACTAAAGGACTTTATTTCCCTCTTTCTCAGAAACAAAAGTTGGAATGATGAACCTGGAAGCTTTTTCTAACCTTAATGATTCCATGACAGGCTTGACACATTTTGGCCTTATTAAGCACATCCTGAATGTGCCTCCATGGATGACTATAATTACAAGAATTTAGGAGGGTGCTTTGTTTTATCAGCTAAAAAAACCAGAGAGCCAGAGGAAATGGAAAATGAAAGACCACTAGACACAAAAATGTTTTCCAGGAACCACATGGAGAGAGTGTGAGGAGTGGCTGTTCATGGAAAGGGATGACACTAACAGTGACAAAAACAGTCACTAACCAAAGGACATCCAACAGGGGTATGAGGAAGGTTTGGGGATCCCATTATATGGGACGTGTGCTCTTGGCTTGGCACACAGGTAGGATCTGTCCCCTTGTCTGCAAAGCCCTGCTCCATCCTAGATCCATGGCCATATCCTAGATCCAGGGCCATATNCATCTGCAGAGCCCTGCTCTATCCTAGATCCATGGCCATATC
>VWYP01003314.1:259-41067 GCA_013400435.1 Pycnonotus jocosus
TGCCAGGCTCCGTAGTGCTGGGGCCTAGCATTAATGGGCTTATGGTGGCGGCTAGGTTTAGGGCTGCTGGGCTCAGGTGCTCTGGGGCCTAGGGTTACTGGGCTCTTGGGGGTGGTTAGGGTTATGGCTGCTGGACTCTGGGGTGCCAAGGTCTAGGGTTAGTGGGCTCTTGGGGGCGGCTAGGTTTAGGGTTCCCAGGCTCAGGTGCTTCGGGGCCTAGGGTTACTGGGCTCGTGGGCGGCTGGGCTCCGGGGCGCTTGGGCCTAGCGTTACTGGGCTTGCGGGGGTGGGTACGGTTAGGGCTGCCAGGCTCCGGGACCTAGGGTTACTGGGCTTGTGGAGGCAGCCAGGGTTAGGGCCGCCAGGCTCAGAGGCGTTGGGACCTTGGGTTACTGGGCTCTTGGGGGCGGCTAGGGTTAGGGNGGGCCGCCAGGCTCAGAGGCGTTGGGACGTTGGGTTACTGGGCTCTTGGGGGCGGCTAGGGTTAGGGCTGCCGGGCTCCTGGGCTCAGGGGCCTAGCATTACTAGGCTTGTGGGGGTGGCTAAGGTTAGGGTGCCAGACTCCGGGGCTTAGGGTTACTAGGCTCTTGTGGGCAGCTAGGGTTAGGTGGCTGTGCTCCGGGGCACCAGGGCCTAGGGTTACTGGGGTCTTGGGGGCAGTTAGGGTTATGGCTGCTGGGCTCAGGGGCGCCAGGGCCTTGGGTTAGTGGGCTCTTAGGGGCGGCTAGGTTTAGGGTTTCCAGGCTCAGGTGCTCGGGGCCTAGGTTTACTGGGCTTGTGGAGGCTGGCTAGGATTAGGGCTGCCGGGCTCCGGGATGCGGGGGCCTAGGGTTACTGGGCTCTTGAGGGTGGCTAGGTTTAGCGCTGCCAGGCTCAGTTTCTCCGGGGCCTAGGGTTACTGGGCTCGTGGGGGCAGGTAGGGTTAGGGCTGCCGGGATCCGGGGCACCGGGGCCTAAGGTTACTGGGCTTGTAGGGCCGGCTAGGGTTAGGGCTGCTGGGCTCCGGAGCCTAGGGTTAATGGGCTCGTGGTGGCGGCTAGGGTTAGGGCTGCGGGCTCAGGTGCTCCTATGCCTAGGGTTTCTGGGCTCGTGGGTGCGGCTAGTCCAGACTTTCCTCACTTCTTTGTGTGTCATCATCTCCCTTATCTCATAATTTAAAATACTTTTGGTCACTTTGTTCTGCTCTCCATAGCCATGTAGACAGCCTATCATTAGTTCTTGCTGCTTTGCTTAGTGCAGTTTATGAAGCACACTTTGCATTATATGTGCAAAGTGAAGGCAAAATGTTTGATTTTTTTTCTCTTATATGACTATTGCCCTTTGAACTTGCACATGTTGTCATCACATGAATGCAGCCATTGAGTGCACAAAGGGAATAAGCCACTACATACATGTTTTGAACTCCCTAGAATGATGTTATTCTTGAGAAAAAGTTTTGCTGACAAAGTTAAATAAACACTCACCTGAAATACCAGCCGTTGCAATGTAGGAAGAACAAAATAATTTTCTAGGAAATTAGTATTTTCCTCAGGATCTTTTCAGCAACCATTGTAAAGCTTGTCCAAAAGGGTTCTATAAACATTTTTTTATCAAATAAACCAGTGGCTATAGCTCTCTTGATGTTTGGGGTGAGGGGACACATATCTACTTAGTTGGCAACTTATTTTTAGTATCACCCATAAAATAAGTAATGAATTGTACATCAGAAAGACCAACTTACAAAACCTGGAAGAAAGATAATATCACAATCTCTGTGGGAGGATTTCTTGTGTATATTGGTTATTTTAGTTGTGCTGGCGAACAAAGAGATAAACATGTCAGGATTCATCAGAAAGTCAGCATTTATCTTTAAAAAATATACAATACAACACTCAGCACATCAAATCTGCTGGAATTTTATTTCATAATATTAAACTTTTGCAGAATCTGCTGCTTTATTGTTCTGTTGTTCTGACAGGAATTGACATAGCTGTCCGAGAGGGATCTTGTGCATTTAGTGGGTACTCAACACGTCTGATGTAAGCAGACTTTCATAAGGTTTGGTACAGACTTGGTGTCATTTACAGCAAATCCCAGCAGCTTTATTACTGCCTCAATTTGCTTTATGTCCTGTCAGCTTTATTGTTTGGTATTCAACTCTCCCATGTGTTCTGTTGAATCTGCAACTTGTCCTGTGGTGGACAGTGATAGGAGCTGGCAAGTTTCAATAAGGACTATTAAGGCTGATATTTCCTTCAAGGAACATAGCACAGGGTAAGCTGCTGTTGACCACTTTCTAATAATCCAAAATTATTTTTCTGTACGTTTCAAAGACAGGTCTTTGTTATCAACTTGTCATCTGTCCTTGCTGACGCATGTGACAAGCTTCACCATGCAGGCAAAGCCAGTGATGGCACTAGAACCGCTTATGTCTCTAAAGTTGGGATTAAGCACTTTAGTTACCTAAATGATGCTTTTCTCCCAGTTTTCATCAAAGATAAGCACAATGAAACGTTGTACAGGAAAAAAAATAAAAGGAGATTAATCTCCACCTTATCCCTAGGTCTACTTGCTTCCATTGACCCAGGAAGACTCAGTAACTCTTGGTAATGCACATTTCTCCAAGAGCTCACCATCCTCACAAATCTGAATGCTCTTTTAGAGGAGGCCTATATAATTATTTCTGCTTTACAGCTGTCAAAGCTAAGCTGTAGGAAAGGCAAAGCAATTTTTCAAATCACAGTGCAGCCGTGTCTGTCCATGCCAAACCATGCATTCTAATATGGCCAATCCGTCCATCACGTAGGATGTCTTCCCTTTTGAGAGCTTTTCCTTTCATCTTCAGTGGCCCCCACTGAAGAATGCAATTTTGGGAATAGCTTATGAAGCATTGTAATAACTGGAATAAAAACAAGTTATAAAGATAAATTTAATTAAAATTCTTGTATGTAAGAAATGTATGTTTAAGTATATTTTAATGAAAAAACCACAGTCCTTTCACTACTTGCTATAGAAGGAACACAGGATTGTGCTTATTAAGTGAAGTCTGCTCTAATTTTGTGAGTTTACGGCCAACTAAATCAGTTGATAATAGGAATTAATTCCAAAAGGGCTGTTCTTGCTCTCTATTTCTTTCACAAGCATGCTAGCCCCATCTTTTATATAACTCTAGTGATAATACTCCTGTAAGATCTGTAATTCACTAACTGATCCAAAAGAAAACTACTTTTTTTCATGGTTCATTTTCTGAGCTAGCTTTCAGGCAGATCAGCAAATCTGGCCAATTCATTCAATATTCTGAGATAGGCAGAAATTAAAAATTAAGATGCACCATGAATTTCCTGCCGGCTGATTCTTGTATTCTCCAGCAATTACCAACATAATGCCTTTGGGGGGTGGGGGGAAAGAAAGATATGGGGGTAGGAAGAGAGGCTGTTATAAATCTCCCTCCACCCTTAGAGGATGATCCATCAGCCTGTAGGAGAGGTGCACTTTGCTCTCACTCTGTGACACAACGCATGGGCAAAATCACAAAGGGTAGTCAAGAAAATATGCATTAAGCTGCCACTTAAGTAGCAAAACATCTGATCACAGAGCAAAACCAGCAATTGCAGTGTACAGAGATGCTTTCTGCTGGGCACTTAGTGCAAATGAAAAGGATGAAGATAGGTATGATAATGACAGACTTAGACAGATGAATCTGCATTAAAGGGCCTTACTTTCAGGTTCAGATACTCTGGTGTGTTATTATCCTACAAAATAGCCTTTTTCACGAAACTTTCCACATATTGCTCAGTTCTACTCCTGAAAAGATAATGAATGTAATATAATGCATACTGAGTAGCACAAACAGCATTAGAAGGTATTAGGCAAAAACATTGATGATGGTCTCTTCTTGGATAAGAATTCACTGTCAAAAGAACTTATAGTCTTCAGTAGAGGAAAACATTGATCTGCCACTTCAGCATGCTGCAGGTCAAGGGGAAGAGTTACAGACAGAAACAAATGATCAGGCAAATAATTTTATTGTAGAAATGGATTATTATATCTGACATGGTTGTTTTGTTCTTAGCTGTGCTGCTGCACACCACTAACATTTCCTGATGTTATTTTAGCATTTCTTGTTTGTTATATACTTATGATTTTATATTGTGCCATTTAACATATATTTACTCCTATGAATACATGCGCTTTTGAGATTTCTTTCTATTGTGCTTCTAGTGTATTGGAGGATTCTCCTTTTGCCATTGCATTATTTGAAAAATGCACAACTTGGATATTTCAAAGCTGTACTATTATGATAAAATAAATACTACTGTTACCCATGAGTTTTCAGATGATACAAAAAATGATGAATACCTCTTTCCATCTAACACCTGCACAAAAAGTATCTAATATCTTTAAAGAGAAAAAATATCTCCACTTTTTTCTTACATGGAAAGATTTAAAAAAAACCTCACAATACTGATATATTTTTATCCCATGAAACAGTAGAGTGCTCTTATCTCCTGTCTACTGATGAACTGAGGAACGAAGACTAAAACAAAATGAAAATTATGTATTGGGTATTCTGTGGTATTTACCAAGAAGTTCATGTGCCATTTAAAACATTAGGCACAAATTTACAGGTCCCATAACTTAAACCACCTTTTGCTAAAAGGCTTATTCAAAGTTTAAAAGGAAGTCTGCAGAAGTAGAAGAAATTTAATCTAGAGCTCATAAATGCCAAGGTGTTGGTTTTTATATGATACCAGTGTTTCCAGTAAGAGCAGCTAGAGGGTGGGGAACAGTTGTGTCAGCAGAGGATCTCTGTACTGAAGAGATGCCCCTAAGATGATTTAACTCAGGGTTGTGATAACCGGATCTTCTTTGGAAGCTCAGGGATTCAAAGCTGGCCACATGCAGCATCTCCCAGACAAGTTAATGAGACCCTTGGCAAGCCCCTTCAGGAACAGCCCTCCTGAAACAGTGTTCAGTGTTAGTTCCAAAACACAGAGATTGCACCCTTAGGGAGGTTTCATACAAAATGCTAAATGTGTGAGTGAGTGCTCAAAGGCAGGCAGACAGGAAGAGCAGTTATAAGGTCATACAGTAATACAGAAGGGGTTAGGTTGGAAAGAAACTTTAAAGATCATCTCATTCCAACTCCCCTGCCATGGCCAGAGACATCTTTTACTAGATTGGGTTGCTTGGAGCCCCATCCAGCCTGGCCTTGAACTCTTCCAGGGATGGGGCATTTGCAGCTTCTTTGTATAACCTGGTTCTGTGCTTTACTATTCATACAACAACGAAGTTCTTCCTTATATTTAGTCTAAATCCATCATCTTTCAGTTTAAAACTGTTGAATTCTGTCCTGCCTTGGGTGGGACTTCATTCCCCAAGTGTCTTCCATTCTGTCTACTTCAAAGCTGTGGGAAGAGCAATTCTCAGTGAAAAATAATCTTCTCCGTGTCCCCTGCCACCAATTCTCCTGTCTCACTTACTGCTACAGTGAAGTTTCTATTGTCTTGCTTTTTCTGGCTAATCTACCTGTAGAAATCCTTCTTACTATTCTTAACATTTCTTACCAAATTTAACTTCAGCTGTGCCTTATCAATGCTGACCCCACCCTTTACAGTCTCAGGCAGTTATTCCTATGTTCTTCACAGAACTCAAGTCTCTACTTTTGCTGTTTAAGCATTTCCCTCCTGTGTTTCAGCCTGACCAGGTGGTCCTCACTTGGCCATGCCGGCCTCCTGCCCTCCCTGACCAACTTCGTGAACATGGGAATTGAGAGCTCTTCTTGTGCTTTAAGGAAAATAACAACAAAGGGTTACCAGCTTTGTTTCTCTTCTCTGCCCCTCAGGAAAGTTTCCCAGGGAGTCCAATCCACTAGTTCTTTAAAAAACTAAAAGTTACTTTCTTAATGTTCAGGTTGTGTCTACACTTTTTGCCTAGTCTATATCCCTTGAGATCATGAATTCCACCAAGGCTTTATCTCTCCACTGTCATAAGACAGAGTTGGCTTAGGAAAGCAAATCTTTTTTGTGGCTGTTCTAGAGAGGTTTCTATAAACTTGAACCCAACCATAATTATGCAAAACAGCCAGACAGATTCTTCTGATAAAAAGCTATACACTAATTAATTACGTAGCATTAGGGAGGTATTGAATGTATTTTCTTCCTTGGGGACAAAATATTTATTCAATCTTCTGCAATCTGACACATTTGCAAAAGTTCACATAAAGACTAAATGTCACATTATAGGAGGAGACAATTCTTCTGGGAAAAAGCTGGACACAGTTCTTTTTGACTCTCACTGACACAGAAACATCTCAGGAATCCTTTCTTGCATGCATTTTATCTCTGTCAGTCAAGAAAAGGTGACATCACCCCTGAATTCAGGGGTGTTGATCCTCTCAAGATCAACATAGTGTGCCATCAGCTTTATCTCAAACACCACTCAGAAGCACAGTCCTGTGGGGAGGGGCAGCACAGGGTGATGTGGAGACACACATGAGTTGCACTGAAGAAAGAACAAAGACAAAACCTTTGCCACCACATGTTCAAATTGCTTAAACTGTGTGGTCAGTTTAACATTCTTTCATGTGGCACATCCTCTGCCCTCTAAAAACATTTACCCATACCATTAAAATCTCTGCTTTTCCAGGCTCCAGATAAATTCTCTCCAGAGTTGCTGATCTGCTTTATATCTTGTAGTTTTGATTCCTTCTAAAAAAACTTTATAACTTATTTTTTTTTAGTCATAGATAAGTTATCACATTACTTTTTTAGTGCCTTGAGAACTGGTAAAAGACTTCACTAAAGAAATTTCATAAGCCTTTTACAGAAAATTGTAATTATATCTCTCTTGAGCTCTGCAGTACTTCATTAACATGTACAAGGCATGGGAATCACCTGTCTTTTTCAAATGATGTCAAATCTTTTCATCACATTCTAATAAATTGAAGTATTAAATTCAAGTGACCACTGAGCTCTATTTACTTACACATTTCCCACACATAAAATAGATCAGAAAACCAGGGACACTGGTATGGAAAACACTTGATTTAATTCACCTTGGGAAGCACAAAAGAAAATCTGACACAAGTAAATGTTCCTTCATTTGTGTTCTTAATGCAGACAATAAGAAATCTAGAAGAGAAGCAGACAAATATATACAAAAATTGAAGGAGAGAAGGAACACAGTGAAGTAAATGGTCTCACCATGTGTTGTCTTATTTCTTAAGATGAAAATAGTTATTTATATTCTCTTTTGCTTCTTATTTTCTTAGTTGTATTTCATCAATACCTTAGATTAATGTAATAATAGTTCTTTCACATTAAGGATTACAATTTGCTACTCCTCCTGGGCCAAGCTGGTGAATCTTCAATATTTTCTATGACTAAATTGTCACCTATAAATCCTTTATTTCTTATTAATAAGTTGCATCTTTGTTTTCCTTCATTTATAGTTTTATATCTCATCTGTGTCTCCATTAGTGAGAGATAGAGAGCACTTTTCGTAATTCAGGCGTACATGTTGGAATTCTGCTCTGTAATTGTGCCTAGGTGTCTTGTGACAAATGCATGAACAACTTGGAGGGGAAAAAAAGGACAAAATAGAAATATTTTCCCAAGCATAGAGAGGTGCTTGCAAAAGGGTCATGTTCCAAGGACTCAGTGAAGCCTGGTGGGGATTTGCTTCAGCAAAAGGCAGTGAAACCTTGTCACGTTAATCTGGTGTTCACAATGACAATGCCCTGAGAGGAAGGATTTATTGGTTCCCTCACCTGCTCCTCTTTGTGTACCTGTAGCATTTTAAGGGAACAAGTTACCAGCTCCTCCCAGCCCTCCACAGTGCTGCACAGCCATGGCGACACTGTGCCAGCAGGGAGATCTTCCATCACAAACCACACAGGCTGGGGCAGGCAGGAGGGCCTGTGGTTGTCCCCAAATTGTCACCCAACATCTGACATTACAGAGAACGGCTTTTAGCCAGTTTAGATATTTACTTGTCCACAAATGTAGGGGGTTTTATCTTCTTTTCTGTTAGAGCCAGGATTAAATGCTCGAGGGACAGATTTCGTGTTTGACCTCAGGTATGTGTAGTACAGTCTCACAAGTTGTGAGTTCTTGCTAACAAAATAGAAAATGTCTCTATCACTCTACAAACTCTATTAAGAACAAACTGTCCAATTATGAAACAACACCTAAATTATTTTTACTTTTAACCACCCTTGGTCCACAATGCGGATTTTTCTACCCAATTACAAGATACCACCCAAACCCATGAAGAAGAAGTTGAAGAAGAAGAAGTTGAAAAAGAAGAACTTAGCCTGTGCCCTGAATCCTCCATCTTGCTTTATATATATTACTATAGTCTAAAACCTTAAACTCTAAGCTTTCCACCATGTGATATTACACACTTTTATTCAATTTACACACCCATAATCCCAGTGCTGTCACTCAAATTTGGGTGCCTTCTCCATGGCCTCAGGTCAAATGCAATCTTTTCTTGTTGGTCAGTGCCTCTCAGCGCAGAAAGTCTAAAATTCTCAGTGCCCAGGGTTCCAGTACACAAACACAATTGTTGGTTTTCATTTACACTGAGCTCATAAAAGACCCTAAAAATAAGGACATGTTAAAATATGCACAGAAATGGGGATTTGAAATGCACCAAAATCTAGCAATGTTTGAATAGAGCATTTTGGCTCAGTGTGTATAATGAGAAACACTGGCCAAAAACTCATTCACTCCAGATTCCAGTTACATCCTCTGACTTGCTGTCATCAGGCAAGCAATGGCAAAGTAAAATCTAGTAAAATGCATTATATATTTTCAGTTAATTTCTCAGTCCAAAAGAAAAAGTTGGAGTATCAGTATGAAACCCCTGTATCTTGAAAGACTGGTTATTATGTACAAACCTCCTGGCTGTATCCAATGTTTTCATGCACAATCTTTCTTATTAATATAATTAACTATATATTAAATGAGAGATTCATTCAGGTGCCTTGATCCTTTTCTAAGACTCTTTTTATAAATGTTAAAAAATGTTTCCTAGTGTTCTCTTTGGTCTTAAGTACAAAACGTTCCTACAGAATGTAGCTTAAATGAAATGAGACAATAATAAAAAGGTGTCAGTGAGGCTGCAAGCAAATTATATTTAGGACAATTGGCACTGCTATTGTTTATGTGGTGTGATAACAATAGCTTCTGCAACTGAAAAAAAAAGAAACAAAACTCCCAACCAAAACCTAGGCCAGAGCTTCCAAACAAAACATTTCAACTATTGATGGACTAAGCACCAGCTTGTTACTAATTGGATGTGTGTTCCACATAAACACAGAGATATTTTGTGTGCCAATATGACAATTTTCAGGGTGAAAAAATGCTAAACCAATGCAAAAGCTGAGTGTTCTGCTCCAAACCCTGTATTTTGAGATATTTCCAACACTTCCCATAAAAAAACCAGCACTTTCTCTTGGCAAGAGTTCAGTAAAACGTAGTGATGATTTTGGTCTATTTAGAACAGGAGGGAAAGGATGTGCAATTAAAGAGAGGCAGGATCTAGCAAATAATACAACACAAGCAGAAAAATTCTTGCTGCCTGGTAAAAGGCTTAGACTGCACAATGGAATGTCTTTACATTTAAATATGTAATATATATTTATTTTTGTGTTCTCTTTAAAGTGAAACTCACGCTGTAGCTTTGGTAGGGCCACAAAACAGGAAAAGCTGAAATTAGTCCAATTCATTCTGCCCTTGGGAATCTGATCTGAAGTGACAAAGAATAATATCCAACTGTTTTTCCATTTTAGATCATTCACGCAGCAAATCAATAATTAGCTCTTAATGACACCAATGGAGTTTCTTCAGGAGCCACAGACAGATGAGGTGCTCACTCTCATTCTGGAACTGCTCGTCAGCTCTCATCCTTTCAGCCCATTCCTGGGCCCAGCCCTCAGTAGCTGGCAGAATAGATAAATCCTGCTGTTCTCCAGTGCTCCTGACTTTGTCTTGCTCCCAAGAAGGCAAAGACCTTAGACCCATGTGCAGCTGCAGTTTGGATTCGTGGCTAAAACACTGCTGATGACTGCAGCAATCTGCCTCTGAGGCAGAGCAGCCAGGTTCATTGTTAACTGACAACTTAGAGCTGGATTACAGCAAAACAACAATAAATAAGTTATATAAAAATGAATTTTATTAGAACAACTGAACTGAGGAAAAAAAAAAAAACAACAACAGATTAGAAAAGAGGTGTATAGATGTTCTGGAGTGTATGATCACCCTAAGAGAGGAAAACTGGAAAGAGAAAAACAGAGAAAGAGAGATAGAAGAAGAGGGAGAAAGATGTCACCACTCATGGCTCCAGCAATGTGTGGATGATCAAGGTCCATGGTTATAATGTGCAGTCCTGGTTTGTCAGAGCTGGAGGCCCATGTACACATTTTTATGACTTCAGTTCTTCCAATATCTCTTCCAGGAGGTGTTCAGGGCATGGGCATTCTTCTTCCTGGAAGATTATGGAACTTGGGCAGTGTTGGTGAAGGGGTGAGTGTCTGTGTGTCTGTCTGTGCCTGGACAAGTTTTCTGAACAAAGTTTGTCAATAAACCTTTCTGAGGTTTGTGGCTGCACAGTGGTGGCTCATGGTGCAGGACAAAAACCAGAATGAAAAAAATCTGCTATGCTGCCTCTTCAGGATCCGTGGCAATGATGCTTTCTACTTTGGTTTGAAAATGGCTGGTTTAGGGCAAAATTTAGCCACTAGGTCTGAATGGTTCTCTACAATGACACAGCAGTGTTTTGGGTATTACTGACCAGAGCTTGCCCAATGGCAAGGGTTTTTTTTTTTTCCCCACCCTGCTCATGCAGGTAACAGGCTGGGGATGAGCATAAGACTCGGGCAGCTGACCCAAACTGTCCAAAGGTCTTTTCCATACCACATAACACCATGCTCAGCAATTAAACCTGGGGCAGAGGAAGAAGGGAATGACAGGTGGGCTTTTTTTTTTTTTTTTTAAACCCATCCTTCCCTTATTAAACCATCATTACCTCGACCCACAAGTTTTCTCACTGTTGTTCTTAATCTCTCCCCCATCCTGTGGGGAGGCGGGAGGGAGAGGGGAGTGATCAAGTGGCTGTGTGGGTTTGTGGCTGCTGGCCAAGGCCAGCCCACAGCAGACCTTTACTTCAGAGAAGTGAGGATTCACAATTCAAATAGAATCAAAACACAGCCAAATCCCCCATAGCCATGGGAGAGTGTGAAGAGATTGCATCATACTGAGAAACATGAAGGCACACAAGGTGTTGTGAGCAGTGTGAAACCATTGATCAGTCTTGCATGACTTATTTCAGCAAGACACTTTCTCAGTGAAAGGTGTTTGCTGAGACTTTTTCTCTATGATTCCAGTCCAAAGTTCATTAAAGGTAGTGGAAAGCTTCCAATTACCATGTTGCTGCCTTAAATTAATGTCTTATGGTACCAATACCACTTTCTTCTCAGCCAGAGGCAGGAAGATGTGAAATAATAAAATCACAAGAACCTTCTTCCTGTGGTGGACTGCAACTAATTATCAGAGGAGAAATGCATAGGCAGGCTAGGTAGTGGTCAAAAGGAGGGTGTCAAAAGTCTGAATTTGCCATCAAGTTTCTTTTCAGTTTAATTAGATTTGTAAGGCTTATGGGGCATTAAGCATTGAACCAGGTAGATCTGTAGGGTAAACAGATGTAGCGTTGTGAAATGGGAACTAACATTATCTACCAGATAATGAGATGTCCTTTAGTGTTTTTATTTAGACCACTGCATAAAACCAAGATATCTGCAGTGAAGATGCCAATAACTGAGTTTTCTGAAATATTTTTAGCAGCAAGGGAGGGAACTGGGGACATGTCATCCCAATGTAAACACCTGAAATAAATCAAATGCACCGTATCCATTCCTGCCTGTAAACGTTCAATAAGGAAACTAACCTGGATGTAGAAAAATACATTGTGCAAGTTTACTTAGGGAAAATGAATTCAGCCCTGGAGGCTCAATTCATTTGCCCACACAGAGACACTTAGTGCTGTTTGCTGTGCCTGAGGGGATCCCACAAGTCCAGATTCAGCTGTCACACCTGAAAGTCATGGTAGTGAGCAGTACTGTTGGATGCCTCATACACCCAGACACATTCCAAATGACACCAGCTGCCTGTGCTCAAGCAACTGAGACCTGATTTCCTGTAAGTCCATTGACAGCCATGAAAGGATTACTTCAGGCAAACTCTGTGGCAATGGGTTATGGCTCTA
Organism: Pycnonotus jocosus; assembly: GCA_013400435.1. Classification (NCBI taxonomy): domain Eukaryota; kingdom Metazoa; phylum Chordata; class Aves; order Passeriformes; family Pycnonotidae; genus Pycnonotus; species Pycnonotus jocosus. The sequence goes on from VWYP01003314.1 coordinate 12,509, forward strand.
AAATTATCTGTCTTGATACTATCACTATCCAGCTTCCTGATCACATCATCCACACACACAGAGCAGAGTGCCCTTAAATGGAGACAGTGCCCAAGGCAGTACAAATGACTAAAGCTTTCTTTTAAAGCTTCCTTTCAGTTCAGTTTCTCTGGAAATCTCCCAAATCAGAAAATAGTGATATCAAAATCCATTTTTCCTGTTGGATTCACAGTGTTGAAATCGTCCTTCTGGATTAAAATCAGGAAAGCAGATATTTCACTTTGCTCTTTATTTGGAACATAGTGTTTTATATATGGCATTAGGAAATGGGAATTGATTAACTAATTGAAACATAAGGTGAGGGATTTCAATTATCTTTCTTCCATGCTTGCATAAGTATTCAGAAATCTGTTATATATTGCACTTACACATAGGAAACATAATTTGAATAAATCTGTTCCCATAATTAATATACTTTAATTAGAGCAGAATGTCCTATCAATTGTTTTACAGTATGGCACAAAATTTCATATTTAAACTTCCTATTGTTAACTATTGCTGTTCCCCACAATTATTTATTTCTACAAAAACTAGCATTGCGGTGGATAAATTTAGAGAAACAAGTTATATGAGTTCAGAAAATAGTGATTTGCATGAAAAGAAAGAAATCATGAAATTAAGATGCACAAGATTGGATCATTAGTGCTGTTTTGCTTTAAATAGCACTTTACTGATTTATGGGAGTGGCCTTGAAACTTCACATTTTGTTGTAAGACCAACACAGGGATCTACAGCACACACCTCTAATTACATATTGACACTCCACAAAGGGAATAGCATTACAGAGGAATGAATAATCATTTAGAGGAAAATTCCCAGATCTGCAGATACAGACAGAAAGGTCAGGGTCACGGAGGGGTTTCTTTTATTTAGTTCTGTACCCAAAATCAATATTTGGTCACAAAGTGGCTTTGTGCAGTTCTGGCCCATTTTTCCATTTCATCTTCACTGCGGAACCTGGTGCTGCATTTCCTGGGTGATGAAGGGAGAGGAATGGGAATTGCAAGGACACGGTGACCCTTTTGCAGTGCAGCATCAGGGACAGGGCTCCAGGTGTGCTCCCCCACAGGCCTGTGCCCAGCCCCTCAGGGTCACCAGGAGTCTCTTACATCCTCACTATCTTTAGACCACCTCAGCTGGGAGGAATCCATCAGCTCTGATCCAAAAGGGTGTCTCCCCAGGACACCTCATGTTTGGAACAGTGCTCAGCTGTGCTGCAGCCCTGGGGGTGCTCAGGAGGGATTTGGTCTCTCACCACGGGCAAAGAGGGGAGGACACAGTGACACTCCTGCATGCACAGGAGCATGCCCTGCTGCTCAGACAAGTGTAATACAGCCTGTTTGCACTCTACTTTTACAATATCAGTACCTTACCTTGTAAAACTGAAACAAGAAAACATCTGAAGTGCCCTGAAATAATCTGACCCTAAGAGATTTAAAAGATGTGCTGCTCCACTCCACATCCATTACCAGACCTATTAAAGTAAAATAAAACCCATAAACAGGCAACACAAAATGAATTCTATGATTATCTCGTGCAAAATCTCATATGCAACAATATTTCTCCTAGTAAAACCATGCCAATAATTCCATGGAACTACTGTTTTGAAACAGAAAGCCTGTGATAATGTGAATAAAAGAACTTAGACATGTAATTGCTTCCTTAGACTTATTTTGCACTATGAAAGTGATTGCATAGCAGACTTCAGGAAAATGTAGGTCTTGATCTCTCTTTGATTGCTAACCCTCTTAAGAATCTAGTGCAGCCATCTGACTGAGAAATCACTATTTAATTCTAACAAAAGGATATTTTCCCTCCCTTTGGTCAAAGGTGCCAATGTATTACAATGAGAAACATATGAACTATTAATCTTTCATTTACACTCTCAGTGTAGCTGCCTGGATAATATATTGTATTTTCCTCTGACTTTTTAATGCCATCTCCAATTGATAAGATATTACTTTCCTTTCAGCATTTCTGATGAACTGAAATTGATGCAGCTGGACCTGTTTTATTTTGTTAGTTTCTCTTTGGGAGAGAGTAGGGGTAAAAGAAATCTATAAAGGACTACATAAAATATTCTTTTGCTCTCAGGAATGACCAGCTCCTCTGAATAATCATTTCTGCTGAAATGAGATACGATTGCAAACCGTTTAAATTAACAAGGAAAATATAGTATTAAAAGTAACACACCTATTCAGAGAATAAAAGACTTTGATCTAAGACTTTATTTCTCTCTTATAGGATGTTTGTTACCCAGAATATTCCTGTAACTATACAGTGATGTTTCTTGAGCACACTTGGATGAAAATATCAAAGGTTCAAGCTATGTATAAGACAATCTCTATTCAATCTCTTTGAAACAGCAGTGAAATGCCAGATTTAATAGGAACGCAGTCATAAGGAGCATGGGGTGAAAGCCTTGAAGGTATTTAAGCAGACATACATGAACATGAAGATTAAAGTTCACAGTGAAGTTGCAAAGAAACATGAACCTGCTCTGCTGTTTAGCAAAAGCAGGCACATCTGAATTGCACAGATCCCTCCTCAGCTGTAGCCACAGAAACCTGTTATTTCAGGATAGGATTGGGAGCATCAGTATACAAAAGTAGTAGAGTTATTATTTTAGGGGTTTTAGTTTTGTTTATTTGTTTGCTTGTTTGTGGTTTTTTTAATATTTAGTCTTTTTTCCTCTTCTTTCTTTTTTTTTTTTTTTTAAATTTAGATTGTTCTGGCTTCGTCTGTAGCATCTAAATATTGGCAAACCAATAAAATGTTTTGACTGTAGGGAAAACTCTGAAAAGGGCATTTCAAAACAAAATTTCCCTCTGTCTTCCTTCAATCCCCCACTCCAATCCCATATTTATCATGAATTGTAAGAAAGCAGGTCTTAAAGAAGCTTTTTCTCCTCCTTCTGTATCTGGATGACATGGATAGTATCATGCATTATCATAGTGTGTTCAGTATTAAAAGTAATCTTGTCCTTAATTTACTGTCTTCTTAGGTATTTGAGGTGGTTTTAAATGCCAGCACAGAAATCAAAGGACATTATTGAGCTGGGAGCATTGTCCATGTGCATGTCTTCCATTGCACATAATTTTGGGAAAGTGATGTGCTGACTGCTGGGTGAGGATATAATTATTATTTTTAATAATAAGAAGACTGGAAGGACAGGGGTTGTCTGTTCTCTGCTCCGGGTGACTGTATCTCATGGTTCTCATTTAGCTACTAAGGAGATAAGATGGATCTTCACTCCAAAATAAAGACATCAAAAATACTCTCATATCTTTTACAGAGGGTAGCAGAGGCTTAAGTCAAAGCATATCCTGTTCACCATGAGCAATTACTAAGGTTCAGCCAATAAATCAACACATAATGACTTTTTGTGTCAAAACCCCTGAAAACTCCCAAATGCAGGGAAAGGGAATAAGTTTCCCTTTTGCAATAGGCTGCTCTAGGGATGGAGAACATGCTTTCCTCCTCATGCTGTCACTTTGCTTTTCCCTCACATTCATCTTAACTCTTCAACTTCATCCTCTTCATTCTGTGGAGCTCTTGCTCTGATCAGCTGATTCATGTCATCATCAGCTTGTCAACACCTCCATCCCTTTTGGAAGTAGGTACATACTTATTCATTAGATATATAAATAGCAGGAGTTATGGAAATCTATTTCTTACCCAGGGTCATGAATCTCAGTAGCACCACTGTACTTGGCACACAGTAAAAATGCAGATGAAGTGCTCTGGAATCAGCTGCTTTGTGACCCCAACAGACTGGACCAAACAGCACAGAAAACCTTGTGGCATGTGGGAATGGACAGACCAAATGGTTGTTTCTGCCTTAGCAAAGCAACTTCTCCTTAACTTGGATGTGTGTACACTGCCCAGAAATCACAGCAGCATCTGCCACAGTCCCATCTCCTACAGAGTGGAAGAAAACAAGGATGCCTAATAACTCTGCATGGTGATTCTCCTCTACAAAACACAAATGCAGTTTTCAGGTTCTCAGATGGAGGATTTGACTGCACATAGGTAGCAGAGGGCAGCCCAGAAACATTAAAAGGCAACCCAGTGTGATGTTGCTCAAAGTTAGGGGGAGGAACGGGGGACATCCTGTTGTTTTAACCTACAGAAGGTGACAGCAAAGCCCTCTGAGGATATCTTATTATGAGTTCAGCAGGGAGAAGACTATTTTCTGAAAGAAAGAACATTTTCTTGGCATTCTTGGAACAAAACAAAGTACTTGAGGGAAGCTGTGTCTGCCAAAAGCGATCAAATCACTCTGTTTCAGAGACAAGAAAACTTACTGACAAAGCTTCAGGAAGAGCACACTGGAACTCAGCAGCACCCTAAGCCTGATGGCTAAATTTCCTACCACATCCCTGCCAAGCAGACCTTCACAGTCAAATGAATAATAAAACAGACTAAGAATTTAGAGATGTTATGCACCAAAACAGCGTGAATTCTAGTGATGCTTAAACTCTGAGGATAAGCTGCTTTGCTGATTACTCGAGTGCTACTTGAAACCAATCCCCATACACTCAGCACAGAGAGTCTAATCCATGCCCTCCCATAATAATTTTGGTGAGAAGAACTTATGGAGATAGGCAGAGAAAAGTTGCATAATCCTGGTTAAATGTTTGTCCTGTGTGGGCCAGACATGGTTATCATAGCAGAGGTGCCAACAAAAATGTCAGAAATCTGCAGATTCAGATTTTCAAAACTGTAGGTATACAGCAAAGCTCATTTGCCCATCACATTAGGACATGAAGACTTCATGCCATTAAAAAATGACCAAGATCTTTAAACAAATGGTCCTTCTCAGGAGCTTCTCCAGCCTTCCTGTGGCTCTGTTTAAAGTTTGAGTACTTACTAGTACTCAATTTTCTCCTCTTACAGGGTCAAGAAGTACAATTTTCAATTTTCTTATTTCTGCTTGTACACAGCAGAAATCTTACAATTACTGTTGAATTATTTGTTACATACATATAATGGTAGATAGGGTTCACCACACCTAAATTCACTGGACTGGGATGATTTAAACCAGTTTTATAGACTCCTATTCAGATAGGTGTTTATTTTAAGTAAGTTGAACTAGTCTTTGGAAGTGTCTGTCAAAAAAAGTAGGTAAATTACATAAACTGGCTGTCTAACTTTAAAATGGAAGAAATTCAGGTGAAATGTTGCCATTCTGAAGGATGTGAAAGCTACATAATGCAGAGCTGCTGCTGCTTGAGTAAGAGCTTGCAAGCCATATTAGCTCAGACATGTCACCAAACTGATAAATCAGTGGTGGCTTTGTCACCTGAGACAAAGCTATTGTATGTCAATACACTAAATATGCCAGTTTATTGATAGATAGGGTCTTTAAAATACTGTGTATTGCAGACATGTGCTAAGAGATGAGATCTGTTACAGGTAAAAATTTACTTTAATGTAAAATATTTTTATAGTCTTGAATACATCCCCAGTACTTCAGGCTCAAAGCCCATCCAACTCTATGGAAATTACTAGCCAGAATATAGAACAGTATTTATTAGCTAAAATAGGAAGGGATAAAATCTGACTCTCTCTGTATGGAAGAGCCACACCTGACAGCAGATGAGAATGACAGCATCACCCCCTTCCTCCCATCACTCCGTGCAAATGATGGTTCTGCATCAGCAGCTCGTCTGAAACTGCGTGGTGAGAGCAGCAAAGCTTCCCCTGCATATTCCTCATGTATGGGATGGATGAGATATTTCATTTCATACATCATTTACTGTTGGCTGCAGTTATTTCACAAAGACCTATTTTGACTTTGCTAGAAACGTGAAAAAGAGTTTCCAAGTTTGGAAATTTCTGCAAACAACAAGCTGAACTGCAACTCCAACTGATGTGAGTCATCAGAGACCCCTGACTTCAACAGCATTGTATATTTATGTTATTTGTCTACTGGGTGTAGTTTTGAAGTCAAGTGAAGCTGTGTTAACATGGTAGGAGAGCAATTGGGAGTAAGCCTATTTTTCTACCTGGAACTGAATTTTATAGAAAGATATTTTACATTTGATATTTTAACCAGTGTAGTCTTACCAATGAATGTTTTCACACCTTTCCACTGGTTTTTCTATCTCTGAGCAATCTTCTCGCACTCACTCAGTAACATGGTCCTTCAAAAACTTGGTCTAAAATATCTGCTATCTAGAGCAAGAGCGATTACAGCTGAGTGTTCATGAGATTAAACTTGGCCCAAATACTGACCAGAAACTTTCAGAAACCATTTAGAAGCAGATTATCATTGATAAGCAGTTCTTTTTTATACCCCTTCCCAAAATGGGCTTCCTTATGTTTGAGAGAAAAAAATCAATATTCAATATACTCTCTCTTTTCCTCCATTAGCCTTTTTATTTGAATCATAGGAAAATAGGCTACATTTCACACAGTATATGAGGGATTAACTCTTTTCTTATCCTTGGCAAGGACTAAGGAAGGAAGTAGTACCTGATCCACTCCTGTACCATAGAAATAATTTTCTGGGAAAATGTTTTCACCTCTTCTTTCCTCAGTACACAGTCAAATATAAATATTATGGTATTTGAATAGAAATTAGAAGGCATTTGCATAGAAATTGCTAATAATTAAAAGAAATTGGGATTTTTTGAATGTCTACATTAAAAATTAATTTAATACAAAATTTAAAGCAAGAGTTGCATGATATGACTTGCTATATGCTACCATCTCACTGGTCTTAATATCTCATGTGGCACTTCTCATTTTTTGGTTTCCTAATAACACACATCTAAATGTACTTTAACATCAGAAATTAATGACAATTTTAAAAAGAACCTGACAGTTTTCCTGTCACCCCCCTTCTTCCAGCTAAAGTTTTTGAGAGGAAAAAAAACATTGTGATTTATTTTGGAACAGCACAGAATCCTAGACCAGTTTAATTCTCATGATGAGCCTTGTTACATTCTTCCTCCATTCGCTTTGAAGAGAAAGATACAAAAATAAAAGGCTGGACAGTCAGCATCCAAATCTTTTTTCTTGTGATTGTGAATGATTTTACAGGCAAGTAATGCTGTGTGAAACAGAAAACAGAGAGCACATTGCAAATCCTCCATCTGCCTGGGCTGGAAATAAGGACATTACAGAGCTCATCTGCAGACGGATGTTGCTATTTAATGTCATTTCCAACAAACCATTCATTAAATTCATAGCTGCACCTGATACCCATTCATGTGTTCCTGCTTGCAAGTTCTCTCAAAATAGGCTGTCCCACAACTTTTGGAAGCTTTACACACCAGATCACAGCAAATTGCAAGAAATGGAGGATGGAAGCTGTGAGGGGGAAATTAACTGTGAGTTTCTGAGACCATGGTGAACACTTAATGATATATTAAACATCTGAAATAGAATAGGCGTCCAGTCTTCTGAGTAGCTTTGAACTTCGTCTTTCAAACAAACCTTGGCATGGATCCAGGAACACACAACTAACAAGGAAAGTGGAAAAATGCACTCTGTAAATAGGCAGCACTCTGATTTCAGGATGTGGAAAAGGCTGCAGTCTAACTTGCCATATACAGAGAATTAGAGCAGTCATCAGAGAACTTGTACTCCTACAGGTCTGTAAAAATCTCAGTAATTTCAGCCTAATGGCTTCAACAGATCTCTTCTCATTTTGGATGTTTTTAATTGTATTAACACTATTTTCAGATCAGGCATTATTCAAACTGGAAACAACTTTCTGGCTTTTGCTAAATAACTTGGTCAATCCACAATAACACGGGTACTAAAATGGTAATAATACAATGACAGAGTGAAGATTAAAAAAAAAACAAACCAAAACCCTCACCTTTTTGAGTCTTTGGACAAAACTAAAGAAAGCATTAAAGCTTATTATACATGTAAAATTTTGAGGTGTTGAAATCAATGTAAATAATGATAATACTAATAAAAACATCAGAGAGCAAATATAAACAATATAAATTCTGTCTTCCCTATTGTGTTTAAAGATTTCATCTCACTCTTCATTTGTATAGAACCTTTCTGCAAATTGACAAGAGCCTGAGTATAGTCAATTATAAATGAGAAATCCCTGGGTTTAAGATATATTATTTCAGGCATGTAAAAATCAGGCATTTTCAGGTCATTGAGCTGATATATTTCAATAGATATTGCTTATTGATGATCATTGTGTAGAACCTCATATTTCACCTTGTGTAAAATGAGATAGAATTTCCAATGTCAAGTGATGCTTTGTTAGACTTCTTTCTCCACCTGTATTTGCACCTGTTTGTTTTCTTCCCCTTCTTTGTCTCCACTGAAATTTCTCTGTATTTTCCCACCAGTACTCATATGTTTGATAAATAAGCAAATTTTGCCAAGTACATAGGGATTTTGGTATTTTTTGCCTTCTCTGTAGGGATCACCTTGCTAATCTCCTTGCAGACCCCACTGACAGGTCAAAAATGTTACAGAAATTGGTAATGGTAAATGGTAAGTGCCATCAGACCTCAGAGTGCAGCACCTATGACTCAGTCCCGTGTACTCACTGAGCACCGAGGTGATGAACTCTAACTCTCTCTTTTCTTTTCACACAGTTACTGAAGCTTTACTCGTGGGTGAGTCCTCATAGCCTGAAATCACATATTGAAGTGACCTGGCTGTGACACTTTTGTGTGTAGACCTTCCAGTAATATTGACACTTCCTCCTTTTAATCTTTGCTCCTTTGCCTATTCATGTTTCTTCTGCCCATAGTCGGAGAAAATTTCAGCAGAGTATAGGACTGCCATTCCTAGAAAAATCTGGAATCACAGCACGGACAACTGCGGAGCCCAGGGTCTGTTGCCTGAAGTCAACAAGGGAATTTTAAATGTCACAAAAAATTCAGTGAATTTGCAAATGTAGTGCTGGAAGTTGTTCTGTCTGTTCTGCTAGGGCACTAATACCCAAATCATACATAGCCTAGTGTCTTATTAGATATAATAATGTGATCTCAAAATCAGCAGCTGAACATTGAAATTGAGATTATGGTCTCAGAAATATATGCTGACAATTTTAATTTATCATGGTTGTGATCACTTTTACATGCTCTTAATCTGGATAGTTCAGCCACCGTGGCCTTCCCATTATAGGAGGAAAGGATCTATAAAGAGACATACTCATAAGGCAAGGAGATTTGGTTGAATATCTGACTTCAGACATATCAGTGAGATCCCTTGACAACCCTACTGACTTTTCTCTGTAGATGACATCAATGAAAATTGCTGATTCTTTTGTCTGCATAAATCCTTGTTTTGGCAAGGTCAGTAAAACACAGAGATACACTTTTTAAGTGAAGACTTTACAGTTTGGGTTTTTTTATGATTATTCTTTAAATGTTTTATCATTACAATAATTATGCCATGACTTTTATATATATATATATATATATATATATATATATTTATTCCTTGCACTAGAATACTGGAATGGAGAAGGTATTGTACCTTCCCCAGGAGAGCAAGATCTGGAAGGCTGGGTAGTAAAGAACTGTACACAAAACATGAAAACAGGTTCAAGCTTAAAGCTTGCATTCAGCACAAGCAAAGAGCATTCACCTGAGATGCCTAATTTTCAGGCCTGTGTGCTCTGGGTTCCTTATTAAAGTTATCATCCTTAACAGCTGCTTGACTTTCTCCATAGGCCAGGAGAGAGTGCAGGGTATCTCTTCTCAGGTTAAATGACACAGTTAAATGTCTGAGAAATACCCAAAGATGCCAGTGGTCCCACTTATCTCAGATCCTTACATAATCCCCTTTAGGCAATCAGGGCTTCCTTGGCTGCTGCTGATTCATATCTCACTCGCAGTGTGTCCTGGTGGGTGGCTGTAGGGACATTTTGTTCTTTGTGCCTTCCTTCCTCCTCCCCCTCCCCATCACACTTGAATTCTCTGGCAATTCAGCTGAGATATCTCTGCATAGTGGCATCTTCCCAGGGACAGAACATGCTGTACATATTTGCAATATATTTAATAGAAATCAACATTCACCCATATCATTACAGCAGTTCTAGGAGCAGGCTTTAGATGAAATGCTGAATCCCAAATACATCAACCTACTTCACCCCGTGTCTTTTGCATCACAAATTCCTTTAGCAGCTGGGAGAAAAAGATATAAGATTGGATTCTGTCACTCATTCCAGATTTCTCTTGCCCTTCAAACTGAATATTCCAGTCATAAATAGGTGTGGATTCACATGTGACTATGAATATCTGTGCAAATGCAGCTAATGCAATTCGCCCCTTCTCCATCAAAGTGCTAAAACCTCAAAAAACTTGAGGGCTCACACTTCTAGAAATATTTTATTTCTCAAATATCTTATGTGATACATGATGCTCAGTAAGATTTATTACTTTGTGTTATCCTATGGCACTTGTAAATATGTTTTCCCTCTTGCTGGTATAGAAGTATGAGGCACAGAAAACTGAAAAGGAATTCCATTTCCCAGCAAAAATCATTAGTCAGACTGAAACCAACACTTACACAAACAGACATCATCACTGTTTCTGGCACAATTATATCCTCTTAGAGTAGTGCTTAGAGACCTCTAGTAGTGTCTAGAGATCTCTAGGTGAATTGTTATTCTGGACACACCTATAATACAAATTCCTCCATGAAAAAGTTAATGATTTAATTGACAAGAACCAGTCAGAAAAATTAATGGAAAGCCATGTTAAGGTCCAGGAGGTAGATAACACCAAAACCATAGTGTAAAATAAAATGAAGATACCCTAATTGCAACAGGGACAAAATGTGTGTGTCAGATTGTGTTCTAAAGGTTGTTGAGACTGCATAGCTCCTGCTCTTCTATTTTTCGGAGCTATTTTCCATAAATTCCTAATACCCTGCTGCTCTCTGACACTATGTCACCACCTTTTAGGTGGAGGTGAGCCTCTGGGCACTTACCTGAGGCCATCTGGAAATTCAAATGCCTAAATCACCCCAGGGCCCCTTTGGCCAGCCTTGCTCAGATCAGGGCTCCAACATTCCTGCCACACTCAGCACTGGATGCAGCAATACCTGCAACTTAGATAAATATCAAGGGGCTTGCTCTTAGGGAGCAGCAAGGGCTTATGTCCCTCCCTTAGGAACATGGAGCTGAGAGTCAAGAGCAGCCTCAGCACATGGGGTCTGCCCCTCCACGTGCTGGTGACAGGGTCCAGGAGCAGTGGCAGACACAGCAGGGAGTGAACCAGGTCTGGGATCCATCCAGTGAACCCAGTCAGGAGCTAAAGGAGATGGAGCCAGGAAAAGGGATGGAGACAAGGCCAAGGATGAATCCATGATACAGGGACAAAGGCAATGCTGGAGGTGAGTTCCAAGGCACACACAAGGAATTTACCCAGGGAAAAGCTCCCTGTTCTATGGGCTGGTGTACATGAAAGAACCAGGAGCAAAGCTGCAGAGCTGGAGCAACAATACAGGAACATCCAAACACAGGCTGACCAGGCCAAGCTTAAACAGTTGTCTGAAAGTGTTTCTGGTCTCATGGTGCAGGTGATGGATCCAGGCAAGGCTGACCAAGGCCATTGAGCTCTACTTAGTGTCCATTGCTGATTTTTTTTTTTTTTTTGTGAGGTTAGGAACCAGACAACCAAGCCTTCTTTTGCGTTGAACTAAGAAAAAGAATCTTAAATAAATAGAATTGTCACCTTCTGAAGGAACTAACATTCTCCAGAAAGTTAATATTAAATTCCTAAAATCCAGAATTTGAGATTTCTTCTGTCTTTCACATAATAGCTCAGTAGTTACAGCATTCTTCAGGAACTGGGAGACCTGGTGTCAGAGACCTGACTTATTTGGAAGGGAGATAAGATCTTCACATCAGAAGACCACTCTAACCAGTATTTTATCTGCTGCTGGGAGATGTTTGAGCTGTTTTAAGGCATTTTCTGCATAAATTCAGCTTCTGAGATCAGATCTAAGATATCGGTAAGAGACGAACTTTGGAGGAGTTTGATTTCACCAATATGATTGAAATGCTTTGTTTGGAGGGCAGGTCTGTTCTGATTGATGTGCCCATGGTAGAGCAGCAGAGAAGGAAGATTTGTGTTTTTCTTGATCTGGCTGCTGCATTTGAGGTTAATTGAGAAGCTTTCACATGGAGGAACGTTGTGCCTTTTCTGTGTGTCATCGTGGCTGCAACTCAGAGGCAACAGACATCTTCATAGAATACCATGCAGAGGTTTTTGTACTTCAGTATGTCCTTGGGAGACTTAGCTTGACACAAAGACTTAAAAAACAATCTGTCTCACAAAGATATGTGTCAGCAAGGATATTTTTGTGTGTGTGATTCTTTCACTTTTTATATCTGACAGGGGAAATTTGAATTTCTTTATTTTTTATAAATCTCACTTTCCTTTGTTTTCAGATAAAACAGAACTTCACAACACAAAAGTTTGGTCTATGCTTTTGTTATGCTCTTCTTAGAAAGACAATCAAGGTCTTTTTACACAGCGTTTTGGTTACTGTGGGATTTTGGCCCAAAGGCACAGACTGAACCTTTTTTCCTCTGATCCTTGGCTTCTTCTTTTAGTCCTCCTGTGAAAGAGAGATACAGCTCAGGACATGGATATCCTATTTAAGCTTTCCTGTAGCTTCCTTCCCCCTCTTTCTCCACTTGGACTTTAGGTGTTCTGCAACAGGATTTATATATCTAAACACCTTTATGGATCTCAGTACAAATGTCTTAAATTCCCTATAAATATATACAATATATATCAGGATCCAGTGTCTCTTTGGCATAAAATCATATTCTTTTCTGTGAATCTAAGACAAATTTTCTTTCATTTCCTACAGTTATTATAGGAATCCAAAGAAAACATGTTTCAAAAGCAAGTGCTGCCTATCATTTATTCCAAAAATACTATGTTTCAGCCACTTATTAATCTAAAGAAAAATGTAGGCATTAGTGGCTTGTTTTTGTTCTAAATTGGTTATTTATACACAGCTGCATTATAGTATGTTTATCAGAATTTAGAGCCAAATCTGAAATTGTTTCATCTTATCCAACAGGAATCTACTCCTGTTTACTCCAGTGTTACTCCAGCATGATTCCATTCCTTAGGGTGGAGCTGCTCCTGACTTCCACCCTGAGAAATGAGAGGAGGATCAGGCTGGGATGGTTATTGCTATATTTTACTACAATTGCTTTTCAACCCTTGCACTAAGTCCAGATCCAGGACTATTCTCTTGGAGTGATTAAATCACAGGTACAAACTAAAAATTAGTCATCAGAACCATCTGAGAAACACGTTAAGGAATTTATGAAATTTTTTTCTACACTGAAAGCAATGTGTGAGAAATAGTGCCTTATATCTTCTGCTCTAGTATGTTGAATCCTTTCTATTTTATTTTCTCCTAGATTTAACTACACAGATGTTACAACTATTTGTTGGAGGACAAATGGTAAGGGGTGGGAGAAAGTTGTGGGGAAAGGAAACAATTTACATTAAAAAGCGTCCTTCTTTCTGCTCTTTCCATTAGAGACTTGTAGAATTCCTTGCCCTCAGGAATTTGGTGCTGCCCATACCTGTGAACACACACAGGACCTGCACATGCTTGGCTGATGCCAATGTGAGAAAAACAGGTTGGTATTTGGCAAATTTCCTGCTGTGAATGGAATGGAAATTGGCACAATGTCATTTCCCAGTGCAGACACAGGTTAAAGTTGCTGACAGCTCTAAGAGCTGTAATTCCCCTCTGCATATTCTCTCTCCAAGGTGTGAGAAGTTTTTGACTCTAGCAAAAAGGCTTCCCATGACACTGCACTGCAAGAGAAGGAAATCCAGGTAGTGAGATTTGGAGATAGCCCTGGAATTCGCATCCCATAGGTTATCCTTTATTCTGGCTTTCTTGGAAGCTCTGACTCTTTCATGCCATGCCAAGTATTGGACCTTGAGGATGATGCACCTTGAGGATGATGTACATACATAATATTTAGTTAAAATTTTCCAGCTTTTTTTTTTTTTTTTTCAAAAAGGAAAATTATAGTTTTTAGTTTGGGGTTTTTTTTATGTTGTTAATAAACACACTTCCTTAATACAGAATAAAAAATGGCAACAGGTTTGTTTGGGTTTTTTTGTAAATATGATATTTTTCATTTAACAAAATCTATTTTTTCTTGTATTTTCCAAATTTAAAATTTTGTGAGGTACATATGGCCTGGCTTGGGATAATTTTCTGTGTGGTATTCCCATGTTTTTCCAATAAAGTTCTACTTCTGAAACCTATGACTTTTAATGAACCAGTGGAGAAAGGACCTGTTAGAAAAGTTATAATCTTCAATTACAGTTTAGGAATATGTTTTCAAGTGGTAATCCCCAATACATGGAAAGGAATATGAAAGGAAGATGAGGGAATGGGAGGACCAAAGGAATGGAAATATAAAGTAGGGCATAGAAAAAGTGTTTTTCCCACCTGTAGGGCATCAGTGACATCAGGTGAAGAACTTCAGGCTGTGAAAGTACAGGTAGAGTTCTTCTTTCTTTGCTTTAGGATTTGGGGTTTTTTGTTGCTGTTTGTTTATTTTTGAGGGGGCTGAGAGGATTTTTTGTTTGTTTAGTCGTTTTTTTGGTTGGTGTCTGTCTTTTCTTTGGTGGAAGCACACTTCTCTAAATTCCGAGTCTTTTCCAAACCCTAGTGCAACTGGATAAGTGTATGGAAATATTTGTGCACAGTATTTACCACATTAAAATCTGAATTCCAAATGGATTCCCTGTGTTTTATGACAAGTTATTAGTAACTGTAAAACAGCTGATAAATCCTTTTCTTCCCTGGAATGTATGCCAGTGTGTGTGTGAAATTTTCTCCTTCACCTTATTTCTCCTAATCCTACAATTTCACTTCATTATGTCTTCTGATAGAAATGCTTCCATCACAGCCAACCTAAGATAGTTTTTGGTGAATGGACTGCAAATTAACTCCAGTTTAGTTCCAGTCAGTGAAATAAAGTCTATTCAGTGATGATGGTTTCACTTTCTCACAGATTCAATTCTTATCTCTTTTAAATCATTCATACTTTTCCAGGTGTAAAGTATATGTGTTATAATTTAATCCCTCTCCATCATATTTTTATGAAATTAATTTCATAAAGGCATTTTTCACCTCTTAAAGGGGCTATTTTTAGAGTATCCTTCTATAAGTTTTCATTAGACATGCACATATTTTTATGTCTCAACATCAACAAGATGTTGACTGTGTAGATGGAGGTGGTTAATGTCTCAGGGCAGTGCTGTGGAGGCAGTGTGTTCTGACCTTTATTTGGTCATTCTATAACTAGAGATAAAGCTGGGAATTGTGCACCTGGGAAAGCTTTCATACAGAAGGGAACAAAGAACAAATTACAAGAGCCAGATTCTCAGTGGATGTAAATTTAGTCCTTCATATCAGTGACACCATCTCAATTTACACCAGCTGTGAATTTGGAAGAAATTACTGAATGTTTGTTGGGCAGCTTTTTAAGATCTGATCATTGCCTTTTAAAATCTCATGAGACCAATACTTCTGCAAAAGACTGACCCTAAATCATAAGCAGTTATGATTAGTGTCTCAGGAGAGATATGTGAAATGAAATGAATCTGTGAATTAGCCTTGGTGCAATGTAAAGTCAAGGAAATTGAATGATTCAGAACTACACAGGTAAAATCTGCTTTAAAAAGAAAAAAATCACTCTGCTATTGTGCCTTACGGTGTAACTTCAGTATCTACTGAAACAAGAGCAGACAGCTGTTCTGAGGGGAAAACTCGATGTGTTTTTACATGTCTAGAAATAATGGAATATTTCTCAGTTTGGCTGTACAACCTAGGACACCAAAGAGATGAAGGTGAGGGCTAAGATTCCTCTGAAAAACCAATCTTTTTGAGAAAACTGTTTTCTCCATGCCTAAGGATTAAAAAAAAAATTGGTATTCTAGCTCTTCTACTCCACCCACCTAGATATTTGCAGGTAACAAGTAAGGGAAAGAGTTCAGCTGAACTTGTGGGGGTATCTTTCTTTTCAGGAGGAGTTATGTTACCAGTATGTAAGCAGGCTTCTGACAAACTAGAGAATAAAAATCAAAACAGAATATGAAAATATTTTTAAGTTGATCTTTAAAGTTATTTTCTTAGGTTCATCAGACCAACCATAATTATAGAGTAGAAATAAGGATGAAGGAAAATGTTAAAAATTATGTTGGAGGGATGCATAGCTGTGCTGCTGAGAGAAAACCTTTGAGTCACTAAACTGCAGAAACAATTGAAATCTCTTCTTCAGCTATTGTACCATATACAGGTTGCTGTTTGTGGTTTCATAGTAAAGTAAAATTTGCTGTGTTATTGCTTTATATTTTTTTCCTTGTAGAAATTTTGTCTGAGAGGGAAAGTTATATCTTTTTTTTTTCTTTTTTTTTTCTTTTTTTTTTTTTTTTTTTTAGCGGTCTATGCCTTGTTTGGAGTGGAAGGACATAAAATAAAAACCACATGTTGGTAGATGTTTTCTTTTTAAAGTTAGAGCATGGAATAGTAATATTTAGGATAACACTGTGAGTGTTTGGAATGATGCAGTTGTCAGCTCCTGCAGGCAAGTTTGTCTTCAGTACTCCTCAGCCTTTTGCAATTAGGTAAGCATATCTTTCTAAACCATTTTAATGAAATTTTATAGTGAATTCAGTGATTGCAGCAGCAACGCAATGAATTCTGAAAGGTTAATCTGGATAAACATACAGATTTAATGAACTTGTAAACTCATCCAGACTCTGAGTACCAGGAGAATCTATATCTCCTTAACTGAAACATAAATGTTCGGTAGCAAATCTATTTTTAACACGAGAGTTGTGTATTTGGGGGCGAAGTGCTACTTCTGTACAGATTTCTCTTCGATTTTTGACTCTCTGTGTGGTTCAGTTCCTTTCCTGTTAATTAGTTGTAATGGTTATATTTTAAGTTACTCTGTTTCCACCACAAAACAAACATTATTTAGTAGTGCACTAAATGTAACCTTGCCCCTCTTCTCTCTATTTAAGACTGCCTTTTCTCTCTTTTTTATTTGTTTTTTAATCACTTTCCAGCAGAAGATATCTTGTACCATATATCTGTACAGGGCTCAATGGAATTGCCTCTGAGTTTGTTTGAAGTTTCTGTAATAAACATGTAATTAATATTGTGTCCTCTCAGATGTATGGCATACACACCTCATTTCCTCCTGGTTCCAAAGTAGACTGAACAGGAGGAATAAATCTAATGATTCAGCCTAAATTTCTCTTCTTTTGGCACCCAAACCTTCACATAAGTAGTAGAACAAATGGAACTTGGGTTTCCCAGGGCTTCCAATATGTTGGTTGCAGCCTCTGGCATTTTTAAAGATGTCTGACCAATTCTTTGAGATTCAAATTCTCTGTCATGTTGCTGGCAAATAAAGGCTGAACTCCCAAGCTCTTCCCAATGGTACATTCCAAAAACCTTTTCCATAATATTTCCAGAAGACAGTATCATTGCTGTTTCCCTTTAAAAAATCAGATTTCATTTGGATTGGGGATTCCAAGAATATTTTTGGGGGAGATGGCAGTGACAGAGAAGGTGCACAGTGAGATCACCCATATTATTCTCAGAGAACTATTCTGATCACAATGCAGCCCCTGACCCATTAGTTCTGAGTCAACTTTGTAAAGACCAGAGCTCCATATTTTTTACTATGAATTTTCTCTCACTGTTCATTGTTTTTAAATTGGAGTAGAGATTCTGGAAATATTTTGGCATTTTACTTTTGAGTTGAGGTTCTGAAGCCACACATCTGTTTTGGTCTGCAGCTACATCCAAGTGCCCCAAATGGAAAAATTCCATTTACTTTTTTTTTTTTTTTGGCAATTTGTTAAAATAGATGTTTCTATTATTAATGCCCAGTGAAGAAATAAAGTATAAAAGAGCTAAATAATTTTTCTCTTGCCTTCATCTTGTTTGTAATTGACATTATTGGGCTTTTGTTGGCTGATAGAAGGGACTGCTGTCCTTCTGTTGGATGTGGGATCATAGTAATTTATAATTTTCAGTACTAATTTCAGGTTGTATCCTGTGATTCTCAGTTAGTTCAGAATCTGCACCAATGCTTTTATTATTCTCACTGCAAAGCATTTCTGCTGCCTTAAGGACCCCAGTAAGATCTCAGTAGCTCATTGCAGAGAAATTGTAGCTGAAATAGGCAGAGGCATAAGCCAGCCAAAGACATGCTGTGCCAAATGCATCACACCCCAGAAACTGCACAGTCCTTGGACAGTCCTGAAATTGAGTACAAAAACAAATAGAGAATGAAAAACTATAAACTCAAATAATAAAAGCAATGTGATTTATGATTGACCCTGTTCCAACCCCTAAACTGACAGATGATGAGAAAGGAGGAGAATATCCTCTAAACTACACAGAGAGGTTAAAAATGGGAAATTATAAAGGAAAAGGTGGAGATGAGAGATAATAACACTGGTTGCTTCTTCACACCAAGGATGAGTTCTGCTGTGCTCTGCAGTTTCTCAGCCCATGTGTAGTTTCTTTGTACTTGTCTAGATGATCTGTCAGATGGGGACTCAAAATTTTAATGACACAGTAATTAATGGGTGTCTCTGACCCTTTAATTAATTATAGAGCAAAAATGACCAATCTTTACTGAGCCTGTGACTTGTTATTCACAAGTTTGTGTTCCTGAAAAAATGCTCTCATCTTCTCATGGCTTTTTGTTGACTTTTCTTTTCTGTAGCAAGACTTAGTGGTGCAAAATTGCATCATCTTGAAATAGCTTTTTGGAGCTAAGGGTTATCCATTAGAACTATTCCTAAGAAATCATTTCAGTACAAGTCTGCAGGTCTGGCTAGAAAAGTAGGCACTAAATTTCAAAAACTGGAATTTAAGATTTGTCAGCTGTATAAGATAGGGTTCAGCTCTGGATCATATGGCTGTTAAATCACTCATACAAACAGAGAGCCTCCAGACTATAGTAGACACTGTAAACAGGTCTACATAATTCAAATGGAGTCAAAGGAAAAAAAAAAAAACATACACTGAGAACATGTAAGTAAACTGATGGTGACATAAATAAAAGGTAATATGCACAATTTATTGGATAAGCATTCTGTGAAATACTTGCCTGTTGACTTTATTTGTAGTCTTAATTAGACTCCATTAAAGTGATGTTTAAGCCCCTAAGAAAGTAAATTAAAATTACTTTGACTATTTGATAATTAGGCTGTTGTTTGTTTAGTTAACAGCATTGTGGAAGCACAGCAAGGCCCTGAACCTTGTAGAGATATGCTCAGGATCCTGATAGGTGTCTATTGCCACATTTGCAGTATATTACACTGTGAGATAATAGAATGTCCTTTCTTGCTCTGTGCACACAAGTTGAACGTCAGTAGTTTGGCCCATTAGCAGCTTGTAAGGAAATGCATAATACCTGGCAAGTTCATTCAGAGATAATGATTAAAATATTATAGGTTATTCTGAGCATGCAATGTTTCTGGATTATAGTATACACATTCTAGTATGCTCCAAGAAATACTTAGGCTTTTTATAAAAATCCTATACAAAAATTGGAAATCATTGTTTTCCTTCTCAAATTAAAAAAAAAAAAAGAGGTAATGTAAAGAAGGNACTTTTTATAAAAATCCTATAAAAAAATTGGAAATCATTTTTTTCCTTCTCAAATTAAAATAAGAGGTAACGTAAAGAAGGTTTTAGTTTCCTTATATGTGATGCATAAATGTCAGTTTGCAATAGTTTCTAGGATACCAGTTATATGTGAAAGCTTCATTACCAGAAATAAGAAAGAACAGCCTTCTTTGAAGCCCACATACAAATGCCCAAGCGCCAGCACCTACCAGTTTGACTTGTTCTGTGAAAAAACTGGATTATTCATCAGTATGATCACCTTCCCTCCTAGCAATCAAGCATATTTTGATAAAAGATTCTAATACTGAAGTTTGATACAGACACCTTAAACTTCACTAGATAAAACAAAAAGCTATGCATATATTTTGTCATTTCTATATTTAGTCACATGGCAAGTATGCATAGCACCAATATATCCTTCAGCTATCATGAGTTCTTGAAGCACTTAGGCATGAAGATCACAGGACAAACCAGGTGTGAAGGAATCTCAGGAGATCTCTGCCCACACTCTTTGTCCAAGAGGGTCAGTTATGGGGTCAGGTTGCTCAGGGCTCTATTCCACTGAGCCTTGAAAGCCTTTGAGGAAGGAGCTGGAACAGCCTCTGCAGCCCATCTGATCTACAGCCTGACTGTCCCTAAGGGGAAAATTATTCTCATTATATCCAATCATAAGGTTTTCTCCTCTTAGGTCCTCTGTCTCTCAGCCTTCCAACACACACCACAGTGAAAAGTGTGGGTCCATCTTGGTGATGTCCCCACAGTGTGCTGGGGGCTGCTGGGAGGTGCCCCCAGTGCCACCTCTTCTTCAGGCTGAAGAAGCCTGTGGTCCTCAGCCTCTGCTCACAGAATGAGTGTTCCAGTCTCAGCATCCTGGTGGCCTCTGCTGAGCTTCCTGAATTTTATTGATGCTAGATCAAAGATTCTGGAAGTCAAATTTCTCTTGACTTCAAAAGGGCTGGAGCTGGACCACTCACTGTGTGAATATTTTTGGGGTCTGTAGCTACCTCTTTACCCTGAGGTCATATTTTAGGGTTAAGGCTAAAAATTGTATATTTTTACTGTCCAAATCATGGAAGAAGATAGGATCACAAAAGAGGGACTCAAAAGTTCATGCCCCTAGAACTAGTGCATTCAAAGCAGATAAAAGAACGGTTTCATCTGTGCAAGTATTTTCTGTATTCTTGCATATATCTTCCATATTCACAAATACATGCAGAATTTGCACTCATCTGATCCCCTTGAAGATTTTTTGGTCCCTCCAAGTCATCTGTGGGAATCAGTAGTATAATCCACAAGTTTTTGCACTGACAGCTAAAAAACCCCACTGTTTGCACCATGCCTGCTGTTAAAAGCAAAGCCATATATTCCTTTGTGTAGAGAGTAATCACTGTAAAGTGTATGCAATTTCCAAATGCCAAATCCTATAGAGAGAAAAATACTACTTTGCTTTGGGCTTTTCAGCTAGCTGAGGCCTTCTCATATGACAGGCCATAATCAATAAATCATGTGCCAGTTGTGTTGATTCTGTATGTCAGGTCATATCTCTCTATTTCAGTTTCCAGTTTCTTACAGAGTATTCACTCGTGTTCTATTGTCACATCTTTCCTCCTCCTCAGCATCAATTTAAAAGCTGATATTTTTAGGCTATATAATTTGCAACCCACCTGCCCCTCTCTCCTCACAAAAAAAATAAAACCCATGCCATTGTCCAGTTTCAAAATAGGTACATGGAAAGAGGCAAGTTCTCTTTCTGAAGTCTGAACTCTGTGATATACCAAGGAGCCCAAATTCTTGTGCACACCTTGCACATGGTCAGCAAAGAGATAACATGATGTCAGCTTGTCAAGACTGATCAGTAATAAAGATTTTAGTATTAAAAAAAAAAAAAGTCTTTGTGGTGGAAAGATGCTTATTTCTCACTTACATAAGGAATTATTTGCTCAAATATGGCAACTTGACATCTCTAGTCTTGCTAAGGAGATGTCTGATTCGGCAAGCTCCCTGGCACAGACTGCTTAGCCAGAGCAGGAATTACCAGAATTATTTTATCTATCAGAAATCTGTCTTTCTGGACTGTGTGGGTCACTCCTGAACAAGCCTGCATTCAGCAGATTGCTCAAAAACCATTTAAATTCCTCCATGGGCTGCATTACTATTAGCTCTGTTCTAACCTTTGTGCTCACTCTTCCCTGTCTTGTCTCCAGAGCTGCCCATGTAACTTCAGGCAGAGTCTGTCTCCTCTCTATTCTTCATTTCTTATGGACAGGATACTAATTGCTTACAGCTCAGTGGCATTTTGAGTATTGGTCAATATTACTGTTTTCACAATCACTAGACACAGAGGTAGCCTCATACTGCAATCCCTAACTATTGTAACTAGGGACTTTGATATTAACTGGCGTATCTATAAACAACAAAGATATTTTACTTTGCTGACACTTTTTTTTTTTTTTTTTCCCCACTGTGAATGAACATTTAAATTTGGAGCAAAGCCCTTTTCTGGATCTTTCAAGAACTGCCTTTGAAATCACGTTCTCAGCTGATGAATTACATTGACACGTTCACCTCCAGGGCTCCAAAGTGACTATGATGATTCAACTTGCAGATGACAAACTGATTTGTGGCCATCTGGCTGTTTCTTCCATCTTTCCTCATCCTCAGTTTTTTTGTTTGGGTTTTGGGATTTTGTTGTGTTCCTTTTTTTCCCTCTGTACTGTTTAGAGCTTACTTTACATACAGCCTGTCCGCCTCCATCTCCTCACCCTCCTCTTCTATACCTCATCAAGTTCCTCTTCAAGCTCAGTTTTTCTGCCCTGGGTTTAACTACAGGCTCCCATCAGTCAAGAAATTGAGTTTTGAAGCTCCAGCAACTATCACAGTTGGTTCATCTCTTAATGTTTGGCTTTTCTGATGTGTCCTCTTAAGCAGAAAGAAATGGTACATTTATTTTTTGAATGGTTATAAACAAGAGGTTATTTTTGTCCTTTTTTTTTTCTTTCTTGCTGAATTTTGTTCCTTTAGTGAAGACAAGGTTCTTTTTAATGTCTCAAAGCAGTGTTAGAGTATCTGTGCTCATAGTAAAGGCATTTTGCTCTTATTTTACCACAGTCTGGATTAATTATTTTTCATTAACTAAAATGGCCACAGCAGTTTGGGCAAATAGGGTTAGTATAATGTGGAATTCCTTGAAAGTGTTCCCTTGTCTTCCAAAAAACATTATTTTGTATGCCTACTTTACATAAAGAGCTTGTCAAAGTGTGAACATTTTTTCTTGCCATAACATGCCAGACTCATCTTGCCTAAATTAAGACAATTTACCCAACATTTTTGGATGTAATGCCTGTTGAATTAACAGAAAGTTCAAGACATCTGCATGGTTCTGGCCAGTGTGACACTGGATTCAGAGCAGATCTGCATTGTTCTGGAGCAGCAGCTGGTGGTCACAAGGTACCTCTGAAATACAAAAGTGGCATCAGATGCCTCTGTGGGAATATAAGTTTCTCCCCATCATATTCCCTTGCATGTGTCTTTATGTAAATTTACCATCTGGTCTCCCATTATATTTGAGGGAAGTCTAGAAGGGTGGTAAATACAGTAACCACAAGTTATGATGAGATTCCCTGCATAAAAAGATATTTCAGAAGGATCTTCAGCTTCATTGTCTCTGCTGGTCATAGCACTGCTCACTCCAAAGTGAATTACTGTGACTTCTTTCTCATGGAATAACCTACTCTGGGAACTCTAAAATCTGTTCAGACAGCTCCCACCTAGACTGAGGCTACAGTGGTGAGAGCTTTCCAAACCTGGGTAAGGTCTGACTGTTGACAGACATTGTTCAGGGAGAAGACAACACCAAGAATATCACAGAAATTAAGGAAAAGGACTTTCCAATGAAAATTCTTATCAATTCATATGGTCTTTTTTTTGGCATTCCTATTTTTTGTCTGCCTTGTGGTGCTTCCCTGTTCAGCTGATGATAATAATTCAGACAGAAGACCATCTTGTACTACCTTGCAAAATGCACTTGCCCAATCCTTCAAGATGATTTAACAGTGCAGGAGTTCCCAACCCACTTGAGGATGCTGCTGAATTTTATGGCTTAAAAGGCCTCAGACTGAAGAATATTCCTTTCAAGTTTTTATTAGCTGTAGGTGTGGAAGGAAGGAACTTTTTCAACTGAGGATAATTTCCTGTGCCTACATTTGACAGGTGTCTGCTGGTTTTAGTTTTACTTTTCCCTAAAAGATTTCAGGAAAATCTCCATACCACATGTATTTTCTTATTGTGTAAATCCCTTTATTATTGTTTCAGCTGTTATTTACTCTCTACATCCCCAAAATGGACCAAACAAGCAAACAGAATATCCTTTTTGTTATTGTTGTCTAGGTGCTAAATAAAAAGCGATCAACATTAAGAGCTGAATCCTCTTCCTCATAAAAAAATCTTTCCATATTTTGAGCATCCTGAAGCTGTAAGGATTAAAAACACAGACTGAGTGACCAGCAACTCTTTTAATTACAGCTGAAGAGCTGCAGGCAGCCATAAACAACTGCAAGCCAAACAGAGTAATGTATGTCATTAGGGTCACACATATGAAATATGAAATAAGAACTTTTCTTTTTTTTTTTTTTTTTCCCTAGCAGAGATACCCATGTACTTCACATTTTATGTTGCATTAAAAAAAAAATCAATTTTATTTGGACTTTTAGATTAAAAGAAAGAGCTGCATCTTGCTATTTTGATATACATACAAAATATTTACCAGTCAATAGAGCATGAGACAATATTGAATGAATGTGACTCACACAATGAGATAATTCCTAGAGAGACAGCAGACAGCAGAACTCAAATTTTTAGGATCGTATCAGTTTACCTGACAGAAAAGCTATAATTTTGCTGGCAGTGTTCACTGGTTGGCTTGTGCTATAAGGTACAGACTCATACAGACTCATCTGAAGAGACAGAATATACAATTTTAAAAAACTAATGGCCAGAATTGGTGAAAAAAAATCTGATGGCATTCCTTTGTAGCAGCAGATTTGAACTGCGTAGTTAAGATCTGAAATTTTAATATATGGTAGATTTAATAAAAATATTCCTGGAAGTTGAACTAACAAAAGAAGCAAGCTATGTTATTACACAGAAAATTAAAATCCTAACTTTTTGTTTAGAATTTGAAAATTAGCAAAGAACAAATTAGTGCAGGGTTTGAGGTGAAGCAGTAAGAGTCCTACAATAAAAATAAAATATTGGAGCATAAGTTCCTCCTCATAAGTGTTCAAGGCCAGGTTTTGAACAGCCTGATCTAGTGGAAGATGTCCCTGGCCATTACAGGGGGGTTGTAACCAGATGATCATTAAGGTGTTTTCCTACCCAAACCAGTCTATAAAACATTTCTAATATTAGATCTCACTCCTTAATTATAATCATTCTTATACTCATAAGAATACAATCATATATTCTTAAGTAATTGAAAGGAGTTTAAAGCCCATGATTCAGCTGAAACAATAGAAGACAAATTTGTTTTCCAAGGATACTTCATTATGGCTGTATTTTGAGGATCCTGCAGGTGATTCTTTAAAGGGAAGGGCTTTTAAAAACTTATCCTTAGTAATTCCTGGACATATGGCTCATTCTGGGGGTCCTTTCTAGACTTTCTTGCCCAAATTGCTAGATGCCTGTAAAGTATAATCCTCACATTATAGGAAACATGATACATGTCTAACATTAGATGCACAGAGTAATTTGGGACAGTACAATGTCCTACAGTAATTAGGTTTTCTACATTAAGTCTGTCCTTTAATTATGATATAATGAACTACAGATGACTTTTTCGTTCTTTCTTCTTTGAACTTACATTACACAAAATATGATCCAGTAATCTCCCTCCCATTTCTTTTTGTCCTGTAAACATAAGACTGTAGAATGCCTCTTTTCAGAATGCCTCTTTTATCTAAGGAATAAATAAGATGACATTGTCAATTATGAGCATTAAATTGTAAATTTTTTTTCCCATTAATATGATCAGAAAACAATCTGAGATCATTATAATATTCCAGAACTGCAAAATATTTTTCGGGAAATGGTCTCTTAATATTCCCTTTTTCACTAAAACAAAGGAAAGCTTTACAACTCAGAGAATTTTGTTTTACTATATTTAAAAGTACTGTAAGAAAGCGATCTTGTATGTCCATGCAAATGACCAAACCACAAAAAGATTTATGGCTAATATTTCTGAAATGACAGAAGAGTAAAAAAATAGTCATTAACTATAATAGGCATATAGAATTTGGAACACAAAATGTTTTAATTTGTGAGTCTGCAACCACTCCAAGATATTTTATACATATATATATACACAATTATCATAAAATCATAGAACAAGTTGGGTTGAAAGAGGCTTTAAAGATCCTCTAGTTCCAATTTCCCTGATATGGAAGAGAAACTGAACAGCAGAGTGGCTAAGTTTTAGACAACAGGCTCCTAGACAGTTCTCTCTAAAGAACAAAATAAGGGAAAAGTGAAGTACCCCTGAGTGTGTATTCAGACCTATCTTTATTCTGAGAGAGAAGATACAGCAAGTCAGGCAATGGGAAACAGCCAAATGGCTGGGTCTAAAAGATTTAAATTTCTGGAATGCACAGTTCTGCAACAAAAATCTGCTCCAATATCTGCAGCCCAATTCCCCTAGGTATATATCAGTAACAACTCTTCCTAAGGAGTGAGAAAGTTTCACTCTTCCCCCTAAAACACATTAGCAGCAGCACTCCCTTTGTTCAACTTTATGTCATAGTTCATAGCTTATCTTGACTTCTCTCTGGCTCTGTCTTCCCTATTTCCCTGAACCTAGATAAGTAAGGTACAAGGAATCCCTTCAAAATACCTTTTTTTTTTTTTTTTTTTTTGCAGAATAGCACATGAAAAAATGCACCCTAAAGAGTAAACAGGGCAGTGCAATCTCCCAGCATCCACAGATAAGTTATGTCACCTAAAGATATCCTAAAGCATTATTCATCTTCCAGACTGAGCGCTAGAAAAGTCTGCTCAGCAATATTCTCACCAGGGACAGCTGCACAGCCAGACATTGGTGCATTTCCACCGTCTGCAAGGCTGAGCCTGCAACCTGGTTGTTGATATATTTCCCCAATAAGCAGAAGCTCTGCCTTCAGTGAGCAATTTGCTCTTACTGCTTCGTCCACTTCCTCTTGTTTTCTGAGCTGTTTCTGGCTGTGCTGGGTTCCTGTAGCGCAGATTGTGGATAACAAAACCTGGCAACACTCACTGAATAGCAATGGCCCCTGAGCCTGCCTGGTGACATGAGCTGCTGTGAGAAAAGCTTGTGGGGTCAGAGGATGAGTGAGTAAGAAAGAACCTGACACTGTGGTTTTGTGGTTAGATGGAAAATTTGGGACAGAGCAGGGCAGATTTCCAGTCAGGCATGTGTCTAAGTCCCATTAGACCTTAAGTGCCTTGTTCAATCCAAACTTTAATTAGAAACTGTCTTTACCAAATGTCAAAATGTTCCTTTTCCCTTCATAAAACATTAACAATCACCAGAGATGGAGAAAATGGGCTTCATAATTCCCCTCTGTCAACATATCAGGACTCCAGCCCACATGACTTCCTCTGCACAGACTTGCAGGGGGACTTGCATGCAGAGCACAAATGAGGTAAATGGAGTCTCTGGTTTTGTTTTGTTGTTGTTTTTTTTTAATAATGCTGAACACCACTTCTGGGTTTCAGTAAGAAGTCTAAAATACTTGAAAAGGAAATGTTACTACATGCATCAAACACAATAAAAATAACTAGTTCTCCTGAGACTCTCTCTGAACCTTATGAATTGCTTGTGGAAATAATATTAAGCACCTCTGCCTCTATAAACATGGCCTTATGTTAGAGCAATTTTACTGTAATAACAGTGTCAAGAAAAAGCACTGTAATTTCTTAAAATATATTTGCTGATATTAATGTGCTATTTTTTTCCCTAAACATCACAGCCTTGAAGGCATAAACAGAAGGAACTTATTCAAAAGGGTGAACGTTGCTCGAGGACTTCACTCAGGTGAAAAAAGTCCTCACATTAGACCTTCAACTGATCTAAATTGAAACAGCTCCCTTGAAATTATTTGCCCTGTCTAATTACCTGGCCCATATGGTTAATATTTCTAAGACCACCCAATAATGTGGGTTAACTGACCACCACTCCCACTGACTCTAACAGGAACTGTAGCTGGTTGCTGCTCCAAGAAATACAGCTTTTCAAACTGCTTCATATGGAATAGCAAAGTGCAGAAACAATGAAAATTAGTGAATGCCTTTTGAAAATAACCCATTTCATTCAGCACAACCTCCAGAGATAATTACTGTGTAGTACAAAAGACAATGATCCATTTGCCCATAGGATGAATAACACATTCAAATGCTTTTTTAAATGTGACAAAAAGAGTAATCAAGAGAAAGATGCTCTTTACAGTTAGGTAGCACTATTTCCCCTGTCTCTTTTGATTTAGGGAAAAAGGAAGCTTTTAAAGCAGTTATATTATAAGAACTGCTAAATAAAGATCTGAACACCTTTTTTGTTTTTTCAGAGCATAAATTTTTCACCAACAATGATGTTATAGACATCTTAAAATTACTTTGAAATTTTGACCTTAATTCACTGAATAATTTCAACCAGGGTTTGGTGAGAGAGTAAAAACACAGTTCACATCTGAATTCATAAAAGTACTGGAGCAGACTTTGCATCTCTTTTATGTGGTGACTGAATGTCCTGTGTAGGACCAGTCCTAGTTCTCCCTGAATGGTCTGAAGTTTTTCCACCATTACACTACGGAGAGAGGTCCAACCGTTTTGTGTTGTTTTTT